>CM076572.1:1227473166-1228073166 GCA_034641835.2 Pinus albicaulis | reverse complement strand
GCCACTCCTGAATAACACACTTCTAGTTAGTCAAACTGTCTAATCTTGACTAATTAGCTTTAAATTTTCTGCTGATAGGATAGCGAATTCAATTTGCCAAAATGTTTAATCTTGGCTTATAAGTAGATAGTTTAGGATAGAAATTAAAGGTTCAAACAAGATCAAAATCTGAACCTAAGGTTTCAAAAATAAAATGACTCAAATTTGCTTCAAATTCTAAGTCAAGAGATGTAAAAATATGGTTCCAATCAGCTCAAAATCCGAACCAGTTGATAAAGAAAAAACAACTCAAACAAATTCAAACCAGAGCTGTAAAGAAAAGAGAAGGCCATGATGAGAAACTTTCAGATCTTAAGCCTTCCATTTTTTATTTAATTTTTTGCAAAATAATATCTATGTGAAACTTGTTTTTTATGCCATAGACCAGCATCAAGTTAGACTGTTCAATCCTGACTTGTATGCTTTTAAATTTCTGTTGTAGAAATTAGAGAATAAAAATCTGTTAGACTGTTTAATCCTAACAGATTAGTAGATTAGGTAGAGAATCATATGGGCTCAACTGTTTAATCTGAGTCCATGGAGAAATAAGGAGTAGAAATAGATTAGTTTTCCTGCTTTCAAAATAATAAAATGTTGTAAAAGAGTTTTCCAATCCAAGTGCACTCTAATGAAGAAAAAAATGTTAGATCTGTAGGATTGGGTAGGTAGAAAGCTTGTTGATGAAAGAACCATTGTTTTTATAGCTACTAATATGTTTTCAAAAGAACATCATCCATAGAAAGAAAGACAGCCCAATGGATGTGGCACAGGTCAGCCTCCCAGAGAACACAATGGATGTGGCACAGGTCAGCTTCCCAGAGAATGCAAGTCTGAAATTCGTGATGCCTTCAAGAAGGCACCATCCCCAAGTGGAGCCACTGTTAGCCGCCTATAAAATTTGTTATATCAAAAGGTGGCTAAGACTTTTTGAGCCTTCAAGGAACAAATTTTATTACTAAAAGGTGTTGGCTCTTAAAGACTCTTGAAGGCCTCATGCCTCTCCTCTGTCCAAACCTTCACTGTTTTTTCCCTTCAGAACTCAGAAATCCTACTGATTTCCAGGCCAGAATACTGCTGCAAGAACCATTTCCCTTTTCCCCTTCTTCCAAAACTAACCTCACCTTTTCCATTTCCTTCTTCCATGAAATCCTTCTTTTTCATGTCTTCCCCCTTCCCCCTTCATCAAAACCCCTTTGATAAGGTTTAAAGACCCCTTCTTTGCCTTATCGAATCCTCAAAACCTTTGAAATCATTCAAAATCCATAAAGAAACATATTTTTATGTATTGTAGACTTAAGCCCCCTTGGGCTAAGTCTTTAAACCCCCCCCCTCCTTACGCCCAGGTGCCAGGACCGAGCGCTAAGTCTTCTAAGCACTTATTGCATTACCCCATGCCTATTAGCCCTCATCCACAATCCCCTGGTCATATGGCTTTCCATATAACTTGTGGCCTCGCAATCGGGGGCCAAGCCACTTTAAATATTAAATATATCCGCCCGAAGTGTAAAACCTTTGGTTTTATATTATTTTAACGTCTTTTATAAAATTTTCGCTAGTGCAAAAACCCCAGTCAATATCCACCATTGATCTGATCTACAGATCGATGGCGTAGAGTCTATCACCCGGGTGGTCCCCGCCATCCACTCACCGATTGAAAAACCGGGCGGTTTTCATCTTACCACTTCCGAGCGCGTGGCGATTTCTTCCATTTTGCATCGATTCCATACGCTGGACGACACGCGTCTTGGGCACTGTTCATGAAACCGCCGTCCATCACGCGTTAAAGTTCGGGCATGGACCCAGCGCGATATGGACATCCATCGTCTGATCTGAGGCCGCCCATTGGACGGCGATCGATCACTGAAGATGCCCACGTGATAACCAGGCTATGGTGCAGCGTTTAAAAGATCTCTGTCGTCGATCTGATCTGCAGATCGACGGCCCACATTCCATCGCCTGGTCCCCTCATCCACAGTAGTGCCGGTGGTCCCAACGCAACATCAGCGTCCACGTGGCAGTTTTCTATTGGGCGAGTTTCCATGGTTCCTCATCCAGTCAGCAAATCCGGACCCGAGAATTTTATTCAACATGGTTTAGTTAAAATTTTGATGTCCGGTCACATTTTCTAAAGTTTTTAACGCCTTTTCTTCGTCATTGATCGCTTGGGCCGATCTCATCCGACGGCCCACGATCGTCCCTTCACCTCCGCTCCTACCCATCGATATTTGCGCGATCGACAGCTCTGATTTAAATTATTCTTCTGCCTTCCTTTTGTTTTCCCCTGATCAATCTCGACCGTTGGATGATGCCATCCAACGACCCTTCTCTTTCCACGTGCTTTCTGAAGCAGCAGACCTTTATATGCAGGATTTTATAATGGTTTTTGTATTTTGCAGGGTTTTTAATGATTCTTTCGCCATGTCTGAAGAAAATTCAGAAGCAGAGGGTGACGATCCTCCCGCCTCTGATCCATCAAAGAAAATCATTTGCAGGTTTCAAATTCACGTATCATCGGTGTTTCACGAGGAATTGACGCCATATCGCCCCTGTGCGGCCCTGCACATTAGAAAAACACAGCAAGTCAACCACAAATCAAAGAGTATCAATGTCGACAACAAAAACATACCAGAGCAAAGGATTGAAAACAATTTTTGTGGGGATTACGGCTAAGAATGATTATCAAAAGCCTAATCCCCGATTAAAAACACAGTTAAAGAAGAAAATCTTAAGTGTTTTATCGACAGAAAGCCTCCACCGCCACCTCTGAGGAAAATTGATTCCTCCCAGCTTCCGAAATGCCACCTGTGCCTCAAAGTATTCAATCAAAGGCCGAAGTTATTGATCAAATGAAGATATTCGCCTCAGCGCAGCCATAGAGTTACTTCTGCAGGGAAAATTAATGCAAAACAATATCTGTGGAGTAACCCCGACATCACACAGAACCTCCAAGGTCAACAAAAGCTCCCACCGAGCTTAAAACTTTATGTAAATCATTTAATATAGAAGACACCTATTGTAAGTTTCTTCATTGAGCCCCCCAAAGGCCAAGAAGCCATTAAGTCTGTATTAATTGTAATTGGAGATCTTTTATCAGATCTCACCTCCTCATTCTTCTATATATACTTCTGCAGAAGATGAGAGAGGGGTTGGTTGAGTTGGTTGCAAAACTTTGAAATACATTTGAGCTTAAGCTTCTGATTGTAGATAGTGTTCACTGGCCCTTGAAGCTCTGTTTGTGTTAGACTTGATTAGGCTGGATAGTGAAGATGATTGCTGAACTGAAACATTAGACCTTAGTACTATAACTGGTTTGACATCAATAACAAGTTGTTTCTTGCGATCCTGGTCTATATCACTGGTGAAGTGCCTCTTTCTTTGTTATTTTTTTCCTTCTATGTATGTCATATTGTTCACTAGTACCCTTCTCTTACTGATAAGATTTATCTCAATGTTTTCCTCCAATTTGGTTATTTAAGAATGATTTAATACAGTCTAAACAGTTAGGAATGTTGGAGTTCCCTCGTCCTACTGTTTTCTTTAAACATTGTTCTTGAAAGTTATTTTCCTTATTTTCTTATTAAAAGTTAGACTAGAAAAGTGATGGTTTGCCCTGTTTCTAGCTTCTATTCTCCAAAGGCAGATTCTGAAGGTTTCCCTTGGTGTTGGCCGAAAGCAGACTAGGTTTAAAAGTACCTTACCTGATCTTAGGTTACACTTTGTCTTCTCTTATATGTTTTCATACTTTCTGAAGGTAATTATGTGGATTACTGGATTGTTTGTCAATTAAGATGCTTTAATACAAACTTGCCCAAGAGGTCAATGGTTAGCCCTGTCCTTGGTTGGTTTGAAATAGTTACTTAAGAGGCTTTTCTTGTTTGGACTGACCATAAATCCTTTGTGAAATTATTATCAGTTTCCACCCCTCCAACACTTTATTGTTTCCACCACATCACTCTAATCTCAATAATCTTGTGATATAGATGACTTGCCCCTTGGATCACTCTTGATGTTGTTGTTCAATTAAAGCCCTGTTATGACTCCATAGCCCAATGGACTAAAATCCAACGTTATATCTATCTTTTTAGCCAAAGCTATTCTATTCGCTTGCAACTTCTCACCTTTGAAACTTTTTGCACTTAGAACTTTCCCCTCAAGTAATTTTCATGCTCAACCATCCAAAAAACAAACAAAACCCTTGGCCTTCATAACTACCCTAATATCATTACCCAAAAATCCAAAGACAAGTCCATCTTTGCACTTATTGGAGAGATCCCTCTCTGGATTCAGGAGGGCTAGATCCTAGAATCCCAAAGTGATTGAAATAATGTTGCTTCTGCAGTTTTAGTCTCACCAATCTGCTAAGATTACAGATTCCTAGCAGCTTGATATAGGGCCAAAGATAAAAAGACAAACTGAACATGTGATAACATTCAATATTCAAAATGGCATCAGACCCATTTTCCAATGAAAGAAGAACAAACAATCATCTTCATGAAATATTTTCAATTATGAAAACCAACTTCCATTTTTTTATACCGAGAACATATAATAATCAATAAGGCAACGGGGGAATACAACTAAAAGGGAAAAAAGAAGCACGATGAACATACCATGCAGACGGGAGTATAGACTTCCATTTGCCATATAATCATAAACAAGTAACTTCTCATCTCTTGCATAGTAATAAGCCTTTAAGCTCACTAGATTTAAATGCCACAGCCTTCCTAAGAGTTCCATATGTTGTTCAAAATCTCTTCTCCCTGGACCATGCACATCCTTCAACCTCTTCACAGCAACAACGTTAGCATCTTCCAACACAACTTTATATGATGTTCCAAAGCTACCCTTCCCAAGAATTTCAGCAGAAGCATAGAGAAGATCCTCCAACTCAAATTGTCGATTTCCCTCAAAGAAAACCAGTTTAACCCTCCCTGCAGCACTTGATTGATGGGGATATGGGATTGAAGAATAAACAATCTTTTGTGTTTCTAATCTCCTTCCATGCTTCTCATCCATCATTTTCCGAGAGTACTTTCTCCATTAATAACAAAGTAAAACACAGGCAATTAGAAATAACAATGCAAAATCTCCAACCACAATGATAATAAAAACACCCCTGCTTAATTTGTTTATGCTTTTCTTTGTACTCTGTGCCATCTCAGGCTTTGAACTTGGAGTTGAGGGCACAATACTTGGATCCTGCATCACAGGGATGGAATTCACAATGCCTCCTAGAGTGGTGGGATTACCGATTATGCTCTTACAACTTGGCAAGGGATTTCCACAAAGAAATAAATTCCTTTAAAATGTCGAATAAAGAAACTTGGACAAAGATCCAAGGATGGCCCCTGTGATCTGATTACCAGAAACATTAAAGTCTTGAAGACTGGTCATGTTAAAGGTTGTGATAGTACCGGAAAATAGATTGGTTTCCAATCTCAGAGTGAGAAAATGGCTAAGAAAATTCTAAGAAAATGGTATCTCACCAGTTAAATTATTGTTTGAAACATCCAATCTCCAAAGCTGATCTAATAGTGAAACAGATGAAAGCAGTGGACCACAGAATTGGTTGTACACGAGAAACAATAATTTAATGCTTCTCCACTTTGATAAGTCGGGTAGGGTGCCATTTAATGAATTCCCCTTAAGGCTTAAGACGATAAACTGGTCTAGATCAGTTAAGGATTCTATGAGACCAATGAGGTCAAGGCTCTACAGCACAAACCGAATAACCCTATTGTTTAGACAGATGGCACCAATCCATTTTCCTGTGCATGGTTCCCTGGTTTTCCAAGAGAGAATTTTGTTGTTTGAATCAGCTGAAGCCTTGAATACCATCAATGCATCATAGTCACTTTTTTGACTAGGAAGTTCACAATTTTGACTCGGCTTATTCCCTCGTTTGAAATGGATACATTCTTCAAAGACCATTACACCTAAGAAAGTGCATATCATTTTGTGGCATCTAACCTGTGCATGTAATAGGTAGACCTATTTACTTGAACTCACGTATGATATTTATCCAACATGTTTGCACAAAATATCACCTATGGCATCAACTAAAATTGTTTACTCGATTAGCATGGTAACACCTGAATGAGGTCTTAACATCAGCCATTGTGTCCCACAATCATATATTGTGCTGGAGGTGAGGCATCCTGCACATATGGACTCAACAATCAACATCTTTGTAACCAGACTATGTGGACCTACCAGGGTAAGCGAGTAATGAGGACTTCCCAAACCACGGTGATACTGTGGGTGCTTAATAAGCATGGAGCTATGATAGAACTATGAGCCTCAACAACTCAATAAAAATTTGTGGAAATGGTGTTCAGCAATCTGAAAATCCTGGATCAGTATCAAGTTTAGGTGTTTTCCTTGCAGTGATAATGACACCAATTCAAACCTATTGTTGCTAGCAAGGATAGTGTTATAAATTTTTTAGCTAAACGAATTACAATAGCGATAATGGGGAAATATAGGTAGAATTTGATAGCTTTCGGGCTTTTTCATTGCAGTGTAGGATGAGAAATGGAATTAGAATGAGCATTTAGATAATTAACTCATTCTATAAGAAGAAAGTAACACAACATAATTGCCCTTACAAAACAGAGCATAAATTGATTTATCAATTATGTTTATAACTCTTTAGAACAATCAGTGAAAGCATAAGATATGAAATGGAACTAAGAAGGCATTCGATGAAATGAAACACGAAGGAGATACAATGCTATAAAGCCATACCACATGAATCCCAAAATTCTTACTGAAACTGCCTCTGTATTATCAAAAAAAAATATCCAAGTACAATAGCTCTCCTGTGATATATCCAATATCCAATCCCCCTCTGTTATAAAAACATTTCTTTTTTATAGGCCAAATTACAAGGGCCTATTTTTCCAAAACAATAAGTGTATTTTTGCAAAAATAAAAATAAAAATGATATCAAGGTGGCCAAAATATAAATACTTGCAAAAAGACTCTGATGGCACATTTTTTGAGCTACAAACTTTGATTTATATGTCCAATTTGAAAAATAGGAAATCCAACTACCAAAAAAACATTCAAAATCAAATGCACTTCATGTGTTAGCCATTTCTCTGGTGTAAATTTATTGACTTGAGTGAACAGAAACCATCCTGATTGAACCTCATGCCATTAGATCCTTGATATCCTTTCTAGCAAGTGAACCATTAATATAAAAATTCAAGGAAAACATTAACATTAGTGAGAAGAACCACATACATTTCTTCAAAACATACTCATAAAAAAGGAACCAATTCTTCTTGCTTTTCGTGATTAAATGGACCAACTTCAGAAGAACCACAGTAGAAGGCATCCAACATAAGTGTTGAGGTAAGGGATGCCCTTATATTCAAAATGTATATATGTGTTGAGGTAAGGGGTACATATAGTTATATAGATATGTAATTATATTGTTTTTATGGAAGAAATACCAATTAATGTTTGAATGAAACACAACTACAAAAAGATAAATGGCTAGTGAAAGAAACTTACACCAAAAAGTAGGTAGAAAAAAAAGGTTGAGTTATCTCAAACATTCACCATTTGAAGTATTCATTATACCTAAAGCCAAAAAGTACAAAATTAACATCAGATTCATACAAAAAAATCAACAAAAATATAACCAAAAACTATTTATAAATAATCCAACATATGGAAATACATAAGGAAAGTGAAAGTAGAATGTTTTGAAAATTAACCTTGTTCAAATTTTTCACAAAATCTGAAAAAACTTTGTAATCACTTTCTTCTAATTTGTATGTATCATTCTTAGCATTGTATGATAAGTTTGTGATTGCTATAACAGATTCAAGTTGTACAAAAGCATGATCAGTCAAATCATACTTATACACGCGTTGCCCCTTCATTCTACTATACCAACATAATTGAAGCTCGATGCCTTCTAATCTATCCAAAAGGTCGATGTCATTATGGTAATCAAACACCCTATTACCATCATTCTTCCTTATTCTTTGAACCCTTCCAATGTACCACATTCCACAAGAAACACCTTGTTGTGTACTTCGAGGAACACCTTTTCTTGCAATATGTTTAGTGGGAGGAATTGAGTTGTTTTCAAACAACACCCCACAATCTTATCCAATTCCAAAGCCAGTTGAAACACCCTTTTGTAGAGTATTCCCATCTCGCCTAAAGTAGACCCCACTTCTCACTTTTGTCAACCTATCTTTGGATAATGTTGGATTTCCATTCAATTGACTAACCAAACATGCTATGAGCATATCCTTACCATCAAGATTCACCATTGGTTTTATAGTTTTGCTTACATTTTCATCAGTGGAATCTAAAATTTCATCCAACTCGTGTCTCCACTCACTTTCCATTATTTGCAATTCACTTTCATTGTGTACCAATGAAGATGAAGATTGAAATATAGAGTTGGAACATCTCGGTGGAGAATCATCAACTACTTCATCCACAATTTGGAATGTTGAATAATTTTTATCCTTTTTCCATGGTTTAACCCACCAAGAACATTGAGTGTAATTTTCCGGTTTCATTCCAAGAGTTGATAAAATGTCTTGTGCATCCTTCAATCCATTCTTAAGGGCTTCTACAATTTTAGCGTCTGTGGATATTGAATCATATTGCGACAATATGTCAATTTTTTGTATTGTTTCTTGGTGCAATTTATTCCAAATGTTTTCTTGCTTCTTATGGGATATATTAAAATGAAGCCCTTGGGAATTTTATTCTTCTTCAACAACTCTATTAAGGGTTCCAACAGCATGAAGCAAGTCAGTGAAATCATAGGCCCTCTCCACTCCAACCATCCCACCAGATTTTCTAAAGAACTTCTCACATACATCTGACCCAGTCAAGTGCAAAACACATGGAAAGTTAGAGTATTGATCTCGAAACAATCTCATCAACAAAATTGCAAAATGACAAGAAATGATCACATCTTGATATGCCTCTTTGCTGATGAAATTTATGTTGACATTAGTATGAGATTGTTTTTGTACCCAACATAACCATAATGCGAAGAAATGATGAACTCGTGAAGCATTTCGCACTCTTTCCTAGAGGCTCAAACTATGAGACATAAAGATGTCAATGTAGTCAACAACAATCATTAGGTAAGTCTCTGTAGCTAGTGTCCTCTCTAACTTTCCACTTGGTGTACTTCTTAACTCTTTCAAACACCTCTGAACATGCCTTGAAGCAATGTGTTGTGCGGAACCCCGATTTTTTCAATCCATCCTCTCTATATCTTCACAGTTAAGCTTGTGATCATCCACTTTAAAAGTGTGAAAAACCATTCTGACATGGCCAAAACTTATGTACTAATTTCCTAAAACCGATTCTCGTCGATCGCTAAACAAAGGATTCACTAGCTTTTTGCCGTTGTGGATGTAATCTTGGTCATGCAATCCTGTTACATTGCAACCATTGTACAACCCAGTTAGCCTCCACCCTTCCCAAGGAATTTGATATCGAAGACCTGATGTTGAAGAATAATCCTTCAACATAAGTTGTCTTCTTCTGCTATCCCCATCTGAGGAATGACCAACAATAGGTACCAAATTGTTTTCTACGTGTTTCTTCCACATAAATTCTACCTATTCCCATTGTTGATAAACAAAATTTGCATTGAATTTATTGCATATTGGATGAATAACCACAACCAAATGAGGAAGTTTTTCATGTAAAGGGTTTGCAATAATAACACGTGCATAATGTCCAATAACATTGTTTTTAAAAGAATTTGTTATAATCTCATAGCCTGCATCTCCCTCACCAACTATCACCAAGAAATGTGATTGGAATTGATGTTCTTCTTTCAAACCACAAAACCCCACCAGTGTATCGCTTTTTTCTACCCACCTAACATATTTTTTCACAATCGTTTCATCTTCTGCAAGGCATACAACAATTTTCCATATCTACCATGTTTGGCTTTATAAGAAGCATAAATTTTTCCAACTGCCTCAAAAATGTGTTCGTGCTCCCTTGGAATATATGTTAATGACTTTCGAACTTGCCTTAAATTTGTAGATATTGAAGGACCATCCATATTCAAGCTAATAAAGTTATGTAATCTAGGACCTCCCCATAACTTGATCATCTCATAAAGGGATTTTTTGGATGTACTATACCTTCTCCCTGCTTTTTCATGAATCAAGTTATGAAATATATCCTTGATAAATTCTCAAACTGCATCTTTACCTTGTAATTTTCCTTGCTTATGTGCCTCACAAACATCCTTACAAAACCTAAAGACAACCTTCCTTTCTGCCGATTCAAACAACTTTTCCTTTAGAGATCTCATTCTAATAGAGAGTGTAGCAACCTTTGTCCTATCCCACCAAAGATATCGCATTATTGATCTATGGTTAGCATTTGTAACCCTTGCAGCATTCTTCAATTCATTTTGAGTCAAATAGTCCAATCTTCTACCTTTTCCTGTATCTCGTTCACTTCTTTTATTGGTGCACCTTGATTCACGATATAATTGCACCCTGAAGTCATTACATTCTGGAACCAACTTACAAAATCTACATGTTAATGAATCAAAAGGGGTCCATGTTTTAGAACCCCTCTGGCAATGAATATGCCTATATGTACCATCAATACGACATTCAATACCCTCATAACATAGCATGATCTTGGTATGCTTCTCTGTGGCCCATAATTTTCCACCCCTTTGATCATCCATTAGGACCTTTGTTTCCAATCTCTCCCCATTTCTATCAATATAAGGATACCAATACCCCCAACATTATAGTAACAAGGGAGACAATTGAGCTATAATAAGATGACAACACAATAAATAAATAAATAAATAATTAGAAGTACGATAAATAAAATAATATACAAATTCATATTCAAGTTTAGTCTAAACTATTAATTAACCACTAATTAATACACCTGAAGTAGGAGTTGCACTTGTAGAACCCCTATGTTATACTGATGGTGATGATGGCACTAAGAACCTAGTCAAACTTTGTTGGGACTTATCATTGGTAGGCTTCTTAGGTCTCCCAACTATGCCACTCCTCAGCCCAATCTCCTGATGTGAAGCCTCATTTGTAGTAGTAGTAGTGTGCTTCTTTGATTTCATGTGTTCATTTAGAGAACTGACAATATTACCACTTGTCGGAACTAAACAAAACCATTTATTGCATCGTGTACATTCGAATCTCACCTTTTTCATGTCCTTATAGTCTGCAAGTGTTGCTTCCACCACCTTGAACAAATTAGGCTCTTGTGTCTTGTTGAAATCATCTAGAAGTTTGATTGCTTGATCAATATGAAATCGATCTCCAACCACCATTGTTTGTTGTACTTTGTTACATGAAGGAATTTCACTACCACTTGGCATTGAAAGGCGTTGTTGATGGGACGTTGTTTTCATATGATGGTTTTTGAAGTTGCGCATTGTTCGCGCTACCAAGGATACATCACCTGTTCCATAATAAATGCCACAAATTTCACAATGGATCTTTATTTTAGATTCTCCCTTTTCTGAATATAATTTGAGAGTAAGTTTCTCATTGACAAACTCTTCCATTAAACTTTTCACTTTTTTTTCCCAAGATGCCAATACACAAGGATCAACAATTGTGGCTTCTTCCACCGACAAAGGCATATTTTCAACTCTTGGTTTTTTATGCATAGGTTCCTCCACATTCTCTTCAATGTTTTCAAAGATTGGTATTGCTTCCACTGCTTTTGAACACCTTGTTTCCACATCAAATGTGCCTAGTTTCCTCTTGATGCCTAAAAGTGTTGTATAAACTTTCCATTTCTTCTCTTGCTTTGGATTTAGAGCTACTCCGTCATGGATAAAATAAAAAGGGTATTCAATGATTCCATCATCCACAGTTTCATCACGGATTTCAGCAAATGTACAACCTTCTCGACACCTGACAATGCCAATGACAGGTTTCTCTTCATCGATAGTAATTTTATAAGACAAGTCCATTTGTTTTTGCACATAAATAAATGAAAAATTAAGTAAAATTCCACAAACATATTGGTTTATTATGAAAAAAAGAGCAAGGAAGAAAGGTATGCACTTTCAATTCAAATCTCCAAAAAACATGAATAACTCTTACTATTGCGATGAAACACTTTGATTCAAAATGTACTATCGATGGATTCCTCAAATGGAACTAAAACCAGAAATAAAATAGAGTACTAAAACAGATTTGAGAGTTAATTTATTGAGTCAAACATTGGCAAACGTATAAGCAATCTTAGGCCCTAAATCTGCCTCAATTTGGCCTTATTTACATCATTTTTTGTGTCCTAAAGAGGTCAAAACTCTGTCAAAACCAAACCATCGTAGCTTTTATTGTTCGTTGGTATGAAATGGATTCTAAAGTTTTGAATTCTTCGAGACTCTGCTCATCGAGGTCTTGGCTCTTAGTTTCCCACTTCTGATTTTTCTTTGATATATAAAGAAATTCTTCGTATTTTACTAATTGAGAATAAAAGAAATAGAAGGCAAGATACAAAGATTAATTGCCCATTTATGCATGCAGTGACCTGATGTAAATTGTTAAGTTGAATAAGCTTTTACATTCCTCGATAATCCTTACTCTTGCGTACCATATTGACTTGGCACAACCACTTTGTACTGACAATGGATATACTATCTTTAGTCCTTCCGACATACTGGTGTGGTTTATTCTTGGACATTAATAAAATGTATTATCTCTCTTATCTATATCACATTTATAATAGTAAGTTTGATCGTCTAAATCAATACCTAACATAGCACAATGCAAATGATTACATATAAAAAGATTCATTACCTAATCCAACATGATCCAAATTATTGGATATAAGGTCTATTACATGTTTATCCTTTAGTATGTTGTGTCCTCTAAGAAAATAATAAAAACTCTAATGTCAAATCTTGTGGTGTGCAAGTCATTATGTACATAACTTGAAATTATGAAGTAATAATTACAACATCTTATCGCCACTACGACGGTATGACATTAAATTCTGAGACTTATGTCCAAAATCAAATTATTCCTCTATTTCCTGGCATATGAGATGTTATATATCTATTTCATATAAATCTCCAAAGTAGTGAGTTTGAATGCACCTTAGACACTCCTTAATGTAAACTCTAATCTCTGTTGGCTCAATGATCGTGTGCATTACAACTTTTCCTGTGCGTTAGAAAATCTAATAGTTGTTCTTTAGCAAAGCACAGAACAGGTTCCATAACATTTAGCATTGTACAGAAAATTGAATGAGTAGCCAAGCATATTAAATGCACACTGTTAATAGAAATATAGCATTCAATGTCAAAATACTGGAAGTATAAAAAGATACTTCAGCTGTTACAATTTTTTTTGAATTCAATAATAATAGTGATGATACAGTTCAGTGGATAGTGTACATATTCAACATTTTCTGAATGCTGAGCATATTCACATTTCATTAAAAAATTACCTGCCATGAAAGAACTCGTTCTATTTGAAGCAGAAATTTTGAAAGCTTACAATGCACAATAAAGTGTATCCTAATATAGGTAGTGATTTTGACACATATAATTTGGACAGAGGCAATTTCTTAATTAACAATAGTTTCATATTTTCCAAGGATATAATTTGGGCAGCATCAATATATAAATGACAGTTTTGTAATTTTGAAGTATATTATTCATGTTTTGAATGTGTTTATGATATTTAATAAATATGGATTGAATGTTTTCATAATGTTACCATAATAAAATATTTCAATGCCCAAAGAATTATTGTCAATATTGTTGGGCATTAGGCTATTTCCATGCCAACAGTTGTCCTATTTGAATCCCCCTAAATAACGCATTCTGGTATACACTGACAAGTTTACTAGGGATGCCATCCACAAATGTGGACAAGCATCCCTAAGGTTTCCCCACAAGGTTATCCTTGAAAAGAAAAAGAAGGCTAGTTGCTTTTCCTAAGGACAGAAAGATTGAAGGACAACACAGTGTTGTTAAGGGCACGATGATATTGCAGGTAAAATTCACTCTGCAAGGATATTTTACAGGAAGACAGGCTTGTTAGTTGTCATTAAGTTCACATCCTACATATCCTTTCCAACTTGGAAACGAAGGGGAGATACTAGCTCTCCTTGTTTTAGGACGATGGATCCTGTGTGACCACTCCGTGACTCTTAGATATCACAATCTTCATATGCATTTTTCTGTTTAGAAAATGTTGTAACCTAGAAAGATCACTCTACAAGGATATTTTACAGGGAAACAGGCATGTAGTTGGCATTATGATCACATCCTACATATCCTTTCCAAATTCAAAACGAAGGGGAGATACTAGACTTGTTAACTTGTCTCTACTCATCCTTGCCTCAATTAGAACTGAAACTCCCACTCGTTTTAACTAAATTTATAATTGCCAATCGATTTGTAGTCAAACTGAAGGAATACTCATAACTGGTCCTCCAACTCTACACATGGATTCTCCAACTCCATGAACTCGTCCATGGTCAAAGGAAAGACAAACTTGGTCTTTTTGGCTAAGACACAAGCCAGAGAATAACTTCTCTCACTACACTATTCAACATTTTCTGAATGTTGAGCATATTCACATTTCATTAAAAAATTACCTGCCATGAAACCACTCATTCTATTTGAAGCATAAATTTTGAAAGCTTACAATCCACAATAAAGTATATCCTAATATAGGTAGTGATTTTGATGCATATAATTTGGACAGAGGCAATTTCTTAATAAACAATAGTTTCATATTTTCCAAAGAATGTAATTTGGGCAGCATCAATATATAAATAATATTTTTGTAATTTTGAAGTATATTATTCATGTTTTGAATGTGTTTATGATATTTAATAAATATGGATTGAATTTTTTCATAGCATTACTGTAATAAAATATTTCAATGCCCAAAGAATTATTGTCAATATTGTTGGGCATTAGGCTAGTTCCATGCCAACAGTTGTCCTATTTGAATCCCCCTAAATATGCAGTCTGGTATACACTAACAGGTTTACTAGGGATGCCATACACAAATGTGGACAAGCATCCCTAAGGTTTCCCCACAAGGCTATCCTTGAAAAGAAAAAGAAGGCTAGTTTCTTTTCCTAAGGACAGAAAGAATGAAGGACAACACAGTGTTGTTAAGGGCTCGATGATATTGCAGGTAAAATGCACTCTGCAAGGATAGTTTACAGGAAGACAGGCATGTTAGTTGTCATTAAGATCACATCCTACATATCCTTTCCAACTTGGAAACGAAGGGGAGATACTAGCTCTCCTTGTTTTAGGACGGTGGATCCTGTGTGACCACTCAGTGACTCCTAGATATCACAATCTTCATATGCATTTTGCTATTTAGAAAAGCTATAACCTAGAAAGATCACTCTATTCTATAGACCGATGACTATCTTTTCTTTAGTTGAATTGGTTTGATTGAAAAGCTACATGACTCTCTCAAACAAACTTTGTGGTGTAGATTTTTGTAAGGGGACTCAAATCTTCAATACCCATACCAATAGCTATAATTTTTTAGTAATTCTTACCATCTTACTTTATAATGTTTGTGACTAAATTTTGGCAAGTTACTGATACTAGAGTGATTAAAAAAACTAGTACTACAATGATTCAAAATTTGTTTTCTTACTGGTTTTTGTGAGCATTCAAAAATTACAAAAGAAATGGAAGACTCTCCAGTGGAACACATATACTTTCAAACCCTAATTCACCACTTTGAATCAAAATTCTCATTCATGAAGCCTAAGCACACATGTAGAAATATAGTGTAAATAGTGGGTGGATCATTACAATATAAATATAATAATCATTAGAAAAGCATAAAAATTCGCAGTGAAGTATTTCTCGCAGAGGAACCAAATAAACCTAATATTTAGCACAACGTTACTTCAAATGTTATGGATTCTCACATAAACGTTCCAAGCCAGTACAAAATTATGCAAATGAAGCTTAGAAAACCTAGATTCAACCTAGTAAAAGGAACTCACAAATTTAGGTTGCTCGACAAAGTTTGCAAAACATTATTTGGCATCATAATGTAGAGTAAAACGTGTAAGGTTAAAATTACATAGAGAGAGAGACCAAAATAAGTGTAAAGGGGACACATACTCTGTTGGGTATGTGCTATATTCTTTCCACGGCTAAGCAACGGGGGGGTCACAGGGGGGCGGGGCAACGCCTCGGCGAAAATTTTTGGTCCTTAAATTTCGGTGGGTAGTCCGCGTCCATGGTTTTGTGCATGGTTTTGCACATGGTTTTGGGGTACGATGGTTTTCGGCCCCTAGTATTTTTGTAGATCCGGTCAAGGGAACTACGGTTATGTTCTAATCCAGGGTTTATGGATTGGGATTTATGTATGCTTCAGCATGTATATATATGTGTTGTAACACTAAAAGGAATATAATGAAAAATCAAGCTGGTCATCCTGATTTGGGATCCAGGGGAAAATCTATGTGTTTATCTGTTTTATGTTTTATGCTCTCGCTATTGTTTATTTTTTGTTATAAGATTCGTGTGTAGATAATTTCTGTTCAGGGTTAAAACCTACATACTCTATACTTGTAGGGACGCCACACAACTTTCAATCTTTCTATTATTCACAGAAAGGGTAAGATACTTCGAAATAATCGTTGATGAACCTTGGTTGAAGGATCACAGACCAACCCTCTCCTCTACGCGATATTTCCTTAACACTCTCACATACTAGTTGAAGCAATCGCAGCTGAGAACTCAGAATCATGTTTACCTTCCTAACCCCGCTCCTCCAATCCAAGCCAGTCCTCCACCCGATATTTCCCAGCTAGGGCCAACGTCAAGTCCAGATTGAAGCTTTCTCCCTGTGATGGTGAAATGGCTCATGAATGTCTGCTCTACTCCTGATGATTGATGGGAACCCTGGATCAATCGAACCAAAACTCAAAATCGCATCTACCTCTCCTCCCGTGCTCCTCCACGCTCTTTGCCTTCTATCTGCTCTTGATGGTGCTCATGAATGTATGCTCTGCTCCGAACCCTACACCAGTCGAACCAAAACTCAAAATCACATTTTCCTCTCCTCCCGTGCTCCTTTGTGCTCTTTGCCTTCCCACCTTGCTCTACTCTGAACCCTACACCAGTCGAACCAAAACTCAAAATCGCATTTTCCTGTCCAAGTCCAACAGCTGCCTTACCAGTACAACAGATTCCTTTCACCTCTAGCCATTCACCAGGAGCCTTAAGCCATTCGCACCAAGCCAAAAGCCTTGAAACCAGGGCCTTAGTCCATTAGTAAGGGCCTTCCTCTCACTGAAGCAGTAACTCGGACTGGCCTCTGTGCTCTTTGCTTTCCCACCTTCCCACAACCTTCCTAACCCCGCTTGGCCAAAAAAATTAAAAAAAAAAACCTCAAAATATTTATATTTTTATATAATAAATAAAAAACCCCCTCCCCTCTATATATAGAGGCAACATGATGTTTTTGATTTTTTGATTTTTTTTACCCCAGTATGAACGCACGTGATATAATATTGGTTTTTCAGTGACGCCCCCGTGTCTTCTCCCTGTTTCTATGATTTCAAAATTAGGGCTTTTCATTTTAGATTTATAGGGTTTGTATTTCTTTATATAGGCCTATGACATCCAACCCACAGGATGACTTGCATAGTCGGACCCTAATCCATGTCGGCCCTTGCATGAATTTTTGAAAAAAAGAATTTTTTTATCGGTGCACTCAACATAACCTAGCACACCAGTGTGTTGGATTATCCCAGCGCATCGCGAAAGTACTATGTGATAAAAAAATTAAAAACATTTTTTTTTTAATAAGTGTGCCATATGTAAAATAGGGCACTGGTGCGTTATTTCATTATGGTACACCGTGCACAAGCTGTTTCACAAAAAAATGTTTAATTGTGTTAATCAGTGCACAATGTAACATATAACGCACCACATCAAGTATCCTAGTTGACAGAGAGCACCGTATGGTGTTCCCTTGTTTGCGCAGGGCGTTTATGCTACAAAAACTAACACTTTACGATTTTTTTTTTTTTTTTTTTTTTTTTTTTTTTTTTTTTTTTTTTTTTGTGTTAATCGATGCAGTAGTTAACATGTAACGCACCAGTGCTCCTTGTTGACATAGAGCACCATACGGTCTATTATACTGTTTTGGCGGTGCGTTTATAAGACCCCCACGCACCGACATCGGTGCGTACACCATGAATGGTGCACCAGTTTCTTGAGAATTTTTTTTTACCTGAAAAGTTGACAATTTATTTATAAAATATATTATTGAATGATATGGTACATGTTTCATATTGATAAAGAAATGGTTGTAAGAGATGAAGTAACAAAAATACTGATAACACATCAATAAAAAAAAAAGGCAAGTTCTTTGTAAATTCTTTACAAAAAATATTATTTTTGAACTATATGTAAGTTTAACTAATATGTATTGTTTACTGCCTATCATGAAAAACCACAAAATGACAAAGCTCGATAAGATTATTTTTGATCTAGGACCAGAAGAGCGTAAAATTTTGATGGAAAAATTGCAAAAGGATGAATCATGTGAAGGAAAAAATAATATCAATCCAATATGAGTTTCTTTTTTTAATTTTCATTAATAATAGACTTAAAATTATTAGATAACATGTGTCAAAAAATCTATTAATTCACATATGTTTAATGTTCTACAGGGACCAACAACTCAGAAAAAGGAATGTTGTTCTAAGAAAAGAAAAAAAATAGAACATGCAAATGAAAATGAATTGCACCTTAGCTCTTGTGGAGTGGTGTTGGAGGTTAACAAAAGGGGAAAAAAAATTTACAAAAGTTTGAGGGATCTAGTGGAACGAATGTATACACATTCTTTCCACTTACAATACAAAAACCAATGGAATGATCCCAAGAACCAAATTTTATCTAAACTACAGGAAGAGCTTCTAGAGAATTGGTCAATGAGACATGTCAGACTTTTAATAGAAAAAACGTACAAAAAAAAGAAGGAATGAAAAAGTAATATTCCTTTAAATGTTTGTTTAGAATTATTTATAAATGTCACTTTTGTTATATTTACTTTTTATAGATCGATATAAAAATTATTTCAGGAAGATTATGAAAATCTCAAAAGATGAACGAGCTGATATCAGAAATATGCCAGTAGGAATGTCCAAAATGGTGTACAAGGAGATGGTCAAAGAAATGGACAAAATTGCATTGCAGAAGGAGCCATCTCAACAACAATGTGCTTCAAATGTAATATGTAATCATTGATTTTTTCGCTCATTAGGTACAATACATAAACAATTTAGCATTAAATATTAATTTTCAAGTATTTTCTTGCAGAAAAGAAAAGAAAATGGAACCCATTTAACACATAAAATTGGAAGACAAGGAAGAAAATGGTTGATATCTAAGTTTGTGAGTAATTGTTACTACCTTATAACAACTTAACTAGATTTCATTTTTGTATTTTTTAAGTTGTTTTACAAAAATCATCATTGAATGTCTTCAAACAGGTGCTAACATACAAAGAAGAACCATCAGACGAATTGATTGAGATTGGGTTAAATATGGGTTGTGAGTATATGTTGGCATATCAGAAATTAATTGTGGAATTTGTAAGCATCTATCGATCTTGTTTTACTTAGCTCCGTCTATAATTAATAGAACAAAAAAATATTTTATATTAAATATATGATTTGTTATGGAGTATAAAACTTGCAGGAAACAAAGTATGGAACTGTGCCAACAGATGAAATCTTGAAAGATGGCATACTACATGGTTTTGAAAGAATGTGTATAGTTCATGAGTCAATTGTTGCTATGGTACATCATTTATTTTCGATTTACATTGATGTATATTATTTAATATTGCAATTTTCATTATTCTCACCAATGTATATACACTCATTACAGTTTATTTTTATGTTTGTAGATGGAAGGTGAAGAAGAAGAAAACAATCAACACCGTGAACAAAACATTCCTGAAAATAACCCAAGTCATGGAAGTAGCTCTAGTAGTGACAATAGTTCAAGCGAAGAATGATGATCACTATGTTTGGATATCAAAGCAAGGCGTTGTATTTTTTGAAAAATGTCTGTGAAATCAGACATTTTCTTTAATGTAATGGACATAGTGTCCCAATTGAAAGATAAATGGATACCAATAACTGTCCCATTTTGTATGACAAAGAATGTATTATTCATATATATATATATATATATATATATATATATATATATATATATATATATATATATATATATATAATATTTTTTAATTTATTCTATTGTGTTCTCCATTGTTGCTGTGAAATGTAACACCACTCATTAAATTTATGGATGATTAAATATTATGATGAAGAGATGTGAAATTTGATGATATGATATAACAAATTAATCTAAACATCACATTCAAAAGCATTAATTAAAATTTAATTCATATGAATATTGTTATAAGATATATATGTGTCGTCTTTTGATGAATAATGAATTTTAAAAAATCACAATAATTATGATATGATATAACAAATTAATCCAAACATCACATTCAAATGCATTAATAAAAATTTAATTAATATGAATACTGTTATAATATGTGTTGACTTTTGATGAATAATGAATTTTAAAAAATCACAATAATTGCACTGTCACAGGTCGATGATTCTAAAAAATACAAAATGAACACCGATGCCTGTTAGTTACTGTACACAGGTGCTTTTGTATAATACAATGCACCGGTGCATTTCTACGACCTATAGGCACTGCACAAATACCAAATTCCAATTATAAATCTTTCTTCGATTGTGCGATACTGCGCATGGGTGCATTTATGTGAGAGTACACTCCAATGCATTTGTACGACCTATGGGCACCGCACAAATACCAATACGAATTAGAACATCTGGCGCGCATTTGATATTGTGCACCGATGCGTTTCTATAAGTCTATGTACCGGTGCGTTGAGACGACCTATGGGCACCGCATAAATCTCAAGACCAATCAGAACAACCTCGTGCATTGTATCACCAACACTGTGCCCAGTGCGGCTTTATACCTTGACGGCTCGGTGCATGCACCTTCGACTTCCCTAGGCCGCCTTCTCGATGACATGCACTAGTGTGTTGACACCTTAGTAGCGCACCGATGAAAAAAACATCCGTAATAACCTCCGGCCAACCAGTTTTTTTAGTTGTGTTGAATTTCCGTTAAAAGCTCCACAAAAACCTCCATAACCATAAATGGATGTTGTAGCAAATTTTTTTTTAACAATTTTGGCCAATTTTATCACACTAAAAACCTCTTTTATAACCTCCGCTAGAGGGTCTTTTCCTTGTAGTGTCTAGTTTATAACTTGATCCGCAATCAAAGAAAATGGCTAGGGATTTCACAAGTTATTAGTTTGTAACCTAATCCACAATCAAATAAAATGGCTAGGGATGTCACAAGTTATCATTCACACAGTTATTTATTGAAGGTATCAGTTGAAATAGATCCTATTAGATGCATGGTGGTGAGAGACACTAAAAAAATCAAAATAGATATTTGTTATGACATCCATATTGTCTACAAACCATCCAAATTTTCCATCTTATACAACAATTTCTAACAATAACCACTCAATTTACTCTCCAATTTTTTAAACCCCCACCCATGTTGGGGAGATCACAGTGTAAAATCAAATGTTCCTGTGGTTTTTTTAAAGGGTTCATAAACAAAACAGACAATGAGAAAATCAATATTGTGGTATAATAAATGATTTTTGAATCATTGTGATAAAAAAACATCACATTAGCTCACATAATATATCTAATGCTATAAGGATTTGAGATGATAACAAAGTTTTGAATCATGATAACTAGGTGAGAACCAAAACTAAGTTTTAGCCACAAGAAAAAAATAACAACAAGTGACAGAATAAACTGATATTGCAAACGAACTATCGTTTGTGACATGTTTGTAGGTGTTTCCCTTCATAAATTGCTTACTCATTTTGTCTCGAGATTGCTAGATAATGGTGAAACAAATACAGTGATGATCCAAGTGATCCAGAGAGGTATTCACAACCAACTTGGAAAACCAGGCATGAAGATGCTTCTAATTTTCAATGAAGTAGTATTCAAAGGTTCCTAGCTCTATTTTAATTACATAAATGCATCAAAAACTAACTGGTAGTATTTACTTAAGTTGTTTTATTTGGACGTGTTGAAAGTTTGACATTTATTACTATACAAGTTATGCATCAAATTATTATGTAAAAATTGTGCCAAGACGTTTTTAAATTATTTCTCTTTAGCTATATCTTATCATTTTAGTATGTTTTCAATCAAGAAGAGGCTTCATAGTTTAAGAACTGTATCTTAGATCTGAGCACATGATTCTATTAAAATTTATGAAACAAAATCATTTTTACAACTTGCATGTTTAAATATGTGTTTTTGGAAGTCATGATGGCTTCTTTAGACACTTGATTAGTATTGTGGAAGAACTTTGAGTATATCATTAAGGAGCGTGAGTAGTTCCTGTAGCAGTTGCATTTCTTATAAAATATTTTCATATCCTTTGTATAAGCTATTGTATATACAGTTCTAACACATTTCCCCCAGACGTTACCTATATGGTGAGTAGGCCATGTAGCAAATGCATTACTTATAATAGTGATGTAGCAGCATCATGGTTCCAAAAATTTGTACATTTAGTAGAATCTAGGGGGCCTTGTGTTTTTCAAAAGAATGGGTTTTCCTAAGTATTTAATTAATGTAATTTTAAATATTTTGAGTGATTTAGGTGAGACATTTAGAATAGGATTTAATTAAATATTGAGAGGCATATTTTTAAATGTTCTCGAATGTAGGAGAACACGAGTGATTGATGAGTGATCGATGAGTGATTGGTGTGGATTGAGATATTTAGAAATATTGTAAATCTTAGATTAGAAAGTAGATTCATGATTTATGGAGGATCCTTAGGATTTAGTTGAAAGTTGAGATCCTCAATGGATAAAGAAGATATTTTAGGAATTAATTGAGGACTTAGAGAATTTTTAGGATTTTTGTTGAGTAACCTATGGATCTGAACCAAAATTGGTTACAGACCCTTTTGTATATAATTGTAAAGCCTCAAAGGCACAAACAGTAGAAAAAAGATCAACATTCTTAGATAGGAGATTTGATCATGTAAGCCTACGGGCATACATAGAGAGAGAGGAAGAGAAAAGGGCCATGTAAAGGTAGATTGTAAAATAGGTTTTTATTTGTATCTGTACATGTGATAAATGAATGAGGAAATTGAATTCATTATGAATGTGTGTGTTATTCCTTTTATGTGTTGAGTGATCTATAACTAAGAATTTATGGTTTCTCTATGATAAACCATGATGAATGCATTCAAATTGAATGTATAAGTCTTTCTGAGTGATAAAAGACTTACAGCTGGGTAGAATCCGTGTGATTCTAGTCGGGAACAAATAGATGCATATACAGGTCGAGTAAAGAGAAAATCACTAAATATGGAAGCAGAGGAATAATACAGAGAGTATTATGTATTTAAGTTCGAGATAGTGTAATGGTTATAAAACAAAGGTAAGCTCAGGAGAGATAGACTTGAAGTAGTCCGAACGAGCAAAGGAGGAGTAGCGGGAAAAGATCAACACAGCAGAGCGGCATAAAACAGAGGAATTGACAAGGTAAAGAATACTTAGATATTTCCAAGAGGTGAATGGACGAACAATATTAAATCACAGAACCAAAGATTTAGGCATTGATGGCGGAGATAAAAGTGGGTAGAATGAAGGTGATCTATTAAAAGACGAAGATTACACAACAAGGCAAATTTAGAGATTTGCGGATGAGTACACGTGTCAGCGCAGTGCAACATCGCACATCGGCGATTTTAGAAATTAATATGAGGACTTCGCAAAGTAAATAAGATAAGTTGTGATGCGATGAGGGAGGTCACATGTCAATGGTATGCAACTTCTCAAATCGTAGGAATTAAGTTTTAGCGTTAAGGGTTCGTGAGATAAGAATTTTGTTTGCGATGCGATGAGGGTAAAGATGGATGGATGTGATGTGACAATGGAGAAGCCATGTGTCAGCACTGCGCAATAGTGCACTTCACAGGATTTTAAGGCTTAATTATTATTAGTATGGCATTAACCTTGCAGGCAATGACGGGCGATGCGTTGTTATTGGTTCAATGCATTCTGGACCCGACAATTTAGGAAGTCTCAGGTATATGTGAAAAGGATTAAGTTTATGTGTAATCTTTATTAAAGTGAAGCATTGTTGATTTCATAGGTATGTATGTTATAATATGAGATTATAAACCACTGCATGTGTAT
Source organism: Pinus albicaulis (assembly GCA_034641835.2). NCBI lineage: Eukaryota > Viridiplantae > Streptophyta > Pinopsida > Pinales > Pinaceae > Pinus > Pinus albicaulis. The sequence goes on along the minus strand of CM076572.1, from coordinate 1,228,048,783 downwards.
AGAGGAGTATGTGGGCCATAACCCACAGGTCTGAGGTTTGTTTAAAGTGAAGACGTGCATGTGATAAGGTAAGGTGAAGGCACAGTAATGCACAAAAGGTAAAGGTTATTATATTGAGTTGTCACTTATGGTTAAAACTTCTGCATGCATTTTATTTAAATTGAGAAAGAGTTCAAGTTAAGGGAAGAACATGTGGGGTTAATTCCGGTAACCTTGCATTTGTATGATTTTTTTGTTAATTGTGACCTTATGGTTGCATCATTTGGTATCAAAGCTGAGTAAAAGCTCTTTTGGATGAAAATCAGAACAAGCAGAGTTTTGATGAATATTGCAGAGTTAAACTATGAATAAGACATTGGTAGCAGAGCAGAATAAGATTATGTGTGAAATGGAAGGAGATTCTACGTGATTTTGTATCAGAGGAGAAGAATTTAGATTATAAATCTGAAAAGGTGGGGACAAGTGTAGATAAAATTCAGACAGTAAAATCTGGCAAATAAATGGTTGTTTTCTTGAGAAGAACGGAGATCCATTCGAATGTGAAGAGTGGAAGAATATTGCTTGTGTAATCATGGAGGTAGTGGTTTTATATTAACTATAGTTTGAGTTTTGTAGGTTGAAGACAAGAGAGGAATATCTCAGTAAGGATAACAAGAGAAGTTGTAAAGAATAGAAGAACCAGTTGTGTTCTTGAAGGCAGAGTAAAGTGGATACTCTGAAGAAACATGGAAAAGAACCTGAATGTTCCAGTTAAGGTTGGACATAAAGGACAAGAGTGTTCTCAGAAGAAAGAAGAATTGCGGAAGCCAAGGAGAAAAGGAGTTGCTCAAGAGAGGTTCCAGAGATATATAACCAGTGTTACCAAAAGAGCAAGGAGAGAAGGCTTGGTGAGGTACTTGCAATAGGTAGGAAGACTTGTTGAGAAGGAGAGGCTTAGTTCAGTTTACAAGTGAACAAACACAGTTCACAAGAGACAAGAATGACTACTAATATTCATAGTAGGGGTTCAGAGAGAAACCAAAACAAAAGAAGAGAGAAGAAATATGCCAAATAAAATGGCATGGAAAGGAAGATAAGTCAAGAATAAATTGACAGAGAGAAAGTTGAGATAAAATTCCAAATTGCATTGTTGATGGATATGTTGCAGATAAATAAGGTAGACCGGAGGTATGGTTGGACTATGAGAAAGAAAGTGAAGTGGCATAGGCTACAAGAGAGGAGAAAGCAGTAGGTGGATATGTATCTAATAGAGGAGTTGAGGAAGCTTGAACAGATAATGACTATTCAATTGAGGATAGAGAAGCTCGAAGGAGTTGAGCTACAACAAAAGAAATCTGTTGGAGATGAACAAGTTCCTTTTGAACTTGAAGATGGAGCAATGGTGTCTGAAACATCAGTTGGGGCTATTGAGCCTTATGATTTTGAAATCAAAAATTCTTGTGTGCTTGCAGGTGTAAGACATGATGATGGAAAACCTTTGAATATTGTCAAAGAAGAGGAAGCAGAGAGATAGAATCTGAATTCTGTTTCAAATAAGAAGGATGAGACAGTCAAGTCTCATGAGAAAAATCATACACAGTTGAAGGAAGATATTGTTTTTCAGCGTGATGCTAGATTTGGAAACAAAGGAAGTTTGGCTCACGATGATGACCAAAGCAAGAATAAGTGGAGAAGGATATCAAGCAACCAAATGAAGTGCTTGAGGAAGTTGAGATGAAGACTATTGAAGATTTTCTGAGTCATGTAGAAGACTTAGAACAGAAAAAGGATTTGATGACAGAATCATCAAATGAGAAAATTGAGTCTTGTGGTTTTACAACTGAAAAATTGTGTATGATTGCAGGTTTTGAAGGTTTTGCAGGTGATAGAAAGTCACTGGAAGTTGTCATAAAGATGAAAGAAGAAAAATAAATGTACAAAGACATTTCAAATAAGAAATATTAGAATTGTATTCTGATGGAGGATGCGACTATGTTATCTTATGAAGATAACCAATGAAAAGCACATGTACAATTAGTTAGTAATTGGGATAAACAGTTGGAGTTATTGGAGAATTGGTTGAAATCACCAATAGAGAAGAAAGAACTTGATGAAGACTGCAAAGGATCTGCAGCAGAGGAAGAAAATGTTACTTCAGTCAAAGAATCAAAATACAATTTACTTTTTGAAAGTAAATTTTCCAATATTGAACATAGGTTGTTGGAGATAAGAAAAAATTTTAGAAGCAACAAGAGGGTAAGGATGTAAGGGCGGTAGTAAGAATCCAACAACTTTAAAGTGAAAGTAACAAACATTAGTTTGAGGATGAGTGGAAAAAGTGCAGCAACAATTGGCAGAGGGAATACCAGTCAGAGGATAAACTGGACATGGAGATTGAAAGGATAATAAAGTTGATGATGAAGGTGTCTCAGAAGAAGACAACAACAAGAAAGCAAAGCAGTAGCATCAAGAGAAAGACATCAGCACACTGTGAAAGCATAGCTAGTGGGGCAATGCAACATAAAGTATGGAGACCTGGAGAACAACAACAAACAACAGCAGCAACAACCAAAGACAGACTACATAATAAAGTATGGGATCTAGGAGGACAAAGATTGGAAGCACATTATTTGGAGATCATGAATGTTTTCTACCTTAGGAGTCTGATGCAAGAGCATCATGGTTCCGAAAATTTGTACATTTAGTAGAATGTAGGGGGTCTTGTGTTTTTCAAAAGAATGGGTTTTCCTAAGTATTTAATTAATGTAATTTTAAATATTTTGAGTGATTTAGGTGAGACATTTAGAATAGGTTGTAATTAAATATTGAGAGGCATATTTGTAAATGTTCTCAAATGTAGGAGAACATGAGTGATTGATGAGTGATTGGTGTGGATTGAGATATTTAGAAATATTTTAAATCTTAGATTAAAAAGTAGATTCATGATTTATGGAGGATCCTTAGGATTTAGTTGAAAGTTGAGATCCTCAAGGGATAAAGAAGAGATTCTAGAAATTAATTGAGGACTTAGAGGAGTTTTAGGATTTTTGATGAGTAACCTATGGATCTGAACCGAAATTGATTACAAAACCTTTTGTATATAATTGTAAAGCCTCAAAGGCATAAGCAATAGAAAAAATATCAACATTATTAGATAGAAGATTTGATTATGTAAGCCTACGGGCATATACAGAGAGAGAGGAAGAGAAAAGGGCCATGTAAAGGTAGATCAGGCCAAAGCTAGATTGTAAAACATGCTTTTATTTGTATATATACATTTGTTTAATGAATGAGGAAATTGAATTCATTGTGAATGTGTGTGTTATTCCTTTTACGTGTTGAGTGATCTGTAACTGAGAATTTATGGTTTTTGTATGATAAACCATGTTGAATGAATTCAAATTGAATGTATAAGTCTTTCTAAGTGATAAAAGACTTACGGCTGGGTAGAATCTGTGTGATTCTAGTTGGGAACAAATAGATGCGTATACATGTCGAGTAAAGATAAAATCATGAAATCTGGAGAAGAGGAATAATACAGAGAGTATTTTGTATTTAAGTTCGAGACGATGTAATGGCTATAAAACAAAGGTGAGCTCAGGAGAGATAGACTTGAAGTAGTCTGAACGAAAAAAGGAGGAGTAGCAGGAAGAGATCAGCACAGCAGAGCGGCATTAAACAAAGGAATCGACAAGGTAGAGAATACTTAGAGATTTCCAAGAGGTGAATGGACGAAAAATATTAAATTGCAGAACCAAATATTTAAGAATTGACGACAGAGATCAAAGCGGGCATAAATGAAGTCAATCAATTAAACAATGAAGATTACACAGCAAGGAAAATTTAAGGAGTTGCGGACGATGACACGTGTCAGTGCGACGCAACATCGCACATCAGCAATTTTAGAAGTTAAGCTGGGGACTTCGCAAAGTAAATAAGATAAGTTGTGATGTGACGAGGGAGGCCACGTGTCGAAGGTACACAACTTCGCAAATCGCAGGAATTAAGTTTTAGCGTTAAGGGTTCACGAGATAAGAATTTTGTCTGCGATACGATGCAGGTAAGAATGGATGGATGCGATGCGACAATGGAGAATCCATGTGTCAGCACTGCGCAACAATGCACTTTGCATGATTTTAAGGTTTAATTATTATTAGTATGGTGTTAACCTTGCGGGCAACGATGGTCGATGCGTTGTTTGGTTCAATGCGTTGTGGACCTGACAGTTTAGGAAGTCTCACGTATATGTGAAAAGGATTAAGGTTATGTGTAATCTTATTAAAGTGAAGCGTTGTTGATTTCATAGGTATGTATGTTATACTCTGAGATTATAAACCACTGCATGTGTATAAAGGAGTATGTGGGCTATAACCCACAGGCCTGAGGTTTGTTTAAATTGAAGACGTGCATGTGATATGGTAAGGTGAAGGCACGGTAATGCAAAAAAGGTAAAGGTTATTATATTGAGTTGTCACTTATGGTTAAAAATTCTACATGTGTTTGATTTAAATTAATAAAGAGGTCAAGTTAAGGGAAGAACATGTGGGGTTAATTCCGCTAACCTTGCATTTGTTTGATGTTTTTGTTAATTGCGACCTTATGATTGCATCAAATATATTTTTATATCCTCTGTATAAGCTATTGTATATAAAATTCTAACACATTTTCCCTAGGCATTACCTATATGGTGACTAAGTGATGATGGCTTTTTTAGACACTTGATTAGTATTATGGAAGAACTTTGAGTATACCAGCCTAGATCCATCTAACTCTGGATCTATCATGCGTCGAGAGGGATCAAATCTCTCGAGGTGCAAACCTATTTTTTGAGTGACAAACTTCAGGAAAGGTTTGCACCTCGAGAGATTTGATCCCTCTCGATGCATGATAGATCCAGAGTTAGATGGATCTAGGCTGGTTCCAGTCGGAGGCATCAACGTCACATTTTTCAGATTATTAAATTTTTTGTATATTTTTGAGATGTAAGATGGATCTAGGCTGGTTTCAGTCATGTGATGCCAAGGAAAATCTATCAAAGGTATGATTAATTTTATCAGTAATATGTAAATATATCAAATATTAATATAATCATTTTAAATATGCTAAATATTTCTGAGATTAACTTGGTCATTTAAATTTTAAATTTTCTTAGTTACCTCAGTTCGTTGAGATGATAATTATTGTTAATAACTATAATGATGAAAAATGATGAAATGTTTTTTTTTAAATGTAAAGTGACAATAATAGTGTTGAAAGATAGAAAATGTGAACAATAAGAACGTACTCATGTTACAATCAATCTCAAACTATTTTCTTCTACTATTCTTATTTCCTCCCTTGTTAGTTTTGTTATCTTTTCATATCGATTATATGAAAAAGAAAATTTAAATCTTAAACCATTTAAATCTTTAGCTCGATCTGTTGTAGTAAACATGATACCTTGTCTCTCTTGCTCTCCAATATTAATAGCTTAAATTACTATAACACAAAAATCAATCTACATTGTTAAAAACTTTTTGTGCTTACACTAAAATCAATGCATATTTTTAATCCAATCACTTTAATATTAATGTACCGTCATATATCCAATTACATCAAATCATAAATCAACATATACATTGAAATCAATGCATTTAATGCAAGCAATCAAATAATATTAGAAAATAAATTCTACATTGAAATCAATGCACCTAATGCAATCAATCAAATAAGATTAGAAACCAACATCTACACTGAAATCAATGCATTTACTCAAAGCAATCAAATAGGATTAGAAATCGCCATCTACACTGAAATCAATGCATTTAGCGCAAACAATAAAATAGTATTAGGAATAATCTATATTGAAATCAATGCATCTAGTGCAAGCAATCAAATATAATTATAAATCGACGTCTAAATTGAAATCAACACATCCAGTGCAAGCAATCAAATAGTATTAGGAATCATCACCTACATTGAAATCAATGCATCTAGTGCAAGTAATCATATATCATTAGAAATAAATATCTACACTAAAATCGATGCATCTAGTGAAAATAATCAAATAGGATTATAAATTACCATCTCCACTTAAATCAATCCATCTAGTGCAAGAAATATTCTTCCCTCTTTCCACCCTCCATCCATATCTATATCCCCATCCATCTCTTTTTTTTTTTGTCTCTATCTCACCCCCCTAAACACACATGCTCTCACACTCCATATATATCATTCTCTTTGTCGATCACCCTCTCTCCCCATCTCTCTCTTCTTCCCTCTCTTCCCCTTCTCTCCCTCTCCCCCGCTAATATCTCTCTTTCCTCCTGTTTTCCTCTCTCTCTCTCTCTCTCTCCATCTTCCTTATCACTCACTCTCTCTCTCTCTCTAGGAACCAACATCTACACTGAAATCAATGCATTTACTCAAAGAAATCAAATAGGATTAGAAATCGCCATCTACACTGAAATCAATGAATTTAGTGCAAACAATCAAATAGGATTAGAAATCATCTACATTGAAATTAAGTCATCCAATGCAAGTAATCAAATATAATTATAAATTGACATCTACATTGAAATCAACACATTCAGTGCAAGCAATCAAATTGTATTAGAAATCACCACCTACACTGAAATCAATGGATCTAGTGCAAGTAATCAAATATCATTAGAAATAAATATCTACACTAAAATCAATGCATGTAGTGCAAATACTCTAATAGGATTAGAAATCACCATCTCCACTTATATCAATCCATCTAGTGCGAGATATATTCCTCCCTCTCTCCACCCTCCATCCATATCTATATCCCCCTCCATCTATTCTTTTTGTCTCTCTATCTCACCCCCCTAAACACACGCGCTCTCGTACACCATATATATCAATCTCTTTTTCAATCACCCCCTCTCCCCATCTCTCTCTTCTTCCCTCTCTTCACCTTCCATCTATATCTCTATCTTCCCCTTCTCTCCCTCTTCCCCATTAATATCTCTCTTTCCTCCTTTTGTCCTCTCTCCCTCTCTCTCCATCTTCCTTATCACTCTCTCTCTCTCTCTCTCTCTCTAGAAACCAACATCTACACTGAAATCAATGCATTTACTCAAATAAATCCAATAGGATTAGAAATCGCCATCTACACTGAAATCAATGCATTTAGTGCAAACAATCAAATAGGATTAGAAATCATCTACATTGAAACCAATTCATCTAGTGAAAGTAATCAAATATAATTATAAATCGACATCTAAATTGAAATCAAAAAATTCAGTGCAAGCAATCAAATTGTATTAGAAATCATTACATACACCGAAATCAATGCAAGTAATCAAATATCATTAGAAATAAATATCTACACTAAAATCGATGCATATAGTGAAAATAATCAAATAGGATTATAAATCACCATCTCCACTTATATCAATCCATCTAGTGTGAGAAATATTCTTCCCTCTCTCCACCCTCCATCCATATCTATATCCCCCTCCATCTCTTATTTTATGTCTCTCTATCTCACCCTCCTAAACACACACATATATCAATCTCTTTGTCAATCCCCTCCTCTCCCCATCTCTCTCTTCTTCCCTCTTTTCACCTTCCATCTATATCTCTCTCTATCTTCCCCCTCTCTCCCTCTCTCTCCATCTTCCTTATCACTCTCTCTCTCTCTCTCTCTCTCTCCACCTTTCTCTCTCTATTTCTTTCTTCTTACCTCTCTCCTCCTCCCCCTCCAAGTCCATCTCTCTTTCCCTCCCTCTCTCCTCTCTCTCACATCCTTCCTCTCTTTCCCTTTCTCTCCCATCTCTCTCTCCCTCTCTCTCTCTCTCTTTTCACCCACCAACTATGTTAATATATCCCTCCCTCTCTCCCTATATCTCCTTCTCCCCCTTATCTCCATCGTCTCTTTATTTCAGCCCCAAACATACACGCTCGCTCTCTATCTCTCCCTTGTCACTCCTTCTCTCTCTCCACTTCTCACTCTCTATATTTCTTATTTCCTACATCTCTCCCCCTCCAACTCCATCTCTCTTATCGATCCCTCTCTCCTCCTCTCTCTCAAGTCCTCTCTCTCGTCCTTCCTCTCTCTCTCTCCCCTAAATCCCTTTCTCTTCCCTGATCTCTCTCTCTCTCTCTCTCCAATACTCTCTCTTCCCCCATCACTCTCCTCCTCTCTCTCCCTTTCTCTTCCACCTCTCTCTCTCTCTTTTCCCTCAAATCCTCTCTTTTCCCCCATATCTCTGTCTCTCTCTCTCTAATCCTCTCTCTTCCCCCATCCCTTTCTTTCTCTCTCTCTTTCCACCCCTTTCTCTCTCCAACTACATTACTATATCCCTCCCTCTCTCCTTCTCACTTCTTCTCTCCCCCTTCTTTCCATACATCTTACTTTGTCTCTTTATCTCACCCCTTAACATACACACTCTCTCTCCATCTCTCCCTTATAACTCTCTCTCTCTCTTTCTTCTTAGTTATGTAAACTAATGAACATAAATATTTGTAAATATAAAGCAGATTATGGAGTAAATATGAAAAGAGGTTTTATTTACTTAACATACCTCTAGTTTATTTATATTTTTATTTATTTACCATACCCTTTTCTTTACTATGGTATTTGGCCCATAGGCTTGTTATATAATTACATTTTTATTTATAATCCTATTTGATATATTTTTATTTATTTACCTTACCTCTTTATGCCTCTTTTATATTTATTTATTTACCATACCTCTTTATATATATTTTATATTTATTTATTTATTTATCATACTTTTTTATACCTCTTTTATATTTATTTCTTTACCCATGGTATTTGGCCCATGGTATCAATATTAATTTGTCCCATGGTATTCGTCCCATAGGCTTCATCTAAATAAAACCTCTTTTTAAAGTTTTTTTAAATATAAAAAGGTTTATGGAATAAATATAAAAAGAATTTTTATTTATTTACCATACATCTAGTTTATATATTTTTTTTATTTATTTACCATAGCTCTGGAGTAAGTATAAATTCATTTTACAAATATTTAATTAAAAGAAATATTAAAAGATTTTGGATTTTGATTGTTTGTGTTGAATTAACTCTTTTCCTTTGATTTAGGAAATGGTATTGACTTTAGTAAAGAGTAAATATGTTTAAAATTTTACTTAATTTGGAAATTAAATGTGGTAATTTTTTTTTGTTAAAGGTAAATTTATGATCCATTCAAATTCACGTATATAATTTAATATCCATTCAAATTATATAAATAATACATAATTGTATTAGAAATTTATATATGTTCTAGTACAATGTGATTTTTATTTTTTATTTTTTTTAATTTAAAACTTAAGCCGACATTTTGTATGACGTGACATACCTGACATCGGGGTCATATTGGGCTGTAGATGCGCCTCTTGGCGCAATGACATCGGGGTCATATTGGGCTGTAGATGAGCCTCTCGGCGCAATAAAACAAATTTTATAGGTTAATTCGATATTAAAATATTTATTTTTATTTTAAATTTATTAAGTTTTTAGAAGGATTAAATTTCTTGAACTGCAAACCTCATTTAGAGTGTAAAGTTAAAAATAAAAAAATCACTTCAAGAGATTTGATGACTAGCATTCTTTTGCAAATATAAGGTTAAAATGGATAGATGTAAACTATGTGTATGTAATGTATCTAATTCAAGGTGAGCATAGAAGGAACCATACATCTCCTTCATTTTAATTTTATAATTAAGTTATTGTAATTTATATCATTTTTATATAAAAAAATAGAATAATTGAAAATAAAACAAATAATTCAATACCAATATTAAATAAAATATTTAAATATTAATATTAATTAATTATTAGCTCGTAAGGTGTTACCTTACAGCTCCCCGAGCTGCCACTTTGTAGCAGTCTACACCATTGGATGGAATGTTAGACAATTGAATATTTTTAGGTTGTCCCATTAATAGTTAATAGTTAAGATAAAACTAATATTTAGGGTGTGCAATGGAAACATTAAAAAAAGTAATTAAACAACTTGGTTGTCTCATTAATAGTTAATAGTTAAGATAAAACTAATATTTAGAGTGTGCAATGGAAACATTAAAAAAAGTAATTAAACAACTTCTTCTTGTTGAACTGTTTCTTGATGGCTTAACACAGAGGCTTATTCCCCTCTCAGTTCTCTAGAAGAGGGTTTCTCTTATAGGGATTGGTTTATTTGTTCATTAGTCATTCGAGACTCGATTTCTTGTTGTAAGTTTTCCATTCAAGGTTTGGTCATTGTTACTTTTTCGATTTTAATTACGACAATAGATTAAGGTTGCTTAGTTTTGTTTTTGCTTTCAAGTGACTAAGGTTTGGAGATGAGCAACTATTTCTAGATGTATTTTTTAAAAGGTCTGTCTCTCCATAATGGAGATATCATTTATGGTTTAGTTGTTTGTGATGAATGGAGTTAGGATAAGAGTTATTGTCTGAGAAACTACTCTTCTTTTACTTTTATCTATGTAACACCTCTATTTTTATCATTGCCCAATGTTCCTTTAGCAACTCAATGAAAATTTCCAATTTATATTTTCAGAAGCAATTATTTAGATAAAACATGAAACAAAATGCCAAAGACAAGCCAAGATAAGAGGACACCAGATTTGGTGGATGAGGTAAAAACCCAAATGTGGGGAAAATACTTTGATCAATTCTTCTTATGAGAGAAAGTACAAAAGTCAAATTGACTTGCCCAATTCAAAGTCAAAACAACCTTGTTATTAGCCCTAACCAGAAAGACAATGTTGGTCAAAGCAGTAATAGAATGTCCTCAAAACATAAACTCTGAGTGATGAGGAGATCAAAGTCACTCCAAAACAATGACAAAGTCAAAAGTCAAACTTGGTCAAACTAATGTCTTGAAATATGGGCTCAACCACTCTTAAAGTGATATTTCACTCTTCTTTTCAAATTAATGTCTTAAAACATTTCCTTTACAACATCTAGTGTAATTGCTAGTTATAACCCTTTAAAATAACTTATTGATAATCCATATAAAAAATAAATGCCAAATACATCTAACCCAACGGTACATTTATACAATATCAAAAATAACTCCTAACTCAAAAAATAAAAAATACTTAACCTCGTTTACTTGCTCTGACTTTGTTTTTTTTTTCAACATGTTTCTTAATAGCATGCAATATATCTTCTTCCATTGACACTGTGGAGTGGAAGGTGGCCTTCATTTAGTTGAAAATGTCTGTTTGTTTCTTTTCCACAACCATGTTTCTTAAAGCCATGAAATATATCTTGAGAGTGTGGACTAGAAGGTGGTCTTTCTTCAATTAGTTGACGGCAAGTGAAAGGATGAGGTGGTCAGGAAAATAAAAAGATTTCCTCTCTTATTGGCAGTGTGGACACTGGAAGGTGCACTTTCTTTAATGCTATGACGGGAAGAAAGTTGGCCTTTCTTCGCGGAGACGTGGTCACAAAAATTCAAGGTTATAATCTTCATGATGTTGAAGAGCTCCTCCAAAAGCTTTTGTGAGATTTCTTAATTTCTTTGCGGATCTCTCTGCCTAATAATAATAATAGGCAATGGGTAAATTTATAATATTATAACAATGAGTATACTCGAGTAGGCGAAGGTAAGTTGTCGAAGAAAAATGATAACATTGAGTGGATTTAACGGTGTAGTGATTTTTTTTAAGATTAAAAGTTTAAGTTAGTTTTTTTTTTTTTTTTTTTGAAATGACAAGGTATAAATATATTAAAATGGTTATTAATAATAAATGATAATTATTTTATTTATTGGTTTTAGAAACAGTAATAGGGTGTTTTGTTAAAACATTTTTAATGTGAAATTATTAATTCAATTAATATACTAAATATTATGAAGATGTAACTCTATCAAATTTTTTTTTAAATGATAATTACTATAATATTTATATATATAAATTTCATAAATTAAAATATAAATATTTTAAAAAAAAATTATAAATATTGAAAATCATATTTTGTTTTACGTAGTTTCTTTTTAATGTTTATATATATATATATAAAAGAAGCATGTTATTAATTTCTTAAAGAAATCTATCATTAATGTTTTTATATATATAATTTTAAGAAGCATACTATTAATATTGAGCGTTATGTAAGTTTGCGGCTTAGTTCCCAAATTGTTTGAGTTGACGGCTCAACCCAATTGGTCATTGATTTTCATCCCACGTTTTAAATGTATGTTATATTTGTCTTAATATTCCATGTGCTAAAAACCCCTATATTATTGAAGAGGCATGTATTCATTTGAAGTGTACTAAATCTTTTTAATTTATTACTTTTTATTATGGGAGTAGGAATGCACTCAGTGCACTAATTTTTTTAATCTTAGTGCTTTGTGATGAATGTAAACATATAGTGAAAGAAAGTTTGTAATAAAAATACCTATTATTATTGGACTAGGGATTCATTCATTTCAAATAAATTTTATATATTATTATTAACATAAATTAAAATATAAAATTATTTTTTTAAATTATAAAAGTTGATAATTATATATTTGGTTCTACTAAGTTTCTTAAAGGAACATATCATTAATATTTTTATTTTTTATATATATTTTTAAAAAGCATGTGATTTATTTTGGAATATTGAAAGAAAATAGTATTCTCTAAGTTTGTGGTTTAGTTCGTAATTGGCTAAATAGTGTGAGTCCATAGCTCAATACCCAATTGGCATTGATCTTTATCAATGGTTAAATATATGTTATATCTATATGTTAATAGACCATTTGCTTAAAAAAACACCTATTAGTGTGGGATTATGTATGCATTTATTTGAAGTGTATTAAATCTTTTTAATCCATGATTTTGTGATAGTATAAACACATAGTAAACCAAGCATGATGAAACCTATTATTATGGCAACATGTATGATTATAAACATTGTAAAAATAAATTTATAATTTATTTTTATATTTCTAATAAATTAGATAAATATTTGAAATATTTTTTTTAATAAATTAAACTAAAAATAATTTAATATTATTATTATAAATTATTTAATATATTCATTTTATTTTTATTAATTTTTTTATTATAAAAAAATATAAAATTTATATATGAAACATTATATTTATATATATATATATATATATATATATATATATATATATATATATATATATATATATATATATATATATATATATATTTATAATTTTTTTATTTGTTTAATTTTTTTTGAAACCACTAAAAATTACAATAGCATTGTTTGTTTAAATAATTAAGTTATTTTATAAATACAATTATTACATGAAATAAAATATGTTTCCTTACATTCATTAAAATTGAAGCCACAAAAATGGTTATTAAAAAGTTTTTTGTTTTTATTAGTGTGAATTATTTTGGGCCAATTTTTAAATTTTTTTTTAGGCTATTAATTGAATGTCTCTCTCAAATCTTCCAAGGATCAAAACTTCTATTTCAATCAAATTTTTTGCAATAGAATAATGAATTTTTATTGGAGGAGGTCCTCATTTTTGTGTAGAGATATTGATGTGGTTGGAACCTCATTTATTGTAGAGATATTGATGTGGTTGGAAATGCTCTAACATCTAAAAATTCATGACAAAATTGATAAATATCTTCTGGTCAAATTTTTGCAATAAAATAATGGTCTCTTATTGGAGGAGGTCCTCACTTTTGTGTAGAGATATTGATGTGGGTGGAACTTCATTTTTGTGTAGAGATATTGATGTGGTTGGAAATACTCTAACATCTCACAATTCATGACAAAATCGATAAATATCTTTTGGTCAAATTTTTGCAATAGAATAATGGCCTCTTATTGGAGGAGGTCCTCATTTTTGTTTAGAGATATTGACGTGATTAGAATCTCATTTTTGTGTAGAGATATTGATGTGTTTAGAAATGCTCTAACACCTAACAATTCATGACAAAAGATGACGCTGAGGCTTTAACCCTGAAGAAATGACCAATTTTTAATTTGAAAATCAAAATCTTTAGTAAAAATATATCCATGCAATTTTCATGTGAAAAAATTAGCACTTTGTACCTCTCAATTATACTAATGCCATATAAAATTAGCAAATATTATTTTACACCAAAAAAATTTAAAAATGTTCAACTCTATGACATCTAGTATTACAAATTGCTTCAATTCCGCAACCAAGCTTGAAATACAGTAATGAAGTAAAATTTCATTTATATATATATATATATATATATATATATATATATATATATATATATATATATATATATATATATATATAACCTTTCAAGCATGCTGATATTACAAAGTGTATCTCTCCATAATATCAAATTATGCTAACCTACCATGTGCTTGAAATCATTTTCAACTTTTTGCATTCATTGTAGTTAATATTTTGAAATTTTATTACATTTGTAATGAATGCAGTGTCTAAATTGTGTTATTTGAAAATATTTTCAAGTTTTTACAGTTATTGTAGTTAATATTTTGAAATTCTATTAAATTTGTTAATTGTCAAATAACACACTAAGAAAAAGTTGTATAGCACACTTGTAAAGATATTGAGAAAAGCATATTGTAAATAGAAGGTGTGGGAAAGGTTTCCAAGGTTTTCTAATTTGCATGCTTGTAACTTCACCACACCCACTAGGAAACATAAATAACATTGAGATTTTCATAAATTAATAACTAAATATTATAATAAGTTTATTTATTTATAAAATATAATTTTTATTATTAAAAACATATATATATATATATATATATATATATATATATATATATATATATATATACTCCACTCGAAAGCGGACAGCTATTGGCTTTTATAGATATATATAATATAAACTAATTAAAAATTTTACTCCAGTCACAAGCGGACAGCTATAGGCTTGACGAAGGCTAACCCCAACAAGAGGGACCGGGTTGGCGAAAATGCGATGCAGGGCGGTGATGGAATTGAAAAGTGTATTTTAACTTTGACACACGGCGGATCGCATGATAAAATACGTACGACAATAAAAATGCACGTGTCGGCATTCAAATGGGTATTTAAGGAAGCCTTCCCTTCGAAGGAAGCCTTTGGACAATAAACAAAATTCACATTACAAATAAATGTGGATATTTTTTTTATTTCACATATATAGAAATAAATGTGGATGTCTGAGATAATGCCTCCATTATTAGGCTTACTTAGTTTGGATTGGGTTGTTGAGGAAGTTGAGAGATTCTCTCAACTTCTCTCTCTAAGATTAGGATTAGTTCACATATATATATTTGATGTATCTCTGATTATTTGAATATAGAAATTACTTATTTGTGTGTGTATCTCTGCTCTCTCCAATTTTTAATATGGAATCAGAGCCACTACTAGCTTAAATCCCTCACGGGATAGCCAGGAAGATGTGAGAGCAATACCGCTGCTGTAGGAGAGTAGATGGTTCAGTTTTTTGTGTGTTTGTTATTTTAATTGTTGTGTGAAGGTATTTTTTATTTATCCTCTCGCTAACCAGATGTAGTGCGGTATGAGGGTGAGCATGAGCAGAAAAAAAAAGGGCAGTACGAGAAGGTGAGGGCCATGCTTGCGTTGAAATTAATTATATAGAAAAGTTGTTTTAAATTCCCATTTGAATGATTTTAATGTATGTCAAAGGCGCAGGTTTGAAATCAAATCGGTGGAAATGTTTGCAGCGGAAACATCATTGAAATCCGGGTTTGAATTCACTTACATTGTGGTGTTTGATTGATTGAAATCATGTGAAATCCTGTAGTTAATTCCAGAAGTTTTGAATCAAATGTATAGTGGAAACCTCTGTTGAAATCGTGGCGCAGTAGAATTTGATCTCCAGAAGAAACCTCTGTTGAAATCGTGGACTCGTGACGTTGAGGAGGAATTTTAGGACCTGGTAGACGCCATTAACTTATTCCAGCAAGTCGTATATTTGGTGCGGTTGGACGACGGAGTGTTGTTGTCCATGTCGGCCACTTTTCAAACGTGGATACAAACTTATTTGCCAATATACTGTAATGCTGCTCCTGCAAACAGCGGCACAGCAGTTAGTTCAGACAATGTCGTGGGTGTGTAATCAGAACTGTCTGGACCATTTCAATGGCGATGTCTGACCATTTATTTGTGAGTAAATTCAATATTTATCATTATGCTCCATTATACATCGTTGGATGTACTCACAGATCATTAATTTTGAGGGATATATCATGACAAAGAATATTTACATAGTGGACCACCGAGTGTGCGTTCTGCAATTATTGGAAAGATAAGCCTCTTCAGCAATGAACTCAAAGATGAGCCGCATTTGCTGGGTCCAATGCATGCATTAGTTTCATCATTCCTGCAAATGCAAGATGCAAGCGAGATGGTCAACGGGCGAAATTCGAGTCTCTGCGAAAAAAAAATTAAACACTCTGGGGAAGAAATTGTTACAGGTGTCTGCAGTGTTTTCCTTGAAATTGTTACAGGTGTCTGCAGTGTTTTCCTCCCTCATCCAACTAAGAAGGGGCGACATGATTTTCTCAGTTTTGCGTATTAAATCAGGATTAAAAGTGCTCTCTGGAATTTTGAAGGTTGCTCGTGTTGATGGAGGGGAATGGCACGGTGTTTGAAGTTCATTATTTTTTTTGTATAATATGTATTGTAGTGTTGGGTTATAGCTTATATTTGTTGTTATGAGATTTGTGTATTAGAGAACCAATTATTGAACAAATTAGCATTATATAAATTAGTCGTTCTTGACGTCCTATAGGGACGAGAGAACAATTGACTAATTTGATTGTGTGAATTTGTTATATGCTGATCTTGTTGTGCTACGGGCCAAGGAGCATCAGTTACAGGTTACAGTATGATGTGAAGCAGGTCAAGTTGTTAGATTAGCTCTTGAACACATTTAGTATTCAGACCATTTGCCTAGCTACTGATGGATAGCCGAAAGCGAAATATCCGACAGATGGTGATTGGTCCATAGGATGGTTCATCACTTGTCAGCTCTATCGCGGAAGCCCCGACGAGCCGAGTTGTCAATACTATTGATCTTGCAAAGTTCATTATTGTTGGTCAGAAACAAATGTATTTTAAATGGGTTGAATGGTAGCTCGAAAATGGTGGAGAAAAGAGCGATTTCTATGAGATCTCAGAGTGGATACAAATGTTAATGAAGACCAGGGCAAACAAATGTTTGTATTAATTTAGTGTGTTCTCCATTTCTGTAATGTAGGCATTAAGGGGGGGTGTTTGAGATAATGCCTCCATTATTAGGCTTACTTAGTTTGGATTGGGTTGTTGAGGAAGTTGAGAGATTCTCTCAACTTCTCTCTCTAAGATTAGGATTAGTTCACCTATATATATTTGATGTATCTATGTTTATTTGAATATAGAAATTACTTATTTGTGTGTATCTCTGCTCTCTCCAATTTTTAATAGTGGATATGTTTTTATTTCCTGTAATTTTGTTTAGATTATATATGATAAAAATTGAGAGGGAACAATATCATTAACGTTATTAAAAAAAAAAAAAAATGGCCAGCAGCAAATAGATTCAAGTGTTAATAGCGATTTTATTGTATACAATTTATAAAAGAAAAACAATAGGAAAGGGGTAGGTAATTTAATGTTAGGTAGCTTTTGTTCATTTTCCTAAATTAGAAGTTAGGTGAATGGTAAATTGGCGGCCTTTCCACGCATGCTTCGTTTAGAATGACTTTGATAAAACAATGGTCATGTTTGGTGGTTCAATTTATGAAACTTTTTTTAGATTTGATAAGTAAGGTCGTGTAAGGTTTTTATTTGTATGTTTGAAGTTGAATGAATCGAAATAGTATATTTCGTGGAATTATTTATCTTAATTGTCATTTTCATTTAAAGAAATGTGGTTTGGATTTAAATGATTTTGAAATATTGGTTAAATTTTCAGCTTTTATTTTTATATATTTTAAAAATTAATTTAAAAATATATATATTTTTATTTAGCAAGAAATTTAAATTTATATATTATTCTCTTTTGAGTTTTAGACGGTGATAAATATTATTGATAGATATTTTTGCTTCGTGCGAGTTATTGTATTTTTGTCTTGTAGTTTTTTTTTAATAAATTGTATATATATCATTTGCTATAATGAATTTGAAACTTGTATGTAATTTATATAAGACGTGTAACATTTTTTCCCAATCAAAATCTTTATATAATTTAAGTAAATATCTTAATAAAATTAAGAATTTTAAATAATTTAAATCAATAATGATAATTTAATAATATAGTGATAATGATAATGCTCAAGTGAGAAAATATTTATAATACATAATGTTGCAAGAGTCCAAACATAATCTATAAGTCAATATACCAAAATTTGGTTGTTATTTGGTTTTGTATCATAATAAATATATAAATTACATATATTTATTTTTAAGCTTATAAGCTTAAGTTGTCTGGTCTTGTAGATGAGTTTTGATTTATACTAGAAATGTAAACTATAAATGAAGACTGTAGATATTTCAAGTTTTGCATTTGAAAATCTACACCACAGAAACCTCCAATATATATATATATATATATATATATATATATATATATATATATATATATATATGTAATATTTGTATGTTAAAAAAAAAAGAAAATTTATATTTGTATTATTGTATGTTAAAAAGAAAAAATAAATAAAAATATATTAAGATTTAAATAAATTTCAAATTTATTAAATATTTAAAGTGATCCATTCCTCAAAATGCAAAATTTGAGGAAAAATTTACAACTTGAATTTTCTAATTCATACTGGGAAATCTAAAAATAAATTGTTAGGGAGCTATGTTTTCTTCGCACCGGTGCAACTTTTTTGTTTCCTCGCTCCTCCACGGGAGGTCCCCTGCGGGCCTCTTTAATGTAATCTTTTGCGGTGCCTCAGGGGGCTGGGTAGTTTGCGATCGCATCCTTACGTCTGGGCTTACTTTCCCGTTTACGCGGGGCTGCCTCTCATCTTTCGTATCTTATGTTACCCTTTTTTCCTATCCATCATTCGACCAGGCTTATCTCGCCCTCTCCTACATTGGTGAGTCCTCTGTTCGGCATTCGTTTAATTTGTGCGTTCTTCTCGCCACGATGTTGGACGACGAACTTGATTTTTCTTACAGTCCCGAGCTCGGTCATGTTCTGCCCGGTCAGTTTGAATTCATGCATCGAACCTCCCTATCAGTTAATCACCGTTCTTTGGACTCGCCTGTCTTGCCAGCCCTGCTTGGCAATGACGACCCTCCCATTTCTGCCCCCTCTGATATGAAGGTAGCAGCAGATGCCTCGATTAAATCCACACCGCATTAGTCTCAAAGGCGTAGAGGAATTCGCAAAAGGCTTGATTATGCTAAGTTAGTGGTAGGCATAGACATCCCAATCTCTGATGTCCCTGCATATCTAGAGAAGGCACTGGTAGGGCGATTTTGCGGAAGAATGACTAAAAAGGAATCCATTCAGTCGTAGATTATGGATAATTGGCACCCTGTACTGGGCTATGTTCCTGAATTCCACTTGTTGGCACGGGGATGGCTATTATTCAAAGTCCTCTCTTGTGAAGATAGAATCAAACTATCAGAGTGTATTTGGCATTAGGGACCTTCAGGCCTAATTCTTCAAAACGTGGACATCAGATTCAATGCAAATCATTCCTCGCAGCACGTCTAGAAATTTTGGGTCATTCTCCCCGGCCTCCCTCATTTTTTTTGGCAAAATCACATCCTCAAAGCAACCGAAAACAAGTTTGGATCTTTCATTGCACTTGAAGAGGACTCGGACACTAAATTCGATCGGCGATGTGCAAAAATACAAGTATAATTCGACGTGCGAGATGGACTTTATGAAAGCATAGCTCTGGAAATGAACGACAACCTTTAGCATCAGAAGCTAGATTACTGGAAGCTACCCTTCAGGTGCTTCCTGTGTCGCCATGTTGGGCACCTAGCACAGGATTGTAACAATCCCAATTGCTCTCACCCTCGTTACATAAAAGCATGGAAGAAAAAAGAATCCATTAGATCGGTCTCCCCTCTTGCTCGCGACCGATCTACGGCCTCCCATGATAGGTCCGGGGATGGTTTGATTCCTGTTGCCCCTCCATATCTCGATGAGTCCAAGGGAAAGCAGAAGGAGGGTGATAAGGAAGCCTCCCCTTCTATCATTGGTATGGCTCCCGAAGGCTCTTCCTCCCCCCTTAACCCTTGCCTGTCTACAGATTTGAATCTGATTAATGCCCGTCTATAGATTTGAATATCTTCCCTCCGAGCTTCATCCTCTGCCCAAGGCCTCTTCGATTCTTCCATCCCCTCTGCCTTCATCCCAGGCCCCAATCATCCCGTCAATCTCACGTCCCCCCTCGAGCCCATACAAGGCTAAGATTCGCTCTCTCCCTTCTTCCAAAATCAGTCCTGATCACTCTATTAAAGGAGGTCTCGCTATGGATTCGGCCCCCAAAATCATACTAGGGAGTAAATCCGCTTTATCAAAAGCTCAAAATCAAGCTTCTTTGGATATTTGATCGGGCAAGCATAAGACTATCCATTAGGCCCTTAGAGCAGGGACGACCCTTAACAAGGGCACTCTATGATTATCCTATCATTCAACACTAGGGGTCTTGGGGGCACCCCTTCTCAGCTCGCCCTCAAAAGACTATGCTTCTTTTTCTCTCCTGACATTATTTTCTTTCAAGAGACCAAATTGGCAGGTTCTCGTGCTCATGAAATTCTCTCTAAATGGCTTCGAGATTGGTCCCTGTTTTCTTTTGATGCCATTGGGCTATCAAGAGGTTTAATTACGGCTATTTCCCCGTCCATCAATGTCATCTCCTGAGACTGTTTCCCATCCTTTATCAAAACCTCTATTGTAGATCCTCTTTCTGGGAAGCCTTTGACCCTCTTCAACAAACGCGCCTTTTGGGAGAATTTATTTAATAAAGACTTGGTGTCCCCAGATAACAAAATCCTGGGTGGCGACTTCAATTTTACCCTCGCGTTCAGTGAAATATGGGGGTCTCAAGCTAGGCCCGATCCCCTCTCGAGTTTTTTAAATGCGTGTTGTGAAAAACATGGAATAGTGGATGTACAGCCCATAAAACTTGAGCCTACTTGGCAGAATTATAGAAAAGGCCAAGATGCCATAGCCAACCGTTCGGACCATTTTATGATCTCTGAAGAGTTATTTGCTTCACAGCTCCATATTACATCGTCAGTGGTGTCCGATGGAATGTCTGATCACAGACCCATTGTTTTAACTCTAAAAACCTCTGAATCCAAGCCCCCTTCCCCTATGAAATTCAATCCAGCCTGGTTGATGGAGGAGGACTATAAAGCTTTAGTGAACTCTTCCTGGGTCCATCTATCTCCATCCCCGAATCGTTCATACATGAAAATGTGGTTTGATAACATTAAGAAGATAAAGAAGGTAACCAAGACGTGGGCCAAAGCCTTTCAATCCAAACAACGAATGCTCCTCAAATCCACTGAAGCTGCAATCTGCGATATTTATAAAAACAACACAACGGGTGTTTTAAGCGATGCAGAGATATCCTCTTTAAAAAACCTTGAACTAAAGCGTCACGAACTTTTAAATAAAGAAGAACAGCTCTAGCATTTAAAAAGCAGAGCAATCTGGATAAATGAAGGAGACAACAACACTAAATTTTTCCATCATTATGTTGCTCACAGAAGGAATCAGAATACAATTGACGAAACAAAATCTGACAATGGAGATTTGGTTCGGTCATTCGATGAAAAAGCCAAGGTAGGTGTGTAGCATTTTAAGAATGTTTTCACAGCTCCAAAGGGTTGTCCAATCCAGGAGATTCTCCAAGTTTTACAACTCTTCCCCCGAATGATTAACGACGAAATGAACTCTATTCTCATAGTTGAAGTGAACGAAGCTGAAATGGAACACATTCTAAAAATATTTCATAAAGGTAAAAGTCATGGGCCTGATGGCCTCATAATCGAATTTTTTCTCAGATTCTATGAACTCATAAAGGATGACTTACTACTGGTGGTTAAAGAATCTCAACATTCTGGTAAAGTGTTGGGGTCTATCAACTCCAAATTCATCACTTTATTCTGAAAAAGGCAGCTCCAAAGAGTTTTGAGGAGTTCAGGCCCATTGCCTGTTGCAACTTAATATCCAAGTTGATAGCTAAAATCATTGCTCAGAGACTCAGACCTATCCTAAGCAACATCATATCAGAAGAGCAGTTTGGATTCCTTAATAACAAACAAATCCATGATGCTGTCTCTTTGGCGCAAGAAGCTCTCCACTTGGTTCACATTAAAAAAAATCTTGCCTTCGCTCTAAAGCTGGATCTGTTTAAAGCTTATGACAGAGTAAACTGGACCTTTCTTAGGCTTTTTCTTATCCACATTGGCATGGCAATTGAAGTAGTTGAATGGATAATGGGATGCATACAATCTGCTTCCTTCGCTGTATTTATCAATGGTTCTCCTTTGACACTCTTCAGATCCTCTCGGGACTTAGGCAGCGCTGCCCCTTATCGCCCTTTTTGTTTCTCCTAATCGCTGAAGCATTGAGTCATTTACGTAAACAAGGCCTCTTATCAGGTAGGTTAAAGGGAATCCATATCGTTGGCGTTGAGTCTCTATCCCACATTCTATTCGTGGATGAATTTCTCCTATTCTGTTATGCTTCCATCGAAAATGCATTTGCCTTGAGGAGAATCCTTGACCTCTTTCAAATGGCAACCAAGATGATGATAAATTTTAACAAATCTGTTCTGATTCACAACAACATCCCAGACTCTCTCCTCTTACATATACAACGTGCTCTCCCATTTCCTGTATATGATTGGGATTTTGGGCTAAAGTATTTGGGTTTCTTCCTGAAACCAAATTCCTATTGTTCCAAGGATTGGTTATGGCTATATCAAAAAATTGAAAAATGGATCTCTCACTGGACTAATCGCTTTTTGTCTCATGGAGGTCGACTGGTCCTGCTAAAGTCAATGCTTCAAAGCATCCCGGTGTATTGGGCCACCATTGCTGCTATACCAAAAAGGATTCTTCACAAAATCAGAAAGAAATGCTTCTCCTTCCTCTGGACAGCTAGCAAAAAAGCTGATGGAATTCCGTTGGTAAAATGGACATACTTAGCCAGACCTAAAGATTTAGGGACATGGGGAATCAAGAACCTTCCATCTTTTTGTCTTTCCCTCGCCGCTCGATCCTTGTGGAGATTGTCAGAGAACCCTTCAGCGCTATGGAACATAATCATGTATGCTAAATACTATCCAGGCCAATCTATTATACAATGGTTTAGGAATCCTAATAAGTCACACAAAAACGCTTCCATTGGTTGGAAGGCTATGGTTTCAACCTTTCCCTTCATTGGCTCATGGATTACATGGATAATTGGGAATGGGAAGTCGGTGTGTATTGGTTTAGACCCTTGGGTTGGTGCTGGAGAAAATTACAAGCTCTCGGAGAATCTTCGCTCTTTCCTTGCTGAAAAATACATCTACACCATAGCTGACGCAGCTGTTGCGATGCCTCAAACATTGGGTTCAATTGGATGGAGGAGCGCTAATCTTTTGGATATGCTGCAGCCTATTGTAGCTGAAAGAAATTATTTCATCTCCCTCCTCGTATCAAACTTTATCCACCCGAATATGGATATTGAAGATAAACTGGTTGGATCAAAGAATGTCAAAAATGGCATTTACACAACTAAGCTTGGGTACAAAGCCATGATGGAAAAGATGCACCCCTCTGAACCACTGTTTTGGACCAAATCCCTTTGGAAGTCACCCAGGCCAAAGAAAGCCAAGTTAGTATTATGGCTCTCCCTTCAAAATCGTTTGCTGACTTGGGATAATCTTCAGAAGCGTGGTTGGATAGGCCCTGGTCGCTGCTCCCTTTATAGGAATGAGGCTGAATTTGTTCTTCACATCCTTTTCTCGTGCACATATGCAAATATGGTATGGAATCGCTCTTCCACATCCCTCAACCCACTCCATCAATCCACCATTGATTCCTTTGAAGCCAGGCTCAAGCTTTGGTGGAAGGATCCAGGGGTAAGATCCTATAACGCATTCCCATCTTTATTTTCTTATGGAATCTGGTGGGCTCACAATATGGCTACCTTCAGTGAGAAATTTATCCCTGAAGATTTGACAGCAGCCATCATTGTGCAGTGGGCTTCGGAACATAAAGTCAAACCAAACTCTCACATTCCTCAGTCCATTTCTTCTCCGGTGATCGATCAAAATGAGGCCTGGGAATTTTTTGATGGTGCAGCTCAAGGTTCCCCTTCTTTAATAGGATTTGGGGCTGTTCTCCATACTCTGTCTGGCTCAAAATTCTACATTCAGTTCGGCTCTGGTCTCGATTCAAACAGCAAGGCGGAACTTGCGGCGCTTTGGGTGGTTATTCATGTGGCTAGATCTAAAAACATCTCATCTATGCACTGCCTCGGAGATTCAAAAATGGTTATAGAATGGGCACTTAAAATATCACAAATCCACTCTCCTCATCTTCAAGCTCTTCTTCGTAGCATCTGTTCATTATCACAGGGTTTTCATACTTTTTCCTTTACACATGTGTATCGAGAGTTAAATATGGAAGCAGACAGCCTGTCCAAATCTGCTCTTACCCTCCGCCCCGGTACCCTGAAAGTGATGGATACCTCTTCCATGATAGAAGAAATCCATATGCTCTGATTTCTTAAATATTCCTATGACTAGTGGTTGTGCATTTTTAATCTAACTTCACGATCATGAGTAATGCTTCGCAGGAACACGGAACAGTCCTGCAACGTGAAGGCAATAAGTTGATATCAATTTTTAAAACACACTAGCTAGGTATAGAGTTTTCACGACTAGGAGATATTCCCTCCCTAACCTCCAGTTGAAGTTACCTGCTGAGTCTCCATTGCTACTATCTCCAACATTTTCACTGGGGGTGACTGGACCTGCACCAAGTAGAAAAACTAGACTCACTTTCTTATCAGTTGTACTGGAACTTTTCGTGCCAGATCGAGGTGTTGTCATGCTCTAAGTGGGGGCTCAAAGTGTTTACTTGCAATGTTTGGAGGCAGCTCATCCTCTCCTTAACATCTCAACTTGATAAATAAAAATTTATAAAAGCTAAAATTATGTAGTGAAAAACTTTGTTTAAAATTTCAGAATAAAAATTTGAGTAAGTTTGACATCATATAACATGAAATTCGTTTATGATTATAGAGAAAAAAACTTGTAATATTTATTAGATACAATTAGGTAATTAAAGATATGTTTATAGTTTTTTTTTAACAGAAGAAATTTGATATTCATTAACAAAAAAATCTGAAAGATTATGCATGTAGTTACAAACTGTTATGTAGTTACAAACATTCATCATTAATGCTCAAGATAAGCCACACAACCAAAATAAAATAAAATATGTTTTAATTTATTCTATTGTGTTCTCCATTGTCGCTGTGAAATGTAACACCACTGATTAAATTTATGGATGATTAAATATTATAATGAAGAGATGTGAAATTTGATGATATGATATAACAAATTAATCCAAACATCACATTCAAATGCACTAATAAAAATTTAATTCATATGATATGTGTCATCTTTTGATGAATAATGAATTTTAAAAAATCACAATAATTATGATATGATATAACAAATTAATCCAAACATCACATTCAAATGCATTAATAAAAAATTAATTAATATGAATACTATTATAAGATGTGTTGAATTTTGATGAATAATGAATTTTAAAAAATCACGATAATTGCAATGTCACAGGTCGATGTTTCTTAAAAAAAAATGAACACCGGTGCATGTTAGTTACTGTACACCGGTGCGTTTGTATAATACAGCGCACCGGTGTGTTTCTACGACCTATAGGCACCACACAAATACCGAATTACAATTATAAACCTCGGTGCGTTTGTGTGATACTGTGCATCGATGCGTTTATGTGATACTACTCACCGGTGCATTTGTACAAACTATGGGCACTGCACAAATACCAATATGAATTAGAAAAATCGGTTCATTTGTATGATACTGCACACCGGTGTGTTTCTATAATTCTATGTACCGGTGCATTGAGACGACCTATGGGCACCGCACAAATCCCAAGACCAACCAGAACGGCCCCTTGCGTTGTATCACCAACACTGCGCATGGTGTGGTTTTATACCTTGACAGCCTAGTGCACGCACCTTCGAGTGCCTCGGGCCACCTTCTAGATGACACGCACCAGTGCGTTGACACGTTAGTAGTGCATCGATGAAAAAAACATTCGTAATAACCTCCGGCCACCCATTTTTTTTAGTTGTGTTGAATTTCTGTTAAAAGCTTCGCCAAAACCTCCGTAACTGTAAACGGATGTTGTAGCAAATGTTTTTTTGACAATTTTGGCCAATTTACACTAAAACCCTCCTTTATAACCTTCGTTAGGGGGTCTTTTCCTTGTAGTGTCTAGTTTATAACCTGATCCCCAATCAAATATTAAAATGGCTAGGGATTTCACATGTTATTAGTTTGTAACCTAGTCCACAATCAAAGAAAATGGATAGGGATGTCACAAGTTATCATTCACACAGTTATTTATTAAAGGTCTTAGTTGAAATGGATCCTATTAGATGCATGGTGGTGAGAGACACCAAAAAAAACCAAAATAGATATCTGTTATGACATCCATATTGTCTACAAACCATCCAAATTTCCCATCTTATACAACAATTTTACTCTCCAATTTTTTAAACCCCACCCATGGTGGGGAGATCACAGTGTAAAATCAAATGTTCCTGTGATTTTTTTAAAGGGTTCATAACAAAACAGACAATGAGAAAGTCAATATTGTGGTATAATAACTGATTTTTGAATCATTGTGACAAACAAAACATCACATTAGCTCACATAATATATCTAATGCTATAAGGATCTGAGATGATAACAAAGTTTTGAATCATGATAACTAGGTGACAACCAAAACTAAGTTTTAGCCACAAGAAAAAAAAATCAAAACCACTGACATAATAAATTGATATTGCAAATGAACTGATGTTTGTGACACATTTGTAGGTGTTTCCATTCATAAATTGCTTACTCATTTTGTCTCAAGTTTGCTAGATAATGGTGAAACAAATACAGTGTTGATCCAAGTGATCCAAAGAGGTATTCACGGCTAACTTGGAAAACCAGGCATGTAGATGCTTCTAATTTTCAATGAAGTAGCCTTCAAAAGTTCCTAGCTCTATTTTAATTACATAAATGCATTGAAAAATAACTGGTTGTATTTACTTAAGTTGTTTTATTTGGACGTGTTGCAAGTTGACATTTATTTCTATACAAGTTGTGCATCAAATTATTATGTAAAAATTGTGCCAAGACATTTTTCAATTATTTCTCTTGAGCTATATCTTATCAGTTTAGTATGTTTTCAATCAAGAAGAGGCTTTAGATTTTAAGAACTGTATCTTAGATCTGAGCACATGATTCTATTAAAATTTATGAAACAAAATCATTTTTTACAACTTGTACGTTTAAATATGTGATTTTGGAAGTGATGATGGCTTCTTTAGACACTTGATTTGTATTGTGGAAAAACTTTGAGTATATCATTAAGGACCGTGAGTAGTTCCTGTAGCAGTTGCATTGCTTATAACATATTTTCATATCCTTTGTATAAGCTATTGTATATAAAATCCTAACACATTTCCCCCAAACATTACCTATATGGTGAGTAGGTCATGTAGCAATTGCATTACTTATAATATATTTTTATATCCTTTGTATAAGCTATTGTATATACAATTCTAACACAATTCCCTCAGGCGTTACCTGTATGGTGACTGAGTGATGATCGCTTCTTTAGACACTTGATTAGTATTGTGGATGAACTTTGAGTATATCATTAAGGATTGTGAGTAATTCATGTAGCAGTTTCATTGCTTATGAAATATTTTTATATTGCTTGGATAAGCTATTGTATATATAGTTATACTATGATATGGATACACATTCCCCCCAAGCGTTACCATATGGTGACTGTTGTCCAATTGATGATATTTAAAGAAATATAACTAAGTGATTGATGGTTTTTGAACATCGAAGTTACTATGATGACCTTTTATCTTAGGATGACTCCTTAGTGTTGAGATTCGATCTACATGATGAAGATGGATAGATCGATTCATAGGAAAACCATTTTGCCTATTAATAGTATGTGGTAGTTGTATGAATGGACTGCATATATTGTCCTCACTGTCATAATATTCCAGCACAATTTCTTTTTTTGATAAGTCTATGTACAAGTTATACATATTATGTAGTAAGAATTTTTCTTTAATAATAACAACCACTGAAATGGGAAATGATCTCAATACACCCCTCTAGATATACAATGTCTCATGATATTCTTCTCATTTAGTGACACATTGAAATTCCAATACCAAAACTCTTTCACATTGTCGCTCACATTATACAAAAGTCTATCTTGATAAGGTTTCCTACATATATTAGCCCAACATGCAAGTTCATCATTCTCATGTTATTGAATCCTAATTTTATGCCCTACTAGCACTTATGCCATGTTGAGATTGATATTTTGCAATTTTTCCAGGGTTGATGTCATATTTCTTGATACCAACTCATTTACCTTCACCTCTTTGGAATTTCTAATGCCCAATAATTGAACTATATTTCTTACATCTTTATGCTTTAAAATATATATTTCAGAATTAGGCTTGTGCTATGAGAGATATACCTTGAAAAAGGTTTTTGATCATCCAATTTACTTTATCTTGAACTTTTCATTCATGAATTAGTGGCCTCATCATCAATATCTTTGAAACCTCCATGACTTGCTTCCATGGAAGAAAAATTTGTCTTTCATTCCTTCACGATGGATCCTTCTTTGCAACAACTTACTTCTTCTAGGCTACTCTTTCCTATGCTATTTCCTTACGACATTTCTTTTGCAACATGTGGTGCAATTGCTAGCATTAAATATTTTCGAAAGATTTATTAATCAACTAATTATTTAGAATACATTTTGTGTAAATGTGTGTTTTTTTGTGGTCTTCTTGGTGCAAAAATAAGTTAGAAGCAATTTCAAATTTAATTTTTAAAATAAAACAAATTTTATAGGTTAATTTGATATTAAAATATTTTATTTTTATTTTAAATTTATTAAGTTTTTAGAAGGATTAAATTTCTTGAACTACAAACCTCATTTAGAGTGTAAAGTTAAAAAAAAAAACACACTTCAAAAGATTTGATGACTAGCATTCTTTTGCAAACACAAGGTTAAAATGGAAGATGTTAACTATGTGTATGTAATGTATCTAATTCAAGGTGAGCTTAGAAGGAACCATACATCTCCTTCATTTTAATTTTATAATTAAGTTATTGTAATTTATAGCATTTTTATATAAAAAATAAAATAATTGAAAATAAAATAGTAATTCAATACCAATATTAAATAAAATATTTAAATAATAATATTAATTAATTATTAGATCGTAAGTTGTTACCTTTAAGAATAGCTCCCCGAGCTGCCACTTTGCAACAATCTACACCATTGGATGGAATGTTAGATGATTGAAGATTTTTAGGTTGTCCCATTAATAGTTAATAGTTAAGATAAAAATCATATTTAGGGTGTGCAATGGGAACATTAAAAAAAGTAATTAAACAACTTCTTCTTATTGAACGGCTTCTTAATGGCTTAACATAGAGGCTTATTCCCCTCTCAGTTCTCTAGAAGAGAGTTTCTCTTATAGGGATTGGTTTATTTGTTCATTAGTCATTGGAGACTCGAGTTCTTGTTGTAAGTTTTCCATTCAAGGTTTGGTCATTGTGTTACCTTTTCGATTTTAATTACGACAACAGACTAAGGTTGCTTAGTTTTGCTTTTGCTTGCAAGTGACTAAGGTTTGGAGATGAGCAACTATTTCTAGAGGAATTTTTTAAAATGTTTGTATCTCCATAATGGAGATATGGTTTATGTTGAAAATGCAACAAGATGATGGAGCTTAGTGAAATGAAGTCGCCTTCACTAAGTGGGCCCGCGGGCTATTTTTGGCGCAAAGTCTATTTTTAGACTATGTTTATTTTTAGACATAGGGATCATGGTCTATGAGTTGCAGGATGCTATTTATGGATGATTGGTCGAGTTGGTAAAAATAGATGGACCTCTATTTTTAGACATTGGGCGGTTTCTATTTTTAGACTGTCGGGCTAAAAATAGAACAATCAAATATTATTAACCCTTAATAATATTTAGACTATAAACATTATCTTATCCTCTTGGAGCACTTCACTTTGATGCTTGGATGTGGCACATGCAGCTGACAGAAGGAAATACGCTTTTCCTAAGGGTTAGTTGAGCTATTGCATGGTTGACTTCAGTTAGAACTCATGTGGCAGAGTTTGGTGGAGTTGATGAGACAGTTGGTTGAGTTGTGTTCGGTTTAACTTAGTTGAACTAGTTGTATTTAGTCTAACTGAAAAATACACTAGTGATGAGTGGTGTGAATTAATTATTAATTAATTCACTAATTATTAGCTCATAAATCAACTAAAGAACACATCAGTTAACTGCAATGCATGGACAGTTCAGTGGAGACCAGTGTTAGAGGTGGGTGAAAGGGTGAGTTTGCTATCAGTTGTGACTATTGGCTGTGCATGAGATTTGCACACACATTGATGGAGATTGCCAATGAGGATTGCGCAGTTGGAGCTAGTGGGATTCGAACTTGGATCTCATCATTACTCATCTTGGATTGCGTAGTAGAGGTAGGCAGACTTGTGGAGGAGATTTGAACCTGTGACTTGTTCACTTTCTATACTAGTTTGTGTGTAGCATGTGAGATAGTGCTGAGAGCTGTGAGAGCTTTGTGCTATGTATTGTTACATGTTCTCTATCATTATAATATACAGATAGTTGGGGGTTTTCAGCTATTGCTTTCCCCATTACATACTGTGTTGATATTGTAGAAATTTGAATAATTTGCTGAGTTATTCACCGAGATTATCCTGATTACACACTATTTAAGCTTCATGCATAATACATAACCTCTTCTACAATTCATCATCAATATGCGGAAATATAAAGCAGTCGCATGCGCTCATTAAAACATAATCAAGCGCACATATCAACACAGGATGTAATGGGGAAAGCAATAGCTGAAAACCCCCAACTATCTGTATATTATAATGATAGAGAACATGTAACAATACATAGCACAAAGCTCTCACAGCTCTCAACACTATCTCCAAAAGTTACACACAAACTAGTATGAAAGTGAACAAGTCACAGGTTCAAATCTCCTCCACAAGTCTGCTTGCCTCTACTGCGCAATCCAAGTTGATTAATGATGGGATCCAAGTTCGAATCCCACTAGCTCCAACTACGCAATCCTCATTGGCAATCTCCATCAATGTGTGTGAAAATCTCATGCACAATCATGGTCACAACTGATAGTCACACTCACCCTTTCACCCACCTCTAACACTGGTCTCCACTGAACTGTCCATGCATTGCAGTTAATTGATGTGTTCTTTAGTTGATTTATGAGTTAATATTTAGTGAATTAATTAATAATTAATTCACACCGCTCATCACTAGTGTATTTGTCAGTTAGACTAAATACAACTAGTTCAACTAAGTTAAATAGAACACAACTCCACCAATTGTCTCATCAACTTCACCAAACTCTGCCACATGAGTTCTAACTGAATTAAACCATGCAATAGCTCAACTAACCCTTAGGAAAAGCGTATTTCCTTCTGTTAGCTGCATGTGCCACATACAAGCATCAAACTGAAGTGCTCCAAGAGGATAAGATAATGTTTATAGTCTAAATATTATTAAGGGTTAATAATATTTGACTGTTCTATTTTTAGCCCGGCAGTCTAAAAATAGAAACCGCCCAATGTCTAAAAATAGAGGTCCATCTATTTTTACCAACTTGACCAATCATCCATAAATAGCATCCCGCAACTCATAGACCATGATCCATATGTCTAAAAATAGA
This sequence comes from Pinus albicaulis, assembly GCA_034641835.2. NCBI lineage: Eukaryota > Viridiplantae > Streptophyta > Pinopsida > Pinales > Pinaceae > Pinus > Pinus albicaulis. The sequence continues at coordinate 1,228,016,809 of CM076572.1, read as the reverse complement.
CTTTGCGCCAAAAATAGCCTGCGGGCCCACTTAGTGAAGGCGACTTCATTTCACTAAGCTCCATCATCTTGTTGCATTTTCAACACTCCCTCTCAACAAGATATGAATTATCTGCAACCCCTATCCTGCCTCTGTGGAATTCGAACTTGCTCCTGGTGAGCGCCTTCGTCAAGATGTCAGCATCCTGATCCTCCGTGGGAACATATGAAAGCATCATGATTCTCCGCTGAACACAATCTCTGATATGATGGTACCCGATGTCGATGTGTTTGGATCTATCATGAAATACTGGATTAGCCGAGAGTTTAATGCAACTCTGGTTATCACAATAAATCATTGTAGGCTCCAAAGGACCAACAACCCGACTAGGATCTTCCTCATCCATATGGCCTCGCATGTAGCCAAGCTTGCTGCCATATACTCAGCCTCTGCTGAACTGAGTGCCACGGATATCTGCTTCCTGCTGTACCAAGAAACTGCTGTCGACTCGATACTGAAGATCCCTCCAGATGTGCTCTTTCTGTCCGTTGGGCTCCCTGCCCAATCTGCATCCGTGAAGCCACATAGCTTCACTTCATCCTCCTATCTGTATGAAAATCCATATCCTGATGTGCCTATAAGATAACGCAATACATGCTTTCCTGCCTTACAGAAGAGCTTGGTTGGCTTAACCATAGCTTGTGACAGCTGGTTAACAGCATAGCATATATCGGGTCGTGTATTGACCAGATACATAAGCGACCCCACCAACTGTCGATAAATAGTGGCATCCACTACCTCCGCTGAAGTAGCATCCTCCTTCCTCCAACCTCCAAGAAGAGGAGTATCAACAGGCTTGCAGCCATGCATGTTGAACTTCTCCAGTATCTCTCGGGCATACTTACCCTGAGAAACAAATAGTCCATCACTGCGCTGCCAAATTTCCAATCCCAGGAAATAATGAAGGAGGCCCAAGTCCTTCATCTCAAACTCTCTAGCAAGATCCTCCTCGCATGAAAGTATCAACAGCTCATCACCCGTCAAAATCAGATCATCTACATACAGTACAATGATCAGCAACTTCCCCTCCACCACAATCTGGTACAGGTTAGGATCCGCCTCACTCTTGGAGAATCCAATTCCGGTGAAATAACTGTCTATCCGTGTGTACCAAGCACGAGGTGCTTGCTTCAACCCATACAGTGCTCTCTTGAGTCTGCACACATGCGACTCACTGTTGAAGATCTCAAAACCTTCGGGCTGCTCTATGTACACCTCCTCCTCAATGACTCCGTTGAGGAACGCAGTCTTCACATCCATCTGATGGATGTGCCACCCCATCTGCGCTGAGAGAGCTAGGATCATCCGTATGGAAGAGTATCTTGCGACAGGTGCAAAGGTCTCCTCATAATCGATCCCCTCGATCTGTGAGAAGCCTCAGGCAACAAATCTTGCCTTGTACTTCTTGATGCTCCCATCAGCAGCTTGCTTCACTTTGTAGATCCATCTCGAACCTACCACTGATTTCCCTTCCTGCCTTGGGACAATCTCCCATGCACTGTTTCTGACAATCGAATCATACTCTTCCACCATGGCATCTACCCATGCGGGATCCTCCACAGCTTCCTCGAAAGAGGATGGCTCTGTCACGATACACTTGCTCACAAGAGCCATGTATCCAATGTACCGATCCTGATCGTCTCTCCGTTCTGCTACTGTGGCCGTAGGTGGTCCTGCCAATCTTCTTCAGATTCGAGCTGGCTGCCAAATTTTCCGAGTGCGCTTGCGCCTCTGATGGTTGGCGCTGCATGAGTGGTCTCTTCCACTCCATGAACTTCATCTTGTGGCTGATCCACATCCTGAAGCTCATCCTTAGGAACTAATAGCTCTTCATCTGCATGCAAGTGTGGCTCCCTCTCAAGCGAACACTTCATGGCTTTCTCCTCCTGAAATTTGATATCCCGTCGCACAACAGTCTTGTGACTGTCTAGAAAATACACACGATAGTTGTGGGGTGTATCAGTGTACCCCACAAATATCCCAACCTCTGTGGTTGGCTCCAGCTTCTTCCCGGCATCCTTCGTCACATGAATGTGTAGAAAGGTGAACCGGTAACCCTCAAATGGGAAATATCAGCCTCTTACCATAGTACGCCGTGTACTCATGCCAAGTATCTTGTGAGGGACAACGGTTCGCACAAATATCGCAAGTATTGCATGCCCTGACCCACAAGTGAAGGGGTAGGCATGTTATGGGAACATCGCCTCTATGCAAAATTACCCACGATCGCTTTGTTCTTAGCAACCCCGTTCTGCTGTGGGTTATGGGGTGCGATGAGCTCTCTCCGAATCCCTTTTGCGCTGCAAAAGTCCTTGAATTTAGCAGAGATGAATTCACCACCATTGTCGCTCCTAAGAGCCTTCACATGCTTTCCCGATTCCTTCTCAACCAGCGCCTTGAATTCACAGAACTTTGAATATGTCTCGCTCTTCTTCTGCATGAAGAAGATCCAGCACTTCCGAGAGAAATCATCAACAAAGATCACATAGTACTTGTGCTTTGCTGTCGAAGCTATTGAGAAAGGTCCACACACGTCTGTGTGAATTCTCTCAAGGATCGTCGTGGCGCGACTATCCTTCTCGTGAAAGGTGGCTTTCACAAATTTTCCCAAGGTACACCCCTTGCACTGATCTGACTGCGTAAGAGTGCCCTTAGGAAGCCCAGTAGAAATCTGCTGCAGTATCTTCAAAGCTCCATGGTGAAGGTGGCCCAATCTCCGGTGCCACAGCTCGCCATCATCCCGGCTCACCACTCCTTCCGCCTTGCATGCCATTGCTGCGCAGCCATCCACTTGCAACTGATAAAGGCTCTTGACTCGAACCCCTATCTTTCGGGTCTCTCCAGTTGTCTTACTGCGCAGGAAAGCCTTTCCCTCGCTGAAGACAACATCATACCCCTTGTCTTCCAACATCGCCACAGAGATCAGATTCTTCTTCAATCCTGGAACACGCATCACTTCCTTCAATACGAAGGGTTTAACAGACTCCCTCTCAAAGTAAATGGTACCGATACCGGTCGCACTGTATCTACCATCATCACCCATCTCGATGTGCACTCCAAGATCTTTCTCATCCAGATCTGAAAACAGATCTTGATCTCCAGTCATGTGAAAAGACGCACCACTTTCCAAGAACCATACTGATCCCATCACACTTGAAACCAAGCATGCGATCAGTGAAAAATCCAGTTCGAATTGAGAAGCCAATGCCTCTCCCGCTGCAGATCCAACAGCCTTCTTATTTTTCTTCTTCCGCGGACAATTTGTGGCATAGTGTCCGTGCTGGTGACAGTGAAAACACTTCACCTTGGACATGTCTTGCTTCTTGCCTTTCGCACCAGACTGAGAAGCTTTCTTGCTCTTCCTCTTCTTTGCTTTGGCAGCCAAAGCGCAATTTTCTTCATCAGATACCTTTGATGAAGATCCGTCCCTGGTAGTCCACCTTATCTCCTCTTGCATGAGATCCGCCCAAAGTCACTCCCATCCCGGCAACTTCTCCCGATCGTGTAGCGGGAATCTGATCGGCATGCCCAGCTCTTCGGAGAAGACCAAGTAGAGCCAAAACTCCATGATTCCCTCATCATCAACAGTTACTTCCACACCTTCCCGACTCATCCTGCATTGGATGGCTTTCCATGAGTACTTGGGCATATTGTCGCCTTTCTCCATCTTTATGTGTCTGAGTTTATCCTTGAGCGCCAACTTCCTCTGGTCGCTCTTGCTTTGGAATAAATCTATCAACGCTTTCCACATCAAGTATGGAGAATCTTTTCCATGCATGCTGGACACAATGTCATCCTTCACGCCCTCCAACAGAATCCTTCGACATTTCGCCATCTTCTTTTGCCAAGCCTCAACTTGAGCAGCATCAGTAGGCTTTGGGACCTCAGCCTCTATGAACTCCTTCAACCCGTTATCATCTAATACCGCCTCCATTCTGTCCTTCCATGCAACACAATTCGAACTACCCTCAAACTCCAGTCGCAATCCGTTGAGAGACATTTCAACTCTGGCACCAAGAAAACTACTGCAATTTCGAATTCCAAATTCTGCTGCAAATTCGAATTCCAAGCTCAAACTCAATTGCTTCTGGATCTGTGAGAACAAATTATTTCTAGCACAGATATCGACTGTAGGGGCATTTACTGGATATATCACCTTTCAGAGAAAGGATGGATCTCGAGAGGCTACCTGGCAGATTCTGAGACTCAATCTGAAATAATTGTAATCATGCTAATAGATCCAAATGGTGAGTATAAACTCAGATACCATGTAGAAATTTGAATAATTTGCTAAGTTATTCACCGAGATTATCCTGATTACACACTATTTAAGCTTCATGCATAATACATAACCTCTTCTACAATTGATCATCAATATGCGGAAATAGAAAGCAGTGGCATGCGCTCATTAAAACATAATCAAGCACACATATCAACACAGGATGTAATGGGGAAAGCAATAGCTGAAAACCCCCAACTATCTGTATATTATAATGATAGAGAACTTGTAACAATACATAGCACAAAGCTCTCACAGCTCTCAACACTATCTCCAAAAGTTACACACAAACTAGTATGAAAGTGAACAAGTCACAGGTTCAAATCTCCTCCACAAGTCTGCCTGCCTCTACTGCGCAATCCAAGTTGATTAATGATGGGATCCAAGTTCGAATCCCACTAGCTCCAACTGCGCAATCCTCATTGGCAATCTCCATCAATGTGTGTGCAAATCTCATGCACAATCATGGTCACAACTGATAGTCACACTCACCCTTTCACCCACCTCTAACACTGGTCTCCACTGAACTGTCCATGCATTGCAGTTAAATGATGTGTTCTTTAGTTGATTTATGAGTTAATATTTAGTAAATTAATTAATAATTAATTCACACCACTCATCACTAGTGTATTTGTCAGTTAGACTAAATACAACTAGTTCAACTAAGTTAAACAAAACACAACTCCACCAACTGTCTCATCAACTTCACCAAACTCTGCCACATGAGTTCTAACTGAAGTCAACCATGCAATAGCTCAACTAACCCTTAGGAAAAGCGTATTTCCTTCTGTCAGCTGCATGTGCCACATCCAAGCATCAAACTGAAGTGCTCCAAGAGGATAAGATAATGTTTATAGTCTAAATATTATTAAGGGTTAATAATATTTTATTGTTCTATTTTTAGCCTGGCAGTTTAAAAATAGAAACCACCCAATGTCTAAAAATAGAGGTCCATCTATTTTTACCAACTCGACCAATCATCCATAAATAACATCTTGCAACTCATAGACCATGATCCATATGTCTAAAAATAGACTTTGCGCCAAAAATAGCCTGCGGGCCCACTTAGTGAAGGCGACTTCATTTCACTAAGCTCCATCATCTTGTTGCATTTTCAACAGATATGTGTGCTTGAATTATGTTTTAATGTGCGCATGCAACTGCTTCTATTTCTGCATATTGATGATCAATTGTAGAAGAGGTTATGTATTATGCATGAAGCTTAAATAGTGTGTAATCAGGGTAATCTCGGTGAATAATTCAGCTATTATTCAAATTTCTACAGTTTATGGTTTAGTTGTTTGTGATGAATGGAGTTACGATAAGAGTTATTTTCTAAGAAACTACTCTTCTTTTACTTTTATCTATGTAACACCTTTATTTTTATCATTGTCCAATGTTCCTTTAGCAACTCAATGATAATTTCCAATTTATATTTTTAGAAGCAATCATTTAGATAGAACATGAAACAAAATGAAAAAGACAAGCCAAGATAAGAGGACACCAAATTTGGTGGATGCCAGGTAAAAACCCAAATGTGGGGAAAATACTTTGATCAATTCTTCTTATGAGAGAAAGTACAAAAGTCAAATTGACTTGCCCAATTCAAAGTCAGAACAACCTTGTTATCAGTCCTAACCAGAAAGACAATGTTGGTCAAAGCAGTAATAGAATGTCCTCAAAACATAAACTCTCAGTGATGAGGAGCTCAAAGTCACCCCAAAACAATGACAAAGTCAAAAGTCAAACTTGGTCAAACTAATATCTTGGAATATGGGCTCAACCTGTGCTTAAAGTGATATTTCACTCTTCTTTTCAAATTTATATCTTAAGACATTTCCTTTGCAACATCTAGTGTAATTGCTAGTTATAACCCCTTAAAATAACTTATTGATAATCCATAAAAAAATAAATGCCAAATACATCTAACCCAACAATACATTTATACAATATCAAAAAATAACTCCTAACTCAAAAAATAAAAAATACTTAACCTCGTTTACTTGCTTTGACTTTGTTTTTTTTTTCAACATGTTTCTTAATAGCATGCAATATATCTTCTTCCATTGACACTGTGGAGTGGAAGGTGGCCTTCATTTAGTTGAAAATGACTGGTTGTTTCTTTTCCACAACCATGTTGCTTAAAGCCATGAAATATATCTGGACAGTGTGGACTAGAAGGTGGTCTATCGTCAATTAGTTGACGGCAAGTGAAAGGATGAGGTGGTCAGGAAAATAAAAAGATATCCTCTCTTATTGGCAGTGTGGACACCGGAAGGTGCACTTTCTTTAATGCGATGACGGGACGTGAATAAGACAAGGCGTTTAAACAAAACAAAACAAAAAGATTATAATTTTCTTGAACAATTTCCGCTTTCAATCACATTGTGCGAGGAAAGTTGGCCTTTCTTCGCGGAGACGTGGTCACAAAAATTAAAAGGTTATAATCTTCATGATGTTGAAGAGCTACTCCAAATGCTTTTGTGAGATTTCTTAATTTCTTTGCGGATCTCTCTGCCTAATAATAATAGGCAATGGGTAAATTTATAATATTATAACAATGAGTATACTCGAGTAGGCGAAGGTAAGTTGTTGAAGAAAAATGATAATATTGAGTGGAATAAACGGTGTAGTGATTGTTTTTAAGATTATTTTTTTTTTTTTTTTTTTTGAAATGATATATATATATATATATATACACTGTTTATTCCACTCAATATTATTATTTTTCTTCAACAACTTAGTAAGTTGTTGAAAAAAAAATGATAATATTTAGTGAAATAAATGGTGTAGTGATTTTTTTTAAGATTAAAAGTTTTTTTTTTGAATATATATATATATATATAATAAAATTATATTATTATTATATTTTAAAATGGTTATTAATAATAAATGATAATTATTTTATTTATTAGTTTTAGATAAACAGTAATAGAGTGTTTTGTTAAGATACTTTTAATGTGAAGTTACTAGTTCAATTGATATATTAGATATCATGAAGATGTAACTCTACCAAACTTCTTAAAAAAATGATAATTACTGTAATATTTATATATATAAATTTCATAAATTAAAATATAAAATATTTAAAATAAAAATTATAAATATTGAAAATCATATTTTGTTTTACGTAATTTCTTTTTTAAGAAAAACCTATCATTAATATATATATATATATGAAGCATGTTATTAGTTTCTTAAAGAAATCTATCATTAATGTTTTTATATATATATTTTTAAGAAGCATGCTATTAATATTGATACATTGGAAGGAAAAAGCGTTTATTACTTTGTGATGAATGTAAACAGATAATAAATCAAATATGACAAAATCTATTATTATTGGAATAGGAATGCACTCAGTGTACTAATTTTTTTTAATCTTAGTGTTTTGTGATGAATGTAAACACATAGGAAAAGAAAGTTTGTAATAAAAAAACCTATTATTATTGAACCAGGGATTCATTCATTTCAAATAAATTTTATATATTATTATTAATATAAATTGAAATATAATTTTTTTTTTTTTAAATTATAAATGTTGAAAATCATATATTTGGTTCTATTAAGTTTCTTAAATGGTTTTACGAAGTTTCTTAAAGGAACATATCATTAATATTTTTATTTTTTATATATATTTTTAAAAAGCATGTGATTTATTTTGGAATATTGGAAGAAAATAGTATTCTCTACGTTTGTGGCTAAATGCTGTGAGTCCACAGCTCAATATCCCATTGGCATTGATCTTCACCAATGGTTAAATGTATGTTATATCTATATGTTAATAGACCATTTGCTAAAAAAAAACATCTATTAGTGTGGGATTATGTATGCATTCATTTGAAGTGTACTAAATCTTTTTAATCCATGGTTTTGTGATAATATAAACATATAGCAAACCATTCATGATGAAACCTGTTATTATAGGAACATGTATGATTATAAACATTGTAAAAATAAAATTGTAATTTATTTTTATATTTCTAATAACTTAGATAAATATTTGAAATATTTGAATATTTTTTTTAATAAATTAAACTAAAAATAATTTAATAATTTTATTATAAGTTATTTAATATATTTATTTTATATTTATTAATTTTTTTATTATAAAAAAATATAAAAATTATGTATGAAACATTATATATATGTTTATAATTTTCTTATTTGTTTAATTGTTTTTGAAACCACTAAAAATTACAATAGCATTATTTCTTTAAATAATTAAGTTATTTTATAAATACAATTATTACATGAAATAAAATATGTTTTTTTACATTCATTAAAATTTGAAGTGACAAAAATGGTTATTAAGAAGTTTTTTGTTTTTATTAGTGTGAATTATTTTGGGCTAGTTTTTTTTTTTTTTTTTTTTTTTAAGCTATTAGTTGAATGTTTCCTTCAAATCCTCCAAAGATCAAAACTTCTATTTCAATCAAATTTTCTGGTCATATTATTGCAATAGAATAATAACTTTTTATTGGAGGAGGTCCTCATTTTTGTGTAGAGATATTGATGTGGTTGGAACCTCTGTTGGAATAACGATTGCCGTTAGACCAAAACCCACAGGCATTAGTCTCCGCTACAATCGCCAGAGTTAGGATCCACGAGAGGCGGTTAGTCCATGTCGCGAAACACACGGGGAGCGTTGAACTCAATGTCCAACAATCTCCCCCCCAATGCGAGCCGGGTGAGTTTTGAACTCCAGACCTTTTGCTCTGATACCACTTGTTGGAATAACGATTGCCGTTAGACCAAAACCCACAGTTATTAGTCTCCGCTACAATCGCCAGAGTTAGGATCCACGAGAGGCGGTTAGTCCATGTCACGAAACACACGGGGAGCGTTGAACCCAATGTCCAACAACCTCATTTTTTGTAGAGATATTGATGTGGTTGGAAATGCTCTAACATCTAAAAATTCATGACAAAATTGATAAATATCTTCTGGTCAAATTTTTGCAATAAAATAATAGTCTCTTATTGGAGGAGGTCCTCATTTTTGTGTAGAGATATTGATGTGGTTGGAACCTCATTTTTTTGTAGAGATATTGATGTGGTTGGAAATACTCTAACATCTCACAATTCATGACAAAATCGATAAATATATTTTGGTCAAATTTTTGCAATAGAATAATGGCCTCTTATTGGAGGAGGTCCTCATTTTTGTTTAGAGATATTGAAGTGATTAGAACCTCATGTTTGTGTAGAGATATTGATGTGGTTAGAAATGCTCTAACATCTAACAATTCATGACAAAAGATGATGATGAGGCCTTAACCCTAAAGAAATGACCAATTTTTAATTTGAAAATCAAAGCTTTTAATAAAAGTATATCCATGCAATTGTCATGTGAAAAATTCAACACTTTGTATCTCTCAATTATACTAATACCATGTAAAATTAGCAGATATTATTTTACACAAAATAAATAAATAAATAAAAATTTCCAACTCCATGAAATCTAGTATTACAAATTGTTTCAATTCCCCAACCAATCTTGAAATACAATAATGAAGTAAAATTTCATTTACACTAGTTAATTTTTGATAAACTAATTAAAATAATTTACTCCACTCGAAAGTGACGAAAAGCGAGTCTGCCAGGAGCAGGTTCACCTTTCGTTTAAACAAAACACATCTGCAATCTTCAAAAACTCTGTCAAAACGGCTAATTCATAGCTTGAAAACTGGTCCTGGGACCTATGGGTTATAGGCCCATTATCCTTTTGCTGCGCCACTCCAATGCGTACATATATATTAGAAACAATTAACATAAATCATAACCGAGTCTTACTGTTCTGGTCGTCGTTGTCCTGCGCCTCCGATGCATTTGAAAACTTCTCAGGAATAATGGTATATCATAATGCCAGGACTCAAGGTTTCAAAACCCAACCTTGAGCTTACCCCATCAACTTATTGGGATCATCATAAAACAGTTAACCAATGTTTAGTTCTTCGGGCCCACGTATTTAGATCTCGAATATTAATAAACGTTGCAAAATAGAAGGATGTTGATTATAACCCACTTTAACCTCCATGCACGCTACCATACGAATGTCCTTGGATCGCGTCCAAATAACAGAACCGCTCCTCATGCCAGTTGCCACGCCATCAAAAAACTCCCACCTTCTTCTAAATATTCAGAGTAACTGAGATTTTCTCCACCCCTTCGACGCCATCGCTGAGAATAAGCGGCAGCTCCAGTACAGATTCGATCTTGTGATGTGGCAAACAAGTGGTTTGGTTTCCCAAAAACCACCACTCTGTTTCCAACACGCATATTCGCTGCGCTTCCATTTTGCCTTCAGGGCTTTCTACCATCGATTCCTAAACACAGTTTCAACACACGAAATCTTCACCCTCTGCGTGATTTGATGATGGTCATCGTTCAATTAACCCAACTTCTTCAAGAGGTTCAACGCATTTTTTTTTAATCACGTTCAAATTGACACAAACATATATAATGCAGTCGAAATTTGGAAGGTAAGAACACCTTCTCCACTGGTTGTATTTCAAAATTCAATAAACACAGTTCTAAAATCACCGCCAATCTTCAAGTCAAGTCCTCGGATCTCTGCAGTCCTTCCAATTTCCTCACACAGCAATTACATTCAATTGGCGTTCTCAATCATACGCAGAGTGCATATAGAAAAAAAACAATAAAGTCATAACATAACAGCATTAACTCATAAATCCAAATTACAATTAAATGACAATTCGACACACAGGGATCCACAAAATGCCATATTCTATTATAATACAAAATGAAATTACAATTCTAACACAAGACTGAATCTTAGGCATTTCAGCGTCATAACACATCTCCTCCATCGATTACATTGTACTCCTCCCTGTCTATCCTCACACACTACAGGCTATCGTTTTTTATAGGTTTTTACAAGGATCAAGAATTGGTTTTACAAGGATCAAGAAATGGTTACAGAAAACCAATTCGGTTTTAACAAATCTTTGTCCCAAATAAAACTGTTTTGGATGCCCCTGCATCAGACTCACGAGGCACAAAATTTTATGACCTCCTAGTCATATGGCTTCTACCGTTGTCAGCAATTTTTCTGTGGAACTGCTCCTTGCGATCTTCTTGTAGCAACATCTCCTGAACAATTCTGCCCACATCCTTTGTGGAATTGTCCGCTGTGAGCTGCAACAAAACCTCTGCAATAGCAATCCTCCCTGCTACCAGATACCTCACCAAGCTTCCTTCTCTGAGCTTAGTCTTTTGGCATCTCTCTGGTTCACTCCTGTGGAACCATTGAGCACTCCTGCTCTAGGTCACTGCATCTTCTCACCTTCCTCTGCTGCTACCTTCACGAAACATGAAAATCCCAAGTTCACAAAACTTCATAAAACTGTACCTCTTCGTTCGCAAACTCCTTCTTGCTTCGCACACAAAACCCCTTTCTGCAGGAAATCTTTTCCCGCTCTGATACCACTTGACGAAAAGCGAGTCTGCCAGGAGCAGGTTCACCTTTCGTTTAAACAAAACGCATCTGCAATCTTCAAGTCGAGACCTCGGATCTCTGCAGTCCTTCCAATTTCCTCACACAACAATTACGTTCAATTGGCGTTCTCAATCATACGCAGAGTGCATATAGAAAAAAAACAATAAAGTCAGAACATAACAGCATTAACTCATAATTCCAAATTACAATTAAATGACAATTCGACACACAAGGATCCACAAAATGCCATATTCTATTATAATACAAAATGAAATTACAATTCTAACACAAGACTGAATCTGAGGCATTTCAGCCTCATAACACATCTCCTCCATCGATTACATTGTACTCCTCCCTGTCTATCTTCACACACTACAGGCTATCGTTTTTTATAGGTTTTTACAAGGATCAAGAATTGGTTTTACAAGGATCAAGAAACGGTTACAGAAAACCAATTCGGTTTTAACAAATCTTTGTTCCAAATAAAACTGTTTTGGATGCCCCTGCATCAGACTCACGAGGCACAAAATTTTATGACCTCCTGGTCATATGGCTTCTACCGTTGTTAGCAATTTTTCTGTGGAACTGCTCCTTGCGATCTTCTTGTAGCAACATCTCCTGAACAATTCTGCCCACATCCTTTGTGGAATTGTCCGCTGTGAGCTGCAACGAAACCTCTGCAATAGAAGTCCTCCCTGCTACCAGATACCTCACCAAGCTTCCTTCTCTGAGCTTAGTCTTTTGGCATCTCTCTGGTTCGCTCCTGTGGAACCATTGAGCACTCCTGCTCTAGGTCACTGCATCTTCTCACCTTCCTCTGCTGCTACCTTCACGAAACATGAAAATCACAAGTTCACCAAACTTCATAAAACTGTACCTCTTCATTCGCAAACTCCTTCTTGCTTCGCACACAAAACCCCTTTCCGCAGGAAATCTTTTCCCGCTCTAATACCACTTGACGAAAAGCGAGTCTGCCAGGAGCAGGTTCACCTTTCGTTTAAACAAAACGCATCTGCAATCTTCAAGTCGAGACCTCGGATCTCTGCAGTCCTTCCAATTTCCTCACACAGCAATTACGTTCAATTGGCGTTCTCAATCATACGCAGAGTGCATATAGAAAAAAAACAATAAAGTCATAACATAACAGCATTAACTCATAATTCCAAATTACAATTAAATGACAATTCGACACACAGGGATCCACAAAATGCCATACTCTATTATAATACAAAATGAAATTACAATTCTAACACAAGACTGAATCTGAGGCATTTCAGCGTCATAACACATCTCTTCCATCGATTACATTGTACTCCTCCTTGTTTATCCTCACACACTACAGGCTATCGTTTTTTATAGGTTTTTACAAGGATCAAGAATTGGTTTTACAAGGATCAAGAAATGGTTACAGAAAACCAATTCGGTTTTAACAAATCTTTGTCCCAAATAAAACTGTTTTGGATGCCCCTGCATCAGAAAGCGGACAGCGATTGGCTTATTTATTTATTTATATATATATAAACTAATTAAAAATTTTACTCCAGTCACAAGCGGACAGCTATAGGCTTGACGAAGGCTAACCCCAACAAGAGGGACCGGGTTGGGGAAAATGCGATGCAGGGCGGTGATGGAATTGACAACTGTATCTTAACTGTGACACACGGCGGATCGCATCATAAAATACGTACGAAAATAAAATGGCACGTGTCGGCGTTCAAATGGGTATGGGCAGACGAAACATGGTGGAAGCCTTCCCTTCGAAGGAAGCCTTTGGCCGATAAACAAAATTCACATTACAAATAAATGTGAATATTTTTTTATTTCACATATATAGAAATAAATGGGGATATGCTTTTATTTCCTGCACTTTTGTTTGGATTATAATAAAAATTGAGAGGGAACAATATCATTAATATTATTAAAAAATTGCCAGCAGAAAATGGATTCAAGTGTTAATAGCCATTTTATTGTACACCATTTATCAAAAGAAGAACAATAGGAGAGGGGAAGGTTAAATGTTTCTAACTTAGTTATATTGGGAGTTGTTTATTTAGTTAAAGGAATTGCTTGGATGGTCAAAATTGGCTGGAATCTAGGTAATTTTTTTTTAAGAAATCTTGCAATAGTAGTGTTTGAATCATGTTTTTGATGGTGGAAATGGATTCCGCACCAACCGAAACCTCTAGAGCATCCAAAATATTGAAATTTAATAGCTATAACTAGGATTTACAAAAATCTCTGCCAAATTTTCTTAAAATCTTACCTGAATTTCAATTGATCCGAATTTCAATGATTTTCGGGGCGCTAGAATGATTTTGATCTAAAAACTATGTTTGGTGGTTCAATTTATGAAACTGTTTTTAGATTTGATAAGTAAGATTGTCTAAGGTTTTTATTTTTTTGTTAGAAGATGAATGAATCGAAATATAAGTTTGGTGCACTTATTATCTTAATTGTCACTTTCATTTATTAATATATAAAGTAATGTGGTTTTCGGTTTGAATGATTTTGAAATATTTTTCAAATTTTCAGAGTTTATTTTTATATATTTTAAAATTGATTCATAAAAAAATTAAAATTAATTTATTTTTATTTAGCAATAAATTTAAATTTATATGTTATTCTCTTTTGAAGTTTTAGCGGATGATATATATTTTTCCTCGGATGATATATATTTTTTCTTCATTCAAGTTATTTTATTTATGTTCTGCAGATTTTTTTTTAATGAATTGTATATATCATTTGCTATACTGAATTTGAAACTTTTATGTAATTTATATGAGACGGTGTAACATATTTTTTCAATCAAAATTTTTATATAATTTAAATAAATATTGAAATAAAATTAAGAATTTTAAATAATTTAAATTAACAATGATATTAATGATTTTATTATATTTAAAAATATAATGATAATTTTATTTGAAGGTTATAATGATAATGCCCAAATGAGAAAATATTTATAACACATAATTTTGCCAGATAAGTCAATATGGCAGAATTAGGTTACTTGGTTTTGCATCTAACAAAAATATAAATTACATATAGATATATATATATATATATATATTATTGTTTGTTAAAAAGAAAAATAAAATTAAAAATATATTAAAATTTAAATAAATTTCAAATTTATTAAGTGTTTATAATGATCAATTTTCTCAAGATGTAAAACTCATTTCAAATGCAAAATTTGAAGAAAAATTTACAGCTCGAAATATCTAATTCTTATTGGTAAATCTAAAATTAAATTAAAATACTAATTTGAAATTAATTAATTAATTATATATATATTACTTACAATTATATGCCATTTCCTATAATATTAATAATAGTAGTTGTTATAAAAACATATGCACACAATAAAAATATTTTTATAAATTTAAAAAGATAAATTTAACTTCTCAAGGTACCAGTTCAATTAGTGATAAAAGTAATGCCACATCCAATGTTCAATGTTCATTTTCTTTTTAAAATTAGTCAAAATTGAAACATATTTTTGAATTTCAATATTAATAATGATCACTTCCTTATAATATCTTAGTTTTTTTTTTCTTTCACTCTTTATCACCCCACAATTTCTTCTTAAATTTTGAAATAATAATATTTTAAATATTATTCTTACTATTATAAAATAAGAAAAATAATAATATTTTAAATATTATTCATACTCTATAAAATAATCTCCTCATTTAAACTAGAGTGTTCGAGTCCAGATTAGATATCTAGATGCCATCCCCGCTAGACTAACATCTTTATGTCATCCCCTTCCCTCAGGGCAATATCTTTACATCATCATCAAATAAAATAAAGAGAATTTCCATTAATAATTTTAAAATTATAAAGTTATAAACTATTTTTAAATATACTCATCTTCCACCCTCCTTTTTACAGACACTTCGAAGATATTTTACTTGGATTGGGATTTGCCGTGTGAAGAGCGCGTCTCAGCAACATATCTGCACACGAGTTGCTTTCCCAACGCAACGCACAGTGCAGGTATCACCATTTGAAGTTCTGTACAGACCGAGTAAATTGGTTAAAGTTTGGAGTTTGGTGAAAAAAAATTCTGTTTTAATCTTGTTTTTTTAATAGTAGAAATAAATTTAGTATTATTAAAAATAATTAAAAACATTTAAACCACATAAAATCTCCACCTTCTAAAACACTCCAAATTCAGCTTGACAACTATAATTAATTAGATTTTCAAAAAATTTACCAACTTTTTCCCCATAATCTGGGGAGACAATCCATTGTTTTAAGAGCCAATTTACTTCATTTTTAGTGCCAATTTACTCCCATTTTTACCCTACGCGTCACCATTTTGCGGAGCTACCAGTATACACTCCTAACCTTTTTTTCCCACCTAACAGCTTTCGCTCCACCGCTTACTGTAGCTATTATAAGAATGGTAGTTATGAGCACTGAGAACGTTTCACGTCTCTATTCCACTAAGTTATACTGCCCACCCACTATATCATCCACTCCATCGATCTCAAACTCATTCAGATTCTTCCGCCATTTTCAATCTGCAAATTCCTTCGTTTTCTTCCTCTCTATCAAAATTCATCGCGGCGCTATGGCTACACGTAACATGGAAATAACCCTCATCTCGGCCCGGGATCTGAACAACACGGGCATGTTCGCCAAAACAAAGCCCTACGCAGTCGCATGGATCTCCACCGATCTCAAAAATAGGCAGTGGACGCCCGTGGACGAAGAGAACAGCACCAATCCGACGTGGAACCAAGTTATGAACTTTACCCTCGACGAGGCCGCCCTGCAGCAGGGTCGCCTGCTTCTCGAGGTCGAAATCTACAGCGACTCAACCTTCGGCGAGAAAGAAATCGGCCGCGTCAGCGCCCTCTTGAAAGAATTTCACAAGCCCGCCGGCAGCAACAAGGGCTCCAGCGACGGTGGGGAGTTCGTGAGCTACCAGGTCCGGAAACCCACCGGAAAAGCCAAAGGGGCTCTTAACCTCTCTGTCAGATTGGCCGAAAAGGTCGATTTCAGGCCGCAGCAAGAGCCGCGGGAGGTAGTCACAGACTCATATGAGGCGGTGAAGGAGGAGCCCGTGGTCGCATACCAATCTGCTGTCTCGTCTTCGCCAGCAACTAATCAGTACCATCCGCCATCGTATGCACCGCAGCCGGAATATTCTCCGCCTCCGCCTCACCAACAGGGTTACCCTCCCCCTCCGCCTCCGCCTCACCACCAGGGTTACCCTCCGCCTCCGCCTCACTTTCCGGGATACCCTCCGCCTCCGCCTCCACATCACCATCCGGGTTACCCTCCGCCTCCGCCTCCGCCTCACTTTCCGGGATACCCTCCGCCTCCGCCTCCACATCACCATCCGGGTTACCCTCCGCCTCCGCCTCACTTTCCGGGATACCCTCCGCCTCCGCCTCCACATCACCATCCGGGTTACCCTCCACCTCCGCCTCCACATCACCATCCGGGTTACCCTCTCTACTAGGGCTACCCAACCTATCAGGGTTATCAGCCTCCTAGGAAGACTGATAAATCTGGGAAAGGTTTTGCGGGAGACTTAATTGGCGGAACTCTTGGCGATTTAGTATATATTAGAGGAGATGCGAGTAGCATGGAAGATTTGACTTTGGCGGCGACGTCTAACCGGTTAGGTTATGAAATCGGCCGCCGGGCATATGGTGGGCCGCTAGAGGAAATTTGCGTATTACGAAGAACGAGCCCATAGAGGGAATTTTCACCTACAAAACAAAGTTGCAGCATCTGCAACAAAGTATCGAGATCAGATCCTGGTCCATGTGCCAGAAGAACTGAAGCAGAAAGAAAGGGAAGCTACATCTCAATGATCTTCATGCTCTGATACTGCAGTGGGAGTATAATGGCAAGTGTAGATCCCATATACTGGGAAAACGAGGAACATGACGAACCAATACATCTAAGCCATGGATATTTATTGGATGATCGGAAATTTATTCTGGAAAGAAAGTGTTAATGGACAACCAGGAATAGATGAGGGATATGCTGTAAACATTGGACCATTTGCATGGTCATCTGAAGGATGACAACTACAGACTGAACACGATGGATTGTTGATTCGCTCGTACTGAATAACATCTCGGAATCCCTTGATGACACCTAGAACTCTGACAGACCCAACAAGCCCAATCCCTGCAGCAAACTCGGATTCTGAGCCAATATCTCGATCATCTCATGACTATTGTTTTTGTATTTCATTTTGTTACTGATTGTGCTTGCAGTCAAATGGATTAACATCATAATATAGACTTATTCTATTTTAGTTAAATTTTTTTTTATTTTTTATTTTATTTTCACACAACGTTATCAGTTTTTATATATCATAAAAGCAGATCGCTGTACTTATACTGATGCATTTCGTGGTTTCAACTCACTGGAAAGAAACCAGGTTTGTTGGCCATCAGAGTGAATTAAATGCTAACCAGTATTGAAATTGTTTTTTCCTTCTACTTAGTGCTATTTCTAAAAATTTGAAGTAAAAAACATTATAGACTAAAAAATTTAATAAAAGCAGATGTCACTGAAAGAGTCAATAAGTGTTCTATTTTAGTTATACTATGTTGTGTTTGTCTCTTATAACCCTTCATAGAGTTCATTTTGGGTGAGAGACTTGAATAAACTATAAAGTCTTTTTTATATAATCTCTAGTTTTGAAGTAATTATAATTTAAGATTAAAAAACTTTATCATAATTTATTTGTTAAATGAGTAATTGGACGATGATCACTCATTATTATTACTATTATTTAAAAAATAAAATTAAATTAGAAATAAGGTAACTTTCACTTTTATTTTTAGGCTATAAGGTGTTCCTCTCACTGTGTACAAGTTTACACCATTGGATGAAATGTTAGACCACTGAATATTTTTTGGCCCTAAGATTAATAGTTAATAGTTAAGAGAAAACTAATAGTTAGGGCGCTTAATGGCCATGTTCTAAAAATAATAAAACAACTGCTTCTTGCTTAACAATTTCTTGATGGTTTAATGGGGAAGCTTATTCCCCTCTAGGTTCTCCAGAAGAGGTTTTCTCTTGCACGGATTAGTCTATTTCTCATTAATCTTTCTCTTGAACGGATTAGTCTATTTTCTCATGAGTCCTTCCAAACTAGCTGTAGTGGTTTGGTTCAATGGCATGTTCACCATAAAACATGTCTCAAATGAGTGAGCGTGCTTGAGCATGATTAATTAGTAGGATCATTCCTTGCCCGGTCACGAATAAACAAAATCCTGGCTCGATCTGAAGTTACATTTACATCCTCCTTACCATATGCTTATGCCCCATATTTAAGATTGTGGACATTTTTTGTTTCTGTTCTAGAGCCAATAATGAATTCAACAATTAAACTGCAACGGGTATCATATATATATTACATATATGGGAAACTTTTTTCTGCATGTTACTTAAAAATGTTTTGAACAAGATATTCCAAAATAAAATCTTCAATCTCTTGGGGTTTTGGAAATGTAGGAAAAATGTTTTTTTGTGCATGTTCCTATACACGAACAAGGTCATTTTGCACATTCTATACCTATATGGTTTGTTGGGATTTTGTGTTTTGTTTTCTGAAGATGGCTATCAAAATGTATGCACTTTTCATGGCATAGTTGTTATAAGTAAACTGAAACATTAACCAAATGATTATGTGTATCTCTATGGTTAAAATAACTATTCTATGCATATCGGTGCAACTTGACATTTTGATGCGTACTAGTAAAAGAAAAATTAAAAACATAAACTAACCTGCTCGCAACTGCATAGATATCCCATATGATGAGTTTTGTCTCTACCCATATATCATTTTCCTTACATCCAACAACCAAAAAGAATACATATTTTCCATTTTTTCAAGAAGATTACTTCCTATAGAATAAAAGACTACTTTGTAGACATGAAAAAATAATTGAATACTCATTTGCATGGTATTTCCTCATCTTTGCATAAATCTAACATCAATACCCTTAAGCCAGAAAACTTCATTGTTAAATGCATTACAAAATCGGTCATTCTTGTTCTTTCTTACACCAATTAATTCAAGAGCATTCTCCATCTAGCAAATATCTTGCCATGTTTCCTGTCATTTTATGTACCTTGAAAGAGCATTTACTGACAATAAAACTTTATGCTTCCAATCATCCCAAAGAAAGAAAAATGATGTGGGAGAAATTTTATTCTCCAACAACATTCTGGCATAATCATCCACCCTGACTAAACTCATAACTTGGCCATCCTGAAACAATTTTAAATCTGAGTTAAGTTGTGCATCAAGAACTTTACAGAGAGATAAAATTTCAATTTTGATAATTCTCATTTTCTTTGCATGAATCATATGTTCTATTAAATTAGGAAAATTGTATAACTCATATGATAGTATTGATCGCTCACACTGTTGATGAATCCGAGAGAGTGCAAGATAGATCAAAATATGCGACAATGGTATATTGTTGTAGCATGTTGTAGTAATTAATTTGATTCTTGATGGCTTCAAGAATATCTGGATGACAATGCCCATAGGAAACTGTCATAATACTTGTAAAAGCATCAAAATATCGTCGTCCATTCTCATGAAACAAGTAATGCATCTTCCCTTCACTTGCCTTTTTTTAGTATCAATATTTATATCTCATGCCAGGAAATGCAAGCATGGCGCAAATGCCATGGGGTTGGGAATCTTCTTGATCTCAAAAATACACATACGACAATTTACGACGATATAGAACCACACAATTTCAACACCTTTCAGAAATGCACTCATTTTTGTATAGTGCGCATAAGATTCTCCTTTTCAACATCTCGAATAGATGAACCACATCTATGTTCGAATTTTTATTAGGAATTTTTATGGTGGGTTTATAAACATTGTGTCAAAAATTTGGAGTTGATTCCCACCATAACACCCTCTCAATGCACAGGGATTATATCATTCATTTTCTAGAGAGTGTATTTACTCCAAATCACATTACAACTGGTGATGATATCCCATACCAATATCTACCTATGTACTTCACATGATTTGTTCAAAACTCTCGGGAACAAATGTATATGTTCGTTGGTGATGTGATTACAATATAATTGTATAGATTTGTAACACACTTTCACAAGAGCTCACTTGTATTTTCACCATACCATATGCAGGGTTATAAAAATATATGATCATACACTCTCCATTGATTTGAGTCTCACATCAAACAATCAATAATTCATCCACAACATTACACTATACAGACTCGTTTAAGGCTTTAATCATCTTCTAGCAAAAACGTGCAGTGCTATCACTGCTATAATGTTATTGATTTTAGACTGTACAATCTGATTTTGGGAAAATGACATTTTGTATCATGTGATTTCACATTTTTACAACCATATTTGGATCATTTGCTTCAAGATACATTTTTATTGTCATAACATAATTAGCATAGAGAGGAAAAAATTCATTTTTAGACATTTCTCGAAAAATTCTTGACGTCATGACCTCCACCTTGCAAGAAAATATAAGACTTAGATCGAGATCGCACTGTAATACATGCCAATCATTGTATTATACCACTTCCATCATATGAAGATACCACTTCCATAGTCAACTACCAAATTCCATAAGCGTCCTTCATGTTCTTACGATGGTAAAGGATTTGCAGTGTATATTCGGAAAAAAAAAAAAAAAAAAACAACAACAACAACAACAACAACATATTGGGAAGACACTTCCAAAATCGAAACACATTTTGTTGCTTCTTCGTATGATTATTCTGTTATTACAATCAAATACCCTCATATGTTCAAATTTAGAGTGCAGAATATCACTTGTTTGGCACATTATTTATGTCTAGTTTTAAATTCAAATTGCCATCAAGACCAACAATTCCTTGAAAATCCATGTCATATGTTGTAAGAGTGCTAGTTTTGTCAAAGCAACATATATCCACCTTCCCAGAAAATGGAATTCAGAATGGTTCTGTACAGAATATTACATGTCTCGCCGACAAAAAAAAGAGGTTTTCACAGCAATAGACAACTCCATAGGAAACTCTGGGAATCATCTATCCAGCATCCATGTAGCACAAGGGTGAAAAAAATGAGAACCATCCGTGGAAAATTGTGTGTCATAATATCTGGCAATGAGAAGAATGCCTCCCACGGTATCCAACATTGACCTCTCTAGGATAGATTTTTTTTTTGTATTTTATATTGTGTATATGAAAGACCAATTCAAACCATTAAGGGATCTCATTAATTCCACAATCTCCACAAATATATAATAAATGCACTCACATAATAATCAACAACGAAAACAAATTATTCATAGATTTATGGACCAATTCAATAATTTATTACATGCACCTTATTTGACCAGAACATCATGACAACCCACTGCATCGATTACAATAATGTTTACACTTTTATTACGTCCAAAATAGCTAACGTGAACACAATAGAATTTTAATACGTTCCCCTTCCTTTAATGCAAATGAGATCATCATGAGCATTGAGGACCAAAACTGCATGCAATTACTTTGCAACAGATTTGGCTCGTGTGTGCGCGCTTTGAATGATTTATAAACCCCCCATACATAGTAATTTTATATGATTAGAACCTCAACCTATTATTTATCAATTTAAAATATCCCTGTATTTGAGTGACATTCAGGAATCAATTTCCTCCATTTCAGAGGGCATGACGGCACAATGTTGAAGATTACATTTACGCATGTGTAATTAAAATAGTTATCAGCCAATATCCAATCTATATTCATTTTGATTGCAGGTGCATACCAACAGATTCAACCACTATTTTTGTAAGAAAATTTGTAAAATACGAGGGTTATAATAGATCATACATCCGAATTTAATGTCATTAAAAAAAAACACGGATATAAAAATAACTTACCATAATTGTTGATGAAACTTTTTTTCTTGGAGGACCTCCCCTCTGTCACTATGTACCAGTCTGCATCATTACATGGAATGTGAAAATATTGAATATTTTCAGACCCTAAGATTAATAATTAATAGTGATCAAGAGAAGACTAATAGTTAGGGTTTATAATAATCACATTCTAAAAGTAATAAAACAAAACAACTACATCTTGCTAAACGATTTTTTGATAGTTTAATCTTGAAGCTTATTCCCCATGTGAAAAGATTAAATATTTTTAGGCCCTAAGATTAATAATTAATAGTTAAGAGAAAACTAATAGTCAAGGCTTATAATAAGCACATTCTAAAAGTAATAAAACAAAACAACTACGTCTTGCTGAATGATTTACTGATGGTTTAATCGGGAAGCTTATTCCCCTCTAGGTTCTCAGATTGAGATGGAAATCGGATTGTACATAGTTTTAATGGTGTTGTTTTTCTCGATTTCTTGATGGTTTAATTAGGAATCTTATTCCCCTCTAGGTTCTCAGATTGAGATGGAGATCAGATTGTACATAGTTTTCATGGGGTTGCTGTTATTGTTGTGTTGGTGTAGTGGTGTGGAAATTGATGTATATGGCGTGTGTATATCGTGCTACAAATTAAACAATTATGAAAAAAACCTAGCATAGTGAAAAAAGAGGGCTAGAAAATATACAGAAGTAAGGTTAAATACAAATTAAACAATTATGAAAAAAACCTAGCATAGTGCAAACACAAGGTTAGCAAATATACAAAAGTAAGGTTAACTGTCATAGCATAAAATCACACAACTCTAGTGGATGTCTACATTGAGAATTGTAAATGAGATTTTTATATAATTATTTTAGGTTGTACTAGCCAGACCTTTAAGTCATTTATAGAGTATAAAAGGATGAAGTTGAAAATTGTACGAACTTCCATTTACTCAAACATACCACTTGTCTGCACCAATTTCACACATAAAATGAGAAATAAAAGACTTCTATATTTTTTCTTGCACCAATTTCACGCAAAATGAGAAGTAAAAGACGATTTCATATCATGCCTCTCCTCAATGAATAATTTCTTTAACAAAATATGATAATGTCAGAAAAGAGCCGGGAATGCCAAGTATTCTTCCTCCATGCTCCTACAAGCCACATAAACACTTCATGTGAATCAAATACAAAAATCACAGGTCAAGTAAACCCAAGCATTAACCAAATTATTATGTCTATCTCTATGGTTAAAACAACTATTCTATGCATATGAGTTATCTACCAATATCTTAGCATTTTGATGTGTATTTAAAAAAAATTAAAGACAAAAATTAACATGCTCGCAATTCCATAGGTATCCCATGTACTATATGAATCTTTGAAAGTTGGAGTTAGGTTGTAATTAGTAACATGAAATATGAACCTAATATATTTAATTGTAATTATTACATTTTTAGTTTAATTTTATATAATGATATATTTAAAAAAAAAAAAAATTATGTTTTTAAATATCATATTGGTTTATTTTTAAATTATTAAAATAAATCGGTAAAAATTTACATTTAACTCTCTTAATATTGTTGGCGTCTTTTGAAAATGTTATTAACATAAGTTTATATAAACAACTTAAAATATATTTTATTATAATAAATTTCATTTAATTTTTTTTAATTACACCGTAAGGCATTCCTCTTTGAAAACAACTCCCCTAGCTACCACTGTGTCCATGTCCGAGCCATTGGATCAAATGTTAGATGATTGAAATGTTTTAGTCCATTAGATCCATAAGTAAATAGTTTTATATATGTTTTATATATGTGTTAGTTTTTTTTTTCTTTTTAATAAGTTAGATTGAATTTAGGTTTTGGTGACTTTTAAGGTAAAATGTTGTTATTAAAAATTTGTTATATCTTATGAGAGTATATGTAAATGTAAATAGTTTTATATATGTTTTTTTCTTTTAATAAGTTAGATTGAATTTAGGTAATAAAATAAAATAATAATAAACTATAAAAACAACCCATGTTATTGACCCATGGTATTCATGTGGAATATAGTCTATTTAAAGGGGGAAATTAAAATGGTCAAGATCAATCTTAACTCTAGATCTAGCAAGAGCCAAGAGGGATCAAATGTCGTGATATGAAAACCTCTTTCAGAGTGAAAAGAGAATTGATCCCTCTGATAAATAATATAGATCTAAAATAACTATTTAATAGAATTATTTTTAATTGTTTATAACCATTATTCTTTTAAAATTTTACTTAATAAAATTTATCTAAATTTTCATACATCCAAATATACATAATTTTTCTTGTTCTATATTATTTTTGTTACAACTATTTGATTATTCCAAAAATACATGGTTTTTTTTTGTTATATATTATTTATGTTACAATTGTTTTATTATTCATGAGTAGTATTTCTTAATATCTAAAAAAAAAAATTAATAATGAATTTTTTTAAAATATGTGATCTTTTTTTTAAATTTCCAAATTATTTCACAAGACATGATTTATCTTGAGCAATAATGATGAATGTTTGTAACTACATACATACTCTTTCGGATTTTTTTTTTGTTAATGAATATCAAATTTCTTCTGTTAAAAAAAAACTATGTACATATATTTAATTATCTAATTGTATCTAAAAAAATCTTACAAGTTTTTTTCCTTATAATCATAAACAAATTTCATATTATATGATGTCAAACTTACCCAACTTTTTATTCTAAAATTTTAAACAATTTTTTTCACTACATAATTTTAGCTTTTATAAATTTTTTATTTTTCAATTCCAAACAAAACTTACAAAAGAAAAACCCACTCAGTCCTTACTGTAGATTATAGTTTTACAAAATTGACACTATGTGATTAACAATAGAGTAATTTGAGACTTGACACTAAGGGGTTTTTTGTTTACAAGTTTTATTATAACCTTTCCCTCCATCCAATATATATTGTAGAGTCTTCTGAAGTGAGAGTGTATTCTAGTTTATAACCTCATCCACAATCAAAGAAAATGTCTAGGGATTTCACAAGTTATTAGTTTGTAACATGATCCACAATCAACGAAAATGGCTAGGGATGTCACAAGTTATCATTCACACAATGATTTATTGAAGTTCTCAGTTTCAGAGGACATGATTTTTGTTGAGAAATAATGGTGAATATTCATCATTTTCATTTCTTAAATAACACTAAATTTACCTTTAATTACTTAATTGTAATAGTTTGTAACTACATACATACTCTTTTAGATTTTTTTTTGTTAATGAATATCAAATTTCTTCAGTTAAAAAAAAGCTATATACATATATTTAATTACCTAATTGTATCTAAAAAATCTTACAAGTTTTTTTCCTTATAATCATAAACAAATTCATATTATATGATGCCAAACTTACTCAACTTTTTATTCTAAAATTTTAAACAAAGTTTTTCACTGCATAATTTTATCTTTTATAATTTTTTTATTTTTCAATTCCAAACTAAACTTACAAAAGAAAAAACCCACTCAGTCCTTACTGTAGATTATAGTTTTACAAAATTGACACTATGTGATTAACAATAGAGTAAGTTGAGACAACCCTAAGGGGTTTTCTGTACAAGTTTTACCATAAACTTTCCCTCCATCCAATATATATTGTATTCTTTTGAAGTGAGAGTGTATTCTAGTTTATAACCTGATCCACAATCAAAGAAAATGGCTAGGGATTTCATAAGTTATTAGTTTGTAACCTGATCCACAATCAAAGAAAATGGCTAGGGATGTCACAAGTTATCATTCACACAGTGATTTATTGAAGTTCTTAGTTGAAATGGATCCTGTTAGATGCATGGTGGAGAGAGACACTAAAAAAATCAAAATAGATATCTGCTATGACATCCATACTGTCTATAAACCATCAAAATTTCCCATCTTATACAACAATTTCTAACAATAACCGCTCAATTTACTCTCCAATTTTTTAGACCCACACCCATGTTGGGGAGATCACAGTGTAAAATCAAATGTTCCTATGGTTTTTTTAAAGGGTTCATAAACAAAAAAGACAATGAGAAAGTCAATATTGTGGTATAGTAACTGATTTTTGAATCATTGTGACAAAAAAAACATCGCATTAGCTCACAGAATATATCTAATGCTATATGGATCTGAGATGATAAAGTTTTGAAGCATGATAACTAGGTGACAACCAAAACTAATTTCTAGCTACAAGAAAAAAATCACAACAACTCACAGAATAAATTGATATTGCAAACGAACTGATGTTTGTGACATGTCTGTAGGTGTTTCCATTCATAAATTTCTTACTCATTTTGTCTCGAGATTTCTAGATAATGGTGAAACAATATGTGATCTTTTTTTAAATTTCCAAATTATTTCACAGGACATGATTTAATTTGATAAATAATGATGAATGTTCATAATTCTCATTTCTTAAATAACACTAAATTTACCTTTAATTACTTAATTGTAATAGTTTGTAACTACATAACATTTTGTAACTACATACATACTCTTTCGAATTTTGTTGTTGTTAATGAATATCAAATTTCTTCTGTTAAAAAAAAACTATATACATATCTTTAATTACCTAATTGTATCTAAAAAATATTACATGTTTTTTACTTTATAATCATAAACAAATTTCATATTATATGATGTCAAAATTACTCAACTTTTTATTCTGAAATTTTAAACAAATTTTTTCGCTACATAATTTTA
Source organism: Pinus albicaulis (assembly GCA_034641835.2). Classification (NCBI taxonomy): domain Eukaryota; kingdom Viridiplantae; phylum Streptophyta; class Pinopsida; order Pinales; family Pinaceae; genus Pinus; species Pinus albicaulis. Next base: position 1,227,989,401 of record CM076572.1, on the reverse strand, counting down.
GCTTTTATATTTTAAAAAATTTTCAATTCCAAACAAAAATTACAAAAGAAAAAACCCACTCAACCCTTACTGTAGATTATCGTTTTACAAAATTGACTCTATGTGATTAACAATAGAGTAAGTTGAGACAACCCTAAGGAGTTTTTTGTACAATTTTTATCATAACCTTTCCCTCGATCCAATATGTATTGTAGAGTCTTCTGAAGTGAGAGTGTATTCACACTAAAAGGAAAAGACCCTTTAGCGGATGTTTTTGAGGAACCCCTTATAAAAATACCACAGATATCTGTCTCTAGTGGAGGTTACTAGAGGAGGTTGGCGGGTGGAGGTTTTTTCAGATGTTTTTCGTCCGATGTGTTTATCATCCTAAACCGCACTGGTGCGTTCAACAAGAGAAAGCATCAATGCGCACAAAACATTGGCACACCAGACACCGTCAACTCTGTACAAACCCGCCCAATGCATCTTATTACTATAGCACACCGGTGCTATACAAAGATTCCGCATCGGTGCGGTCTTAAGAAACAACACTGATGCACCTATAAAACCCCGCACACTGGAACATGGTTAAATAAAAAAAATACGGCCAAAAAACTGCATTTTTCACTTTTCTCAGTGCTCCAGATCTCTCAAGCACCAGTGCAATTTATCCTTGTCTGAGCTGCCCTGACATCAGTGCTCCCATTGCACACATTGCACACATTGTTGTTATGCATTACCCACCAATCTACATTTTGAATTTTGCAAAACGTTGGGAAAATTTAATTTTGCAAATTCTACAGCTAATATGCCTCCTCGACAGCCAAATGTACAGGTATTTTTCTTTTTTTTTCCATAATTAAGCTTTTTAGAGGATTATAATTGTAAATTACCTTAAAATTAACCATCCATATATATATATATATATATATATATATATATATATATATATATATATATATATATATATATATAGAGGGCAGCTCACAAACCCGGGTGGGGGCGGAGTTTGATCAAGCTTTTGCTCGAACACACCGCGCAATATATATATATATATATATATATATATATATATATATATATATATATATATATATATATATATATATATATATTGCGTTAAAGGTGTCAGGCTGCCCGGTCATTTCCATTCTGCGGTGCTGCCTATAAGTTTACAGGCTGCACCGCAACCGGTGCTAACGGTATTCGTACCGGTTCCGAGGTGGTACCGAAAGGCACACCATGCTATTTTAAAATTTAAAAAAGGTGAGGTGCGGTCGGTTATCCGACCACATCGTTGACCCTATGGAATAGTAGAAATGTGATATGTTGACTGAAATATCCGCCCCGGGGAGGGTATTTTTGTTAGCACACCGCATTTCGGCATTTTGACACGGTCAACGATGCGGCTTAGTAAAATACCGCACTATTGACTATGTAATGATGTCAAGAGGTCGGTGCATTGACCAAACTATACATCTCGATGCATATAGTTTGGTCAGCGCACCACCCTCCCGACACGGTCCATAGTCAATAGTGCGGTCTGTTATACCACCACACCGTTGAATTATGAACAAAGCCAGGATGGCGGTGCGCTGAAAATTTTCAGGTGCACCACCTCCGATGCACTGAAGTTTTTCTGGTGCACTGTTGCTGGTGCGCAACAAAAAAAGACGCAACGGTACTGGTGCATGCCTGTTTTTTGTGGCACATCGACTGTTTTTTTTTCCAAAAAAAATTATATATGTATATTCCTAAATACCTGTCTCATTTAATTAAAAAAGTTGTATTTAATATGTCAATCATTTAGAGATGTGAAATGAGAGAAGAGAGGGAACAACAACAACAATAGACAGACTAGTATAACATGGTTCGCTAGCGAGGTGCACGAGAGAGGGAGAGAGATGCGTACCCTCGCCCTATTACAGCAGCTACCCAAGGGCTCCTAAGGTAGGTAGGCCTCCTCAAGTTCTATGAGGAGGCTACTTCCCTAAAGGGCCATGGTTTGTTTTTGAGACATCTTATCCATAGGTGGAATGCCCACCTACAGACTTTTTGGGTTGGTCCTAACCGATGGCACGCACCCACTAAGGAGGAAATATATTTCATTACAGGGCTATCAAGGAGAAGGGTGTATTTTCCCTCGTTCCCATAGGTTCCAATTGGCTATGCAGAAGGGAGTCAGTTGGTGTATTCCCAGAGATACATTAGGCAGATATACCATCTCCTTCAGATTTTCAGGATTCTGGAGCTCAGTTATGTATTGCTGCATTTGGTAGTGAGGAGGTGAGGTGCCTCTCACTTCTGATTTTGTCCATTTCACACAATACCAGTGACGGGAAATGCATCAGTTGCCTTTTTCTATATTATGTTGATTCTTTAGTACAAGAGCCATGACTTGTCAGGTGGTCTGCCATTTTTTTGCGATAGTTTTGTACAACCTTTGATAGATGTTGTGCTCATGCACAAGGGAGGGTCAACTTCTCTTTTGCTTCAGAGATTTTTTGTTTAGTTTTTGAGAGGTTTCCTGAGACGAGGCCTACTTTTGTTCGGCAGCCTCGTAGGCCGATGTTGGAGGCACGGATGCACATGTGGGGACAGATGATGCCCAAGAGGGGCGAGACTGAGTTTTCTGTTAGGATATCACATGATGCACTGTAGTTGCTAGCTAGTGTTGATGAGAATCCCTTCGTTATGGTCCCCTGTCCTTATGCTGGTTTGGATTGGTGAGGGTGTGCCAACATCCTCTTCGCAGATGATAAGCTGCCGAATGATAGAGGTAATATTACTGTTTTATTTAAATTTATTCTCACATGTTCTTTAACTTGTTTTTAATAAATTGTGTAATGAAATTGTCTAATTATTATTGTGTACTTCTATATATTTTGCAGACATTGGGTCTTTTGATGGCGAGGACATGCCAGCGCCACCACATAATCTAGGTGTGGATCCTGATGACGATCAGGATATGCCAGATGCCAAGGATCATGAGGCCAGTGCAGAGAGACCTGCTCTTTCTAGTGTGTCGATGCCGCCTTTTGCTAGGCACAGTAGGCTTCATAGCAGATTGAGGATGGAGTTGAGTGACCAACTCGGTACATTGATTATTGAGGCGAGAGTCAGGCCCGCTACTATAAGAGACATACAGGCTGATGGTAGGCTGGTACATATGTGGAGAGGCATGCCACATGACATGTACAACCTGATGCTGCATGTTGTAGGAGCTACGACCTTAGTTACGCGGCTGAGGTGGACCCTTGCACGTTATAGGCGTGGTCGAGACACAACATGTGATCGACAGTCCGCGAGCAATGACTCATCATTTGATGATCATGATTATGGGACTGATCATCATTCACCTCGTGATGCACCAGATGAACAACCTTCACTAGCATCGAGCAACAATCATCACGGAGAGTAGGCTGGACCATCGGCCACGTCGAGTCAGTAGCCTGCAGCATCCAGCAGTAATCATGATCATGAGTAGGTTGTACCATTGACCATGTTGAGTCATCATGATGAGCAGTCGACAGTTGATCCTGATCAGCATGAGGCACAAATATCAAATCAGTAGGCACGTGATGATCGGCATGTATCTAAGCTTGTCGAGGCTGCACCATTGACCGAGCAAGCATCGACTAGTACTGCTATTGATGATGTACCACCAACTGATATATGACATTTATATTATAGATGTATATTTTTGACATTATTCAGTTATATATATATATATATAGTCCATGTATTTTATGTTCATGTATTTTACGTTCATGAACATAAAATACATGGACCATATATATATATATATATATATATATATATATGGTCCATGTATTTTATGTTCATGTTGCAGTTGTACTTAATTTACATGTTGGTGATCATCATGATGTGTATATTGTTAGGTCGTGTTAGATATGTCCATTTAATGTGAAGCTTGCAGATAGATGTGTATGTGATAACAGTTATTTCATATGAGATGCATATTTGATGTTTGTGTTGTGATGATGTTATACAATGCTAATTGTGTTTTGTTAGATGATCATGATCACAATGGTGTTAGCGAATTTAAATGTGTTTTTTAGTCGAATATGATGTTTGTACGATGGTTATCATGATCGTGATGTTTATTAATTAATTAATATTAAATGATCATGATATTTTAAAATTGTAATATTTGTAATTCTAATTGTATGTAAAATTATAAAATTTAAATGTATTTGTAATTGTAATTTAATTGTAATTGTATGTAAAATATTTGTAAAATTTAAATTTTAATTGTAATATTTAATTTATTGTGAAATGATTGTAATTGTAATTTTAATTGTAATTGTATATGTGTAAAATTGTAAAATTGTAATTGTAATTTTAATTGTATATAAAATTCTAAAAATGTAATTGTATGTAAAATTCCAAAATTGTAATTGCAATGGTATATATGTAAATTTGTAAAATTGTGATTGTAATTGTAAATTTTAAATTTGAAAATTCTAATTGAATATATGTAAAATTCTAAAACTGTAATTGTATGTAAAATTCTAAAATTGCAATTGTAATGGTATATATCTAAATTTGTAAAATTGTAATTGTAACTTTAAATTGTAAATTTGTAAAATTTTAGTTGTATATATGTAAAATTCTAAAATTGTAATTGTAATTGTAATTGTATGTGAAATTGTAAAATTGTAATTGTAATTCTATGTAAAATATTTGTAAAATTTTAATTGTATTACTGTGAAATGATTGTAATTGTAATTATAATTGTATGTAAAATTCTAAAATTGTAATTGTAATTGTAATTATATGTAAAATTCTAAAATTGTAATTGTAATTGTAAATGTATGTAAAATATTTGTAAAATTTTAATTGTATTAATGTGAAAATTTTAATCGTATTAATGTGAAATGATTTTATTAAAATCTTTAAATTTGTAAATTTGTAAAATTTTAAATAATTGTAAAATAATAAAACTATAATAATATGAATTTTTGTAACAAAATAAAGTTTAGAAAATAATGCAAATAAATTCTTGTACTTTAGAATTATAATTATTTTATTATGATCTTACATTAAAAATAAATAAATAAAATAAATAAAAATAAAAAATAAAAAATAAAAATAAAAAAACTTTATACAGTACGTCATTATTTTTTAGATCATCATAATTGCAAATTATCAAGTGAAATATTGACTTTAACATTAACACAATACAAATTACCAATTAATTCAAAAAACATATTATAATGTTTCAAAAAACCCATCTTAAAAAGTATAAATATTGATGAAATAACACATGTACCACATCACTCAGCTTGGTTCTCATGATCACCCTCATTATCTTCCAACTCGCATGGCATGATAACACTATTGTTCTCAAAAATATGTTTTGATCTAGGGTCATGTCTCAATACGAACCACCAATCCCTATCCAACACAACTGGGTAAAAAAACACCTGGTTGCAGTGTTTGGGGAAAACATAGGGCTCCTTAGCTTCATCCCACATCTTTCTAAAGCTGATACATATCAGCCTACTATCGTGATCTTCCTTTATTATTGTATACATTTATCCCATCCCATAATTCCTTCAATTCATCTACCAGTGGTTGTAAGTAGACATCCATATTTTTCACTTGTCTTATACCAGGGACTATGAGAGCCAACATAAGATGTCCATTCTTCACGGACAACCATGGGGGCATGTTGTTATTGATCACTACTACAGGACAAATAAAATAGTTGGTGTTCTGAAGGGAATATTGGTTGATGTCATCCATGGCTATGCTAAGTCATAGACTTCATACTTCATCCTTGAATTTTTTGGGCCATGTATCCTCTATATGCATCATGGCTATTGAATCAATTGGGATTCACATAAATCCCAACTCACTTATGTGTGAGGCATGCAATCCCTGCAACATAGCTAATTCTTTGCAACGAAAGAGCCTTTGAATCCTTGGGATTATAGGCATGTGCCTCAATATCTTAAAAGGAGGACCAATACGTGATTTACCCTTATTTTTTAATTTATCATACCTGTCATGCCCACATTTCATACATATCTCTTTGTCTACATTTTTTTCTCTATATAGAATACAATCATTTGGACATGCATGATATGATATGTACTCAACACCCAAAATTTCAACAATTTCTTTGCCTCTTTGCAGCTACCAGGCAAGACATTATCACTTGGAAGAACCTTATCTTTGAATAACCTGTAGTTGGTGACCATGGGAAAATATATTAATAAATGTACATTAATGCCAATATAATTATTAATGTTCATAGAATTTACCATTTGTAATGTTCATTGTGTACTGATTATATTTCTCAAATTTATATAAGGGAGGACTTTATGGTAACTTACCTCAAAATTTCTGAGAAACATGTATTCGACAAGCCAAAATTTGCTTTCAAGTTTTACAGCAACATCGTTGTCCCCAACTGGGTAGACTTTGACTGACCGCCAGGTCCAAAGAGAGGGGTGGTGGAAGCAAATTTAAGGCTTTCAAAAAAGGTGTCAGCGATATGAGCATCATCCCGTAGCTGATAATCATTTTGGAATGCATATAACAACATTGTCTCCATGGAAGTTATATCCCTTAAGTAATCATCCATACCAACCTCTTTTTGATTGCCTCCATTGCTAGCTTGTGAAGAACTACTATTGCTGTAGTCATTCTTAATTGGTGAATCTAGACGTAGCAGGAATTGAATCGGTGGTTGATTCAACCATTATTGGTATCTTTCCTCTCCAATTGTTTCTCTTAATTCAGTCTTATCCCGATTTGAAATTGTCGTGAGGTGCAATGGGAGATGGTAGGTAGGTCGCTCATCATCACTAGAATCCTAATAATTTAAAAAAAAAAATATTTGAACATGATTAGTACAAAATATATGATATCAATTAGTAAGCAGATTGACAATATTGCATGATTAATTAGTTTGACGTTGAAATAAATACATTAATAAATATACCAAGAAATTCTAATTATTACCATCATTATCCCAGGATTGTGGCTAGAAGATGCAATATTGTTACATTTGGTAGGGTTAAACGGCTGCCCATTTTCATATACCAAATTCGCCTTGTGGTATGCTGCTCCTGATAATATATTCTGACGTTTTGGATCTATTTGAATATTTTGTGCATATGAACTCGATTTTGAATCTGCATGAACCTACAAATTTGTATACATTATAAATTTAATTAAGCGGTGCATGATTGACATGGATAAAAAACATAAATTCAATTAGATAATGAAATATAAATAAAATCAGAAGTAAATATTACGTCTCGATATGGATAGGGAGAAATCCGCGGTGGACTTTGAGAAATATTATGAAACATGCTGGATTTTGAAGAATTGTCCATTTGATATAATTATGATATTTTCTTCCTGCATTTGAGAAAAATCAACAATAAATTTTGGTGTACACACCTAAAAGTAATTTTAGTGCCTTAAAAATGGACTTCTTGTAATCAGTGCTAATGTACAGATAACCTCACTAGTGCATTTTATTTACTACACACCAATGTCGTGTTATCAATAGACGCACCGGTGACGAATAACCGTAAATAAAAAAACGCAACTCTATTTTATTTAAGCGAAAAAATAATGGTAAATTGAAAAATGGATGGAAAAATATTTTCGAAAATCTAATTTCACAAAACAATTCTTTAAATACTAAACACTTTTTATTCTTTCACTATTTTTGCAAAAATTTTCAGCCAGAGATTTGCAGGAGACATACCTAGAGCAAGAGAGCACGAGAGCACTCTAGAGCAGCGAAATACATTCGAACAGATGTATTCAAACAATCAGAATTCCAAACCTATGGTGATTCAAATCCTGTAGCATAGAATTTCAAACGATCTCTTGATTAAATTTTATTGTTTTTTTTTTTTTTTTTTTAACTTTTTCTGCAGTTTTTTTTACGCAGTAAGAAAAAAAATTCAATTTGTTTTTCATTTTCATAAAAGAAAAGAAAAATAAAATAAAATTATACTTTTAACCTAAACTCTTCATTCTTTTTTCTTTTGCCCTTTCTTCTCCCTATATCTGTGATTTCAAAATTAGGGCTTTGTATTTTAGATTTATAGGGTTTGTATTTCTATATATAGGCCTATGACATCCAACCCATGGGACGACTTGCAGAGTCGGATCCCAATCCATGTTGGTCCTTGCATGAATTTTTGAAAAAACGAATTTTTTTATCAGTGCGCCCGGCGTAACCTAGCGCACCATTGTGAAAGTACTGTGTGATAAAAAAATTAAAAACATTTTTTTTTAATATGTAAAATAGGGCACCGGTGCGCTATTCATTATGGTGCACCACGCACGAGCTGTTTCACAAAAAAATGTTTAATTATGTTAATCAATGCACCATGTAACATATATTGCACCACACCAAGTCTCCTAGTTGATAGAGATCACCGTATGGTGGTCCCTTGTTTGCGCAGGGCGTTTATTCTACAGAAACTAACACGATGATTTTTATTATTTTGTCTATTTTAATTGGTGCAGTGGTTAAAATGTAATGCACCAGTGCTTCTTATTGACATAGAGCACCGTATGGTCTATTATACTATTTTGGTGGTGCGTTTATAAGACCCCCACACACCGACGTCAATGCGTACACCATGAATGGTGCACCAGTTTCTTGAGAGTATTTTTTTACCTGAAAATTTGACAATTTATTTATAAAACATATTAATGAATGATATGGTACAAGTTTCATATTAATAAAGAAATGGCTGACAAGAGATGAAGTAACAAAAATACTGATAACACATCAAGAAAAGCACAAAAGACAAGTTCTTTGTAAATTCTTTACAAAAGATATTATTTTTGAACTATATGTAAGTTTAACTAATATGTACGGTTTACTATGTATCATGCAAAACCACAAAATGACGAAGCTCGATAAGGTTATTTCTGATCTAGGACCAGAAGAGCATAAAAGTTTGATGGAAAAATTGCAAAAGGATGAATCATGTGAATGAAAAAATACTATCGATCCAATATGGTTTTCTTTTTTTAATTTTCATTAATAAAAGACTTAAAATTATTAGATAACACGTGTCAAACAATATATTAATTCACATATGTTTAATGTTCTATAGGGACGAACAACTCAAAAAATGAATGTTGTTCTAAGAAAATAAAAAAAATAGAACATGCAAATGAAAATGAATTGCTCCTTAGCTCATGTGGAGTGGTGATGGAGGTTAACAAAAGGGGAAAAAACTTTTACAAAATTTTGATGGATCTAGTGGAACGAATGTATAGATGTCCTTTCCACTTACAATACAAAAATCAATCCAATGATTCCCAGAACCAAATTTTATCTAAACTACAGGAAGAGCTTCCAAAGAATTGGTCAATGAGACATGTCAGACTTTTAATAGCAAAAACGTACAAAAAAAAAGGAATGAAAAAGTAACATTCCTTTAAATGTTTGTATAGAATTATTTATAAATATCACTTTTGTTATATTTACTTTTCATATATTGATATAAAAATTATTTCAGGAAGATTATGAAAATCTCAAAAGATGAACGAGCTGATATCAGAAATATGCCAGTAGGAATGTCCAAAAAGGTGTACAAGGAGATGGTCAAAGAAATGGACAAAATTGCATCGCAAGAGGAGCCATCTCAACAACAACGTGCTTCAAATGTAATATGTAATCATTGATTTTTTCGCTCATTAGATACAATAAATAAACAATTTAGCATTAAATATTAATTTTCAAGTATTTTCTTGCAGAAAAGAAAAGAAAATGGAACCCATTCAACACATAAAACAAGAAGACAAGGAAGAAAATGGTTGATATCTAAGTTTGTGAGTAATTGTTACTTCCTTATAACAACTTAAATAGATTTCATTTTTGTATTTTTTAAGTTGTTTTACAAAAATCATCATTGAATGTCTTCAAACAGGTGTTAACATACAAAGAAGAACCATCAAACGAATTGATTGAGATTGGGTTAAATATGGGTTGTGAGTATATGTAGGCATATGAGAAATTAATTGTGGAATTTGTAGGCATATATCGATCTTGTTTTACTTAGCTCCGTCTATAATTTATAGAACAAAAAAATATTTTATATTAAATATATGATTTGTTATGGGGTATAAAACTTGCAGGAAAAAAAGTATGGAACTGTGCCAACAGATGAAATCTTGAAAGATGACATACTACATGGTTTTAAAAGAATGCGTATAGTTCATGAGTCAATTGTTGCTATGGTACATCATTTATTTTTTATTTACATTGATGTATATTATTTAATATTTCAATTTTCATTATTCTCACCAATGTATATACATTCATTACAGTTTATTTTTATGTTTGTAGATGGAAGGTGAAGAAGAAGAAAACAATCAACACCGTTAACAAAGCATTCCTGAAAATAACCCAAGTCATGGAAGTAGCTCTAGCAGTGACATCAGTTCAAGCGAAGAATGATGATCACTATGTTTGGATATCAAAGCAAGGCATTGTATTTTTTGAAATATTTGTCTGTGAAATCAGACATTTTGTTTAATGTAATGGACATAGTGCCCCAATTGAAAGACAAAGGGATACCAATAACTGTCCCATTTTGTATGACAAAAACTGTCATATATATGTGTGTGTGTGTGTGTTTTAATTTATTCTATTGCATTCTCCATTGTCGCTGTGAAATGTAAGACCACTCATTAAATTTATGGATGATTAAATATTATAATGAAGAGATGTGAAATTTGATGATATAAAATAACAAATTAATCCAAACATCATATTCAAATACACTAATTAAAATTTAATTCATATGAATACTGTTATAACATATATATGTGTCGTCTTTTGATGAATAATGAATTTTAAAAAATCAAAATAATTATGATATGATATAACAAATTAATTCAAACATCACATTCAAATGCATTAATAAATATTTAATTAATATGAATACTGTTATAATATGTGTTGACTTTGATGAATAATGAATTTTAAAAAATCACAATAATTGCACTGTCACAGGTCGATGATTCTAAAAAATACAAAATGAACGCCGGTGCCTGTCAGTTACTGTACACCGGTGCGTTTGTATTATACAGCGCACCGGTGCATTTCTACATCCTATAAGCACCGCACAAATACCAAATTCCAATTATGAATATCACTGCGTTTGTGCGATACTACGCACTGGTGCGTTTATGTGAGAGTACGCATGGTGCATTTGTACGACCTATGGGCACCTCACAAATACCAATACGAATTAGAACAGTCAGTGTGTTTGTTTGATACTGTGCACTAGGGCGCTTCTATAAGTCTACGTACCAGTGCGTTGAGATGACCTATGGGCACCGCATAAATCCCAAGACCAATCAGAACAACCCTGTGCGTTGTATCACCAACACTGTGCCCAGTGCGGTTTTATACCTTGATGGCCCGGTGCATGCACCTTCAACTTCCCCGGGCCACCTTCTCGATGACACGCACTGGTGCGTTGACACCTTAGTAGCACACCGATGAAAAAGCATCTGTAATAACCTCCGGCCACCCAGTTTTTTTAGTTGTGTTGAATTTCGGTTAAAAGCTCCACCAAAACCTCCGTAACCATAAACAAATGTTGTAGCAATTTTTTTTTTGACAATTTTGGCCAATTTTATAACACTAAAAACCTCCTTTATAACCTCCACTAGAGGGTCTTTTCCTTGTAGTGTCTAGTTTATAACCTGATCCGCAATCAAAGAAAATGGCTAGGGATTTCACAAGTTATAAGTTTTAACCTGGTCTACAATTAAAGAAAATGGCTAGGGATGTCACAAGTTATCATTCACACAGTTATTTATTGAAGGTATTTGTTGAAATGGATCTTATTAGATGCATGGTGGTGAGAGACACTAAAAAAATGAAAATAGATATTTTTTATGACATCCATATTGTCTACAAACCATCCAAATTTCCCAACAAAAATTTCTAACAATAACCACTCAATTTACTCTCCAATTTTTTAAACCCTCACCCATGTTGGGGAGATCACAATGTAAAATAAAATGTTCCTGTGATTTTTTTAAAGGGTTCATAAACAAAACAGATAATGAGAAAATCAATATTGTGGTATAATAAATAATTTTTGAATCATTGTGATAAAAAAACATCACTTTAGCTCACAGAATATATCTAATGCTATAAGGATCTGAGATGATAACAAAGTTTTGAATCATGATAACTAGGTGAGAACCAAAACTAAGTTTTATCCACAAGAAAAAAATCACAACAAGTGACAGAATAAATTGATATTGCAAACGAACTGATGTTTGTGACACGTTTGTAGGTGTTTCCATTCATAAATTGCTTACTCATTTTGTCTCAAGATTGCTAGATAATGGTGAAACAATTACAGTGCTGACCCAAGTGATCCAGAGAGGTATTCACAGCCAACTTGGAAAACCAGGCATGAAGATGATTCTAATTTTCAATGAAGTAGTATTCAAAGGTTCCTAGCTTTATTTTAATTACATAAATGCATTGAAAACTAATTGGTAGTATTTACTTAGGCTGTTTTATTTGGACGTGTTGCAAGTTTGACATTTATTTCTATACAAGTTGTGCATCAAATTATTATGTAAAAATTGTGCCAATACTCTTTTAAATTATTTCTCTTTAGCTATATCTTATCAGTTTGGTATGTTTTCAATCAAGTTGAGGCTTCAGAGTTTAAGAACTGTATTTTAGATCTGAGCACGTGATTCTATTAAAATTTATGAAACAAATTCATTTTTTACAACTTGCATGTTTAAATATGTGTTTTTGGAAGTGATGATGGCTTCTTTAGACACTTGATTAGTATTGTGGAAGAACTTTGAGTATATCATTAAGGACCATGAGTAGTTCCTGTAGCAGTTGCACTACTTATAAAATATTTTCATATCCTTTGTATAAGCTATTGTATATACAGTTCTAACACAATTCCCCCAGACATTACCTATAGGGTGAGTAGGTCATGTAGCAATTGCATTACTTATAATAGTGATGCAGGAGCATCATGGTTCCAAAAATTTGTACATTTAGTAGAATCTAGGGGGTCATGTGTTTTTCAAAAGAATGGGTTTTCCTAAGTATTTAATTAATGTAATTTTAAATATTTTGAGTGATTTACGTGAGACATTTAGAATAGGATTTAATTAAATATTAAGAGGCATATTTTTAAATGTTCTCGAATGTAGGAGAACATGAGTGATTCACTAGTGATTCATGAGTGATTGGTGTGGATTGAGATATTTAGAAATATTGTAAATCTTAGATTAGGAAGTAGATTCATGATTTATGGAGGATCCTTAGGATTTAATTGAAAGTTGAGATCCTCAATGGATAAAGAAGAGATTTTAGGAATTAATTGAGGACTTGGAGGATTTTTAGGTTTTTTTTTGAGTAACCTATGGATCTGAACCAAAATTGGTTACAGAACCTTTTGTATATAATTGTAAAGCTTCAAAGGCACAAACAGTAGAAAAAAGATCAACATTATTAGATAGGAGATTTAATCATGTAAGCCTATGTGACACAGAGAGAGGAAGAGAAAAGGGCCATGTAAAGGTAGATCAGGCTAAAGCTAGATTGTAAAACAGGTTTTTATTTGTATCTGTATATGTGTTTAATGAATGAGGAAATTGAATTCATTGTGAATGTGTGTGTTATTCCTTTTACGTGTTGAGTGATCTGTAACTGAGAATTTATGGTTTCTCTATGATAAACCATGATGAATGAATTAAAATTGAGTGTATAAGTATTCTAAGTGATAAAAGACTTACGTTTGGGTAGAATCTGTTGATTCTAGTCGGGAACAAATAGATGCGTGTACAGGTCGAGTAAAGAGAAAATCACGAAATCTGGAAGCAGAGGAATAATACAAAGAGTATTCTGTATTTAAGTTTGAGACAGTGTAATGGCTATAAAACAAAGGTAAGCTCATGAGAGATAGACTCAAGAAGTAGTCCGAACGAGCAAAGGAGGAGTAGCAGGAAGAGATCAACACAGCAGAGTGACATAAAACAAAGAAATTGACAAGGGAGAGAATACTTAGAGATTTCCAAGAGGTGAATGGACGAACAATATTAAATCACAGAACCAAATATTTAAGAATTGACGACGGAGATCAAAGCAAGCAGAATGAAGGCGATCGATTAAACGACGAAGATTACACAACAAGGAAAATTTAGAGATTTGCAGACGAGGACGAGTGTCAACGCGATGCAACATCACACATTGGCGATTTTAGAAATTAATATGAAGACTTCGCAAAGTAGATAAGATAAGTTGTGATGCGATGAGGGAGGTCATGTGTCGACGATATGCAACTTCTCAAACTGTAGGAATTAAGTTTTAGTATTAAGGGTTCGCGAGATAAGAATTTTGTTTGTGATGTGATGCAGGTAAGGATGGATGGATGCGATGTGACAATGGAGAAGCCATGTGTCAGCACTACGCAACAGTGCACTTCATAAGATTTTAAGGTTTAATTCTTATTAGTATGGTGTTAACCTTGCGGGCAGCGACAGGCGATGTGCTATTATTGGTTCAATGCATTGTGGAACCGACAGTTTAGGAAGTCTTGGGTATATGTGAAAAGGATTAAGGTTATGTGTAATCTTTATTAAAGTGAAGTGTTGTTGATTTCATAGGTATGTATGTTATACTCTGAGATTATAAACCACTACATGTGTATAGAGGAGTATGTGGGCCATAACCCACAGGTCTGAGGTTTGTTTAAAGTGAAGACCTGCACATGATAAGGTAAGGTGAAGGCACAATAATGCACAAAAGGTAAAGGTTATTATATTGAGTTGTCACTTATGGTGAAAAATTTTGCATGCATTTGATTTAAATTTATAAAGAGTTCAAGTTAAGAGAATAACATGTGGGGTTAATTCCTCTAACCTTGCATTTGTATGATTTTTTTGTTAATTGCGACCTTATGGTTGCATCATTTGGTATCGGAGCTGAGTAAAAGCTCTTTTTGAGGAAAATTAGAACAAGCAGAGGTTTGATGAATATTGCAGAGTTAAACTATGAAGAAGACATTGGTAGTAGAGCAGAATAAGATTATGTGTGAAATGGAAGGAGATTCTACGTGATTTGGTATCAGAGGAGAAGAAGTCAGATTATATATATGAAAAGGTGGAGACAAGTGCAGAGAAAAGTCAGACAGTAAAATTTGGCAAACAAATGGTTGTTTTCTTGAGAAGAACGAAGATCCATTCGAATGTGAAGAGTGGAAGCAGACTACTTGTGTAATCATGCAGGTAGTGGTTTTATATTAACTCGGTTTTGAGTTTTGCACATTGAAGACAAAAGAGGAATATCTCAGCAAGGACAACAAGAGAAGTTGTAAAGAAAAGAAGAACCAGTTGTGTTCTTGAAGGCAGAGTAAAGTGGGTACTCTGAAGAAACGTGGCAAAGAACTTGAATGTTCCAGTGGAGGTTGGACATAGAGGACAAGAGTGTTCTTAGAAGAAAGTAGAATTGCAGAAGCCAAGGAGAAAAGGATTTTCTCAAGAGAGGTTCTGGAGATAAAGAACCAATGTTACCAAAAGACCAAGGAGATAAGGCTTGGTGAGGTACTTGCAATAGGTAGGAAGACTTATTGAGACAAAGAGGCTTAGTGTAGTTCACAAGTGAACAAATACATTTCACAAGAGACAAGAATGACTACTGATATTCATAGCAGGGGTTTAGAGAGAAGCCACAACAAAAGAAGAGAGAAGAAATATGCCAAAGAAAATGACATGGAAAGGAAGATAAATCAAGAAAAATTTGACAAAGAGAAAGTTGAGATAAAATTCCAAATTGCATTGTTGATGGATATGTTGTAGATAAATAAGGTAGACCAGAGGTATGGTTGGAATATGATAAGGAAAGTGAAGTGGCATAGGCTACAAGAGAGGAGAAAGAAGTAGGTAGAAATGTAGCTAATAGAGGAGTTGAGGAAGCTTGAACAGATAATGAATGTTCAATTGAGGATAGAGAAGCTCGAAGGAGTCGAGCTATAGCAAAAGAAAGTTGTTGGAGATGAAAAAGTTCCTTTCGAACTTGAAGATGGAGTAGTGGTGTCTGAAACATCAGTTGGGGCTACTGAGCCTTATGATTTTGAAATTAACAATTTTTGTGTGCTTGCAAGTGTAAGACATGATGGTGGAAAACTTTTGAATATTGTCAAAGAAGAGGAAGCAGAGAGATATAATATGAATTCTGTTTCAAATAAGAAGGATGAGACAGTCAGGTCTCATGAGAAAACTCATACACAGTTGAAGGAAGATATTGTTTTTCAGCATGATGCTAGATTTGGAAACAAAGGACGTTTGGCTCACGATGATGACCAAAAGCAAGAATAAGTGGAGAAGTATATCAAGCAACCAAGTGAAGTGCTTGAGGAAGCTGAGATGAAGGCTATTGAATATTTTCTGAGTCATGTAGAATACTTAGAACATAAAAAGGATTTGATGACAGAATCATCAAATGAGAAAATTGAGTCTTGTGGTTTTACAACTAAAAAATTGTGTGTGATTGCAGGTTTTGAAGGTTTTGCAGGTGATAGACAGTCACTGGAAGATGTCATAAAGATGAAAGAAGAAAAATGAATGTACAAAGACATTTCAAATAAGCAAGATCAGGATTATATTCTGATGGAGGATGATACTATATTATCTTATGAAGATAGCCAATGAAAAGCACTTGTACAATTAGTTAGTAATTGGGATAAAGAGTTGGAGTTATTGGAGAATTAGTTGAAATCACCAGTAGAGAAGAAATAATCTAATGAAGACTGCAAAGGATCTGCATTAGAGAAAGAAAATGTTACTGCAGTCAAAGAATAAGAAGGCAATTTACTTTTTGAAACTAAATTTGCAGATATTGAACATAGGTTGTTTGGAGATAAGAAAAAAGTTCAGAAGCAACAAGAGGGTAAGGATGTAAGGGCGGTAGTAAGAATCCAACAACTTCAAAGTAAAAGTAACAAACAATAGTTTGAAAATGAGTGGACAAAGTGCAGAAACAATTGGCAGAGGGAGTACCAGTCAGAAGATAAATTGGACACAGAGATTGAAAGGATAAGAAAGTTGATGATGAAGGTGTCTTAGAAGAAGACAACAACAAGAAAGCAAAGCAGTAGCAGCAAGAGAAAGACAACAACACACTATGAAAGCATAGCTAGTGGGGCAATGCAACATAAAGTATGGAGACCTGGAGAACAACAACAAACAACAACAACAACAGCCAAAGACAGACTACATAATAAAGTATGGGATCCAGGAGGACAAAGATTAGAAGCACATGATCTAGAGATCATGAATGTTTTCTACCTTAGGAGTCTGATGCAAGAGCATCATGGTTCTTAAAATTTGTACATTTAGTAGAATCTAGGGGGTCTTGTGTTTTTCAAAAGAATGGGTTTTCCTAAGTATTTAATTAATGTAATTTTAAATATTTTGAGTGATTTAGGTGAGACATTTAGAATAGGATTTAATTAAATATTGAGAGGCATATTTGTAAATGCTCTCGAATGTAGGAGAACATGAGTGATTGATGAGTGATTGTTGTAGATTGAGATATTTAGAAATATTGTAAATCTTAGATTAGAAAGTAGATTCATTATTTATGGAGGATCCTTAGGATTTAGTTGAAAGTTGAGATCCTCAAGGGATAAAGAAGAGATTCTAGAAATTAATTGAGGACTTAGAGGAATTTTCGGATTTTTGTTGAGTATCCTATGGATCTGAACCAAAATTGGTTACATAACCTTTTGTATATAATTGTAAGGCCTCAAAGGCACAAGCAATAGAAAAAATATCAACATTATTAGATAGAAGATTTGATTATGTAAGCCTACGGGCATATACAAAGAGAGAGGAAGAGAAAAGGGCCATGTAAAGGAAGATCAGGCCAAAGCTAGATTGTAAAATAGGTTTTTATTTGTATATGTACATTTGTTTAATGAATGAGGAAATTGAATTCATTGTGAATGTGTGTGTTATTCCTTTTACGTGTTGAGTGATCCATAACTAATATTTTATGGTTTATGTATGATAAACCATGTTGAATGAATTCAAATTGAATGTATAAGTCTTTCTGAGTAATAAAAGACTTACGACTGGGTAGAATCCGTGTGATTCCAGTTGGGAACAAATAGATGCATGTACAGGTCAAGTAAAGAGAAAATCACAAAATCTGGAGAATAGGAATGATACAGAGAGTATTTTGTATTTAAGTTCGAGACGATGTAATGGCTATAAAACAATGGTGAGCTCAGGAGAGATAGACTTGAAGTAGTCTAAACGAGCAAAGGAGGAGTAGCAGGAAGAGATCAGCACAACAGAGTGGCATAAAACAGAGGAATCGGAAATGCAAAGAATACTTAGAGATTTCCAAGAGGTGAATGGACGAAAAATATTAAATCGCAGAACCGAAGATTTAAGCATTGACGACAGAGATCAAAACGAGAAAAAATGAAGGTGATCGATTAAACGACGAAGATTTCACAGCAAGGAAAATTTAAGGAGTTGCGGATGATGTCACGTGTCAGTGCGGCAATTTTAGAAGTTAAGCTGGGGACTTCACAAAGTAAATAAAATAAGTTGTGATGCAATGAGGGAGGCCATGTGTCGAAGGTACATAACTTTGCAAATCACAGGAATTAAATTTTAGCGTTAAGGGTTCGCGAGATAAGAATTTTGTTTGCAATACGATGTAGGTAAGGATGGATGGATGTGATGCGGCAATGGAGAATCCATGTGTCAGCACTGCACAACATCGCACTTCACGGGATTTTAAGGTTTAATTCTTATTAGTATGGTGTTAACCTTGCGAGCAACGACGAGCTATGCGCTGTTATTGGTTCAATGTGTTATGGACCTAACAGATTAGGAAGTCTCGCATATATGTGAAAAGGATTATGGTTATGTGTAATCTTTATAAAGTGAAGCATTGTTGTTTGCATAGGTATGTATTATGTTATACTCTGATATTATAAACCACTGCATGTGTATAAAGGATTATGTGGGCCATAACCCACAGGCCTGAGGTTTGTTTAAAGTGAAGACGTGCACGTGATAAGGTAAGGTGAAGGCACGATAATTCACAAAAGGTAAAGCTTATAATATTGAGTTGTCACTTATGGTTAAAACTTCTACATGTGTTTGATTTAAATTAATAAAGAGGTCAAGTTAAGGGAAGAACATGTGGGGTTAATTCCACTAACCTTGCATTTGTTTGATTTTTTTGTTAATTGCGACCTTATGGTTGCATCAAATAGATTTTATATCCTTTTTATAAGCTTTTGTATAGAAAATTATAACACATTTCCCCCAGGCGTTACCTATATGGTGACTGAGTGATGATGGATTCTTTAGACACTTGATTAGTATTGTGGAAGAACTTTGAGTATATCATTAAGGATTGTAAGTAATTCATGTAGCAGTTGCATTTCTTATGAAATATTTTTATATTGTTTGGATAAGCTATTGTATATACATTTATACTATGATATGGATACACATTCCCCCCAAGCGTTACCATATGGTGACTGTTGTCCAATTGCTGATATTTAGAGAAATATAATTAAGTGATTGATGGTTTTTGAACATCAAAGTTACTATGATGACCATTTATCTTAGGATGACTCCTTAGTGTTGAGATTCGATCTGCATGACAAAGATGCATAGATTTCTTCACAGGAAACCCTTTTTCCTATTAATAGTATGTGGTAGTTGTATGAATGAACTGCATATATTGTCCTCACTATCATAAGATTCCATCACAATTTTTTTTTTTGATAAGTCTATATACAAGTTATACATATTATGTAGTAAGAAATTTTCTTTAATAATAACAGTCACTGAAAGGGGAAATGATCTCAATACACCCCTCTAGATATATAATGTCTCATGTTCTTCTCATTTGGTGACACATGGAAATTCCAACACCAAAACTCTTTCACATTGTCGCTCACATTATACGAAAGTCTATCCTGATAAGGTTTCCTACATATATTAGCCCAACATGCAAATTCATCATTCCCATGTTATTGAATCCTAATTTTATGTCCTACTAGCACTTATGCCATGTTGAGATTGATATTTTGCAATTTTTCCAGGGTTGATGTCATATTTCTTGATACCAACTCATTTACCTTCATCTCTTTGGAATTTCTAATGCCCAATAATTGAACTATATTTCTTACATATTTGCGCTTTAAAAATATATTTAAGAATTAAGCTTGTGCTATGATAGATATACCTTGAAAAAGATTTTTGATCACCCAATTTACTTTTTCTTGAACTTTTCATTCATGATTTAGTGTCCTTGTCATGAATATCTTTGAAACCTCCACGACTTGCTTCCATGGAAGCAAAATTTGCCTTTCATTCCTTCATGATGGATCCTTCTTTGCAACAACTTATTTCTTCTAGGCTACTCTTTCTTATGCTATTGCCTTACGACATTTCTTTTGCAACATGTGGTGCAATTTCTAGTATTAAATATTTTTGAAAGATTTATTAATCAACAAATTATTTAGAATACATTTTGTGTAAATGTGTGTTTTTTTGTGCTCTTCTTGGTGCAAAATTAAGTTAGAAGCAATTTCAAATTTAATTTTTAAAATAAAACAAATTTTATAGGTTAATTCGATATTAAAATATTTTATTTTTATTTTAAATTTATTAAGTTTTTAGAAAGATTAAATTTCTTGAACTACAAACCTCATTTAGAGTGTAAAGTTAAAAATAAAAAAATCACTTCAAGAGAATTGATGACTAGCATTCTTTTGCAAATACAAGGTTAAAATGGATAGATTTTAACTATGTATATGTAATGTATCTAATTCAAGGTGAGCATAGAAGGAACCATACATCTCCTTCATTTTATATCATTTTTATATAAAAAATAAATAATTGAAAATAAAACAAATAATTCAATACCAATATTAAATAAAATATTTAAATATTAATATTAATTAATTATTAGCACGTAAGGTGTTACCTTTGAGAACAACTCCCCCAGCTGCCACTTTGTAACAGTCTACACCATTGGATGGAATGTTATAGGATTGAATATTTTTAAGTTGTCCCATTAATAGTTAATAGTTAATATAGAACTAATAGTTAGGGTGTGCAATGGGAACATTAAAAAAAGTAATTTAACAACTTCTTGTTGTTGAACGGTTTGTTGAGGCTTATTCCCCTCTCAGTTCTCTAGAAGAGGGTTCCTCTTATAGGGATTGGTTTATTTGTTCATTAGTCATTCATACTCGAGTTCTTGTTGTAAGTTTTCCATTCAAGGTTTGGTCATTGTGTTACTTTTTTTATTTTAATTAGGACAATAGATTAAGGTTGCTTAGTTTTGCTTTTTCTTGCAAGTGATTAAGGTTTGGAGATGAGCAACTATTTCTAGAGGTATTTTTTAAAAGGTCTGTCTCTCCATAATGGAGATATGGTTTATGGTTTAGTTGTTTGTGATGAATGGAGTTAGGATAAGAGTTATTGTCTGAGAAACTACTCTTCTTTTACTTTTATCTATATAACAGCTCTATTTTTATCATTGCCCAATGTTCTTTTAGCAACTCAATGAAAATTTCCAATTTATATTTTCAGAAGCAATTATTTAGATAAAACATGAAACAAAATGCAAAAGACAAGCCAAGATAAGAGGATCACTAGATTTGGTGGATGCAGTAAAAACCCAAATGTGAGGAAAATACTTTGATCAATTCTTCTTATGAGAGAAAGTAAAAAGTCAAATTGACTTGCCCAATTCCAAGTCAAAACAACAAAGTCAAAAGTCAAACTTGGTCAAACTAATGTCTTGAAATCTGGACTCAACCTGCAGTTAAATTGCTATTTCACTATTCTTTTAAAATATATGTCTTACCACATTTCCTTTACAACATCTAATGTAATTAATAATTATAACTCCTTAGAATAACTTATTAAAAATCCATATAAAAATAAATGCCAAATACATTAACCCAACAATACATTTATACTATATCAAAAAATAACTCCTCACTCAAAAAAAATAAAAAATACTTAACTTGGTTTACTTGCTTTGACTTTGTTTTTTTTTTCAACATGTTTCTTAATAGCATGCAATATATCTTCTTCCATTGACAATGTGAGTGGAAGGTGGCCTTCATTTAGTTGAAAATCACTGGTTCTTTCTTTTCCACAACCCTGTTTCTTAAAGCCATGAAATATATCTTGACACTGTGGACTAGAAGGTGGCCTTTCTTCAATTAGTTGACGGCAACTGAAAGGATGAGGTGGTCAGGAAAATAAAAAGATTTCCTCTCTTATTGGCAGTGTGGACACTGGAAGTTGCACTTTCTTTAATGCGATGACGGGACGTGAATAAGACAACGCGTTTAAACAAAACAAAAAGGTTATAATTTTCTTAATTTCTCAGTCTATTGGCCCATAAATGCATTTGGGGAATAGATGCCCACCGTTGAATGATGTACTTGCTTTAATCCAACGGTGGGCAGTTACTTTACATATGCATTTATAGGCCAATAGACTGAAAAGTATTTGTTTCCTTCAATGACATTGTGCCAACAAAGTTGTCCT
This sequence comes from Pinus albicaulis, assembly GCA_034641835.2. Classification (NCBI taxonomy): domain Eukaryota; kingdom Viridiplantae; phylum Streptophyta; class Pinopsida; order Pinales; family Pinaceae; genus Pinus; species Pinus albicaulis. The sequence continues at coordinate 1,227,966,805 of CM076572.1, read as the reverse complement.
TTCTTCACAGAGAAGTGGTCACAAAAATTAAAAGGTTATAATCTTCATGATGTTGAAGAGCTCCTCCAAAAGCTTTTGTGAGATTTCTTAATTTCTTTGCGGATTTTCTACCTAATAATAATAATAGGCAATGGGTAAATTTATAATATTATAACAATGAGTATAGTCGAGTAGGCGAAGGTAAGTTGTTGAAGAAAAATGATAACATTGAGTGGATTTAACGGTGTAGTGATTTTTTTAAGAGTAAAAGTTTTTTTTTTTAAATATATATATATATTTAAAAAATAAAAATAAAATTATATTATTATTATATTTTTAAATGATTATTAATAATAAATGATAATTATTTTATTTATTTATTTTAGATAAATATTTATAGGATATTTTGTTAAGACACTTTTTAATGTGAAATCACTAATTTAATTGATATATTAGATATCATGAAAATGTAACTTTATCAATTTTTTTTTAAAAATAATAATTACTGTAATATTTATATATATAAAGTTTATAAATTAAAATATAAAATATTTTTTAAAAAAAATTATAAATATTGGTGATCATATTTTGTTTTACGTAGTTTCTTTCTTTGAAAAAAAAAAAAACCTATCATTAATGTTTTTATATATATATTTTTAAGAAACATGCTATTAATATTGATACATTGGAAGGAAAAAGCGTTACCTAAGTTTGTGGCTTAGTTCCCAAATTGTTTGAGTTGACGGCTCAATGCCCAATTGGTCATTGATTTTCATCGCAGGTTTTAAATATGTGTTATATTTGTCTTAATATTCCATGTGCTAAAAACCCCTATATTATTAAAGAGGCATGTATTCATTTGAAGTGTACTGAATCTTTTTAATTTATTACTTTGTGATGAATGTAAACAGATAATAAATCAGATATGACAAAATCTATTATTATTGGAGTAGGAATGCACTCAGTGTACTAATTTTTTTTTAATCTTAGTGCTTTGTGATGAATGTAAACACATAGCAAAAGAAAGTTTGTAATAAAAAACCTAACCTATTATTATTGGACCAGGGATTCGTTCATTTCAAATAAATTTTATATATTATTATTAACATAAATTAAAATATAAAATTATTTTTTTTAATTATAAAAGTTGATAATTATATATTTGGTTCTACTAAGTTTCTTAAATGGTTCTACTAAGTTTCTTAAGGGAACATATCATTAATATTTTTATTTTTTATATATATTTTTAAAAAGCATGTGATTTATTTTGGAATATTGGAAGAAAATAGTATTCTCTAAGTTTGTGGTCTAGTTCGTAATTGGCTAAATAGTGTGAGTCCACAGCTCAATACCTAATTGGCATTGATCTTCATCAATAGTTAAATGTATGTTATATGTATATGTTAATAGACCATTTGCTTAAAAAAACACCTATTAGTGTGGGATTATGCATGTATTTATTTGAAGTGTAGTAAATCTTTTTAATCCATGGTTTTGTGATAGTATAAACACATAGCAAACCACGCATAATGAAACCTATTATTATGGGAACATGTATGATTATAAACATTGTAAAAATGAATTTGTAATTTATTTTTATATTTCTAATAACTTAGATAAATATTTGAAATATTTTTTTTAATAAATTAAACTAAAAATAATTTTTTATTATTATTATAATTTATTTAATATATTCATTTTAATTTTATTTTTATTAATTTTTTTATTATAAAAAAATATAAAATTCATGTATGAAACATTATATATGTTTATAACTTTCTTGTTTGTTTAATTGTTTTTGAAACCACTAAAAATTACATAGCATTATTTGTTTAAATAATTAAGTTATTTTATAAATACAATTATTACTTGAAATAAAATATGTTTTTTTACATTCATTAAAATTTGAAGTGACAAAAATGGTTATTAAGAAGTTTTTTGTTTTGATTAGTGTGAATTATTTTGGGCTAGTTTTTTTTTTTTTTTTTTAAGTTATTAGTTGAATGTTTCCTTCAAATCCTCCAAAGATCAAAGTTTCTATTTCAATCAAATTTTTTGGTCAAATTTTTGCAATAGAATAATAACTTTTTATTGGAAGAGGTCCTCATTTTTGTGTAGAGATATTGATGTGGTTGGAACCTCATTTTTTGTAGAGATATTGATGTGGTTGGAAATTCTCTAACATCTAAAAATTCATGACAAAATTGATAAATATCTTCTAATCAAATTTTTGCAATAAAATAATGGTGTCTTATTGGAGGAGGTCCTCATTTTTGTGTAGAGATATTGATGTGGTTGGAACCTCATTTTTGTATAGAGATATTGATGTGGTTGGAAATACTCTAATATCTCACAATTCATGACAAAATGAAAAAATATCTTTTGGTCAAATTTTTACAATAGAATAATGGCCTCTTATTGGAGAAGGTCCTCATTTTTGTTTAGAGATATTGAAGTGATTAGAACCTCATTTTTGTGTAGAGATATTGATGTGGTTAGAAATGCTCTAACATCTAACAATCCATGACAAAAGATGACACTAAGACTTTAACCCTGAAGAAATGATCAATTTTTAATTTGAAAATCAAAGTCTTTAGTAAAATATATCCATGCAATTGTCATGTGAAGAATTCAACACTTTGTACCTCAATTATACTAATGCCATATAAAATTAGCAGATATTATTTTACACAATTTTTTTTTAAAAATGTTCAATTCTATGACATCTAGTATTATAAATTGTTTCAATTCCCCAACCAATCTTGAAATACAGTAATGAAGTAAAATTTCATTTACACTAATTAATTAACCAAGCGAAATAATATATATATATATATATATATATATATATATATATATATATATATATAACCTTTCAAGCATGCTGATATTACAAAATGTAACCTACAATGTGCTTGAAATCATTTTCAACTTTTTACATTCATTGTAGTTAATATTTTGAAATTCTCTTATATTTGGAATGAATGCAGCGTCACACACTGTAAGAAAACCTAAATGGTGTTATTTGAAAATATTTTCAAGTTTTTACAGTCATTGTAGTTAATATTTTGAACTTCTATTAAATTTGTTAATTGTCAAATAACACACTGAGAAAAAGTTGTATAGCACACTTGTAAAGATACTGAGAAAAGCATATTGTAAATAAAAGGTGTGGGAAAGGTTTCTAAGGTTTTCTAATTTGCGTGCTTGTAACTTCACCACACCCACTAGGAAACATAAATAACATTGACATTTTCATAAAATTAATAACTAAATATTATAATAAGTTTATTTATTTATAAAATATATTTTTTATTATTAAAAACAATTATATATATATATATATATATATATATATAATTAAGCGGACAGCTATTGGCTTATATATATATATATATATATATAAACTAATTAAAAATTTTACTCCAGTCACAAGCGGACAGCTATAGGCATGACGAAGGCTAACCCCAACAAGAGGGACCGGGTTGGCGAAAATGCGATGCAGGGCGGTGATGGAATTGAAAAGTGTATTTTAAGTTTGACACACGGCGGATCGCATGATAAAATACGTACGACAATAAAATTGCACGTGTCGGCGTTCAAATGGGTATTTGAGGAAGCCTTCCCTTCGAAGGAAGCCTTTGGCCAATAAACAAAATTCACATTACAAATAAATGTGAATATTTTTTTATTTCACATATATAGAAATAAATGGGGATATGTTTTTATTTCCTGCACTTTTGTTTGGATTATAATAAAAATTGAGAGGGAACAATATCATTAATATTATTAAAAAATTGCCAACAGAAAATAGATTCAAAGTGTTAATAGCCATTTTATTATACACCATTTATAAAAGAAAAACAATAGGAGAGGGGGAGGTTTAATGTTTCTAACTTAGTTATATTGGGAGTTGTTTATTTAGTCAAAGGAATTGTTTGGATGGTTAAAATTTGTTGGAATTTAGGTAAAAAATTTTAGGAAATCTTGCAATAGTAGTGTTTGAATCATGTTTTTGATGGTGGAAATGGATTCAGCATCAACCAAAACTTCTAGAGCACCCAAAATATTGAAATTTAATAGCTATATCCTGGATTTACAAAAATCCCTGCCAAATTTTCTTAAAATCTTACCTGAATTTCAATGATTTTCAAGCAAAAAAACAATCTAGTTAGACTACTGCATTATATTATAAATATTAGTTTTTTTTTTCATTTTCTTAAATTAGAAGTTAGGTGAATGGTAAATTGGCGGCCTTTCCACGCATGCTTCGTTTAGAATGACTTTGATCTAAAAACAATGGTCATGTTTGGTGGTTCAATTTATGAAACTCTTTTTAGATTTGATAAGTAAGGTTGTCGAAGGTTTTTATTTTTATGTTAGAAGATGCATGAATCGAAATATAAGTTTGGTGGAATTATTATCTTAATTGTCACTTTCATTTATTAATATATAAAAAGTAATGTGGTTTTCGATTTGAATGATTTTGAAATATTTTTTGAATTTTCAGACTTTATTTTTATATATTTTAAAATTAATTTAAAAAAAAAATTAATTTATTTTTATTTAGCAATAAATTTAAATTTGTATGTTATTCTCTTTTGAAGTTTTAGCGGATGATATATATTTTTCCTCGGATGATATATATTTTTCCTTCATGCAAGTTATTTTATTTATGTTTTGCAGATATTTTTTTTAATGAATTGTATATATATCATTTGCTATACTGAATTTGAAACTTTTATGTAATTTATATGAGACGGTGTAACATATTTTTTTAACCAAATTTTTATATAATTTAAGTAAATATTGAAATAAAATTAAGAATTTTAAATAATTTAAATTAATAATGATATTAATGATTTTATTATATTTAAAAATATACTGATAATTTTATTTGAAGGTCATAATGATAATGCCCAAATGAGAAAATATTTATAACACATAATTTTGCCAGATAAGTCAATATAGCAGAATTAGGTTACTTGGTTTTGCATCTAACAAAAATATAAATTACATATATATATATAATTAAATTGTAATATTTGTGTTATTGTAGGTTAAAAAGAAAAATAAAATATTTATATTATTTTTTGTTAAAAAGAAAAATAAAATTAAAAATATATTAAAATTTAAATAAATTTCAAATTTATTAAGTGTTTATAATGATCAATTTTCTCAAAATGTAAAACTCATTTCAAATGCAAAATTTGAAGGAAAATTTACAGCTCGAAATATCTAATTGTTATTGGTAAATCTAAAATTAAATTAAAATACTAATTTGAAATATATATATATATATATATATATATATATATATATATATATATATATATATATATTACTTACAATTATATGTCATTTCCTATAATATTAATAATAGTAGTTGTTATAAAAACATATGCACACAATAAAAATATCTTTATAAATTTAAAAAGATAAATTTAACTTCTCAAGGTACCAGTGCTTTCTTTCCAGTGTTTAATGTTCATTTTCTTTTTAAAATTAGTCAAAATTGAATCATATTTTTGGATTTCAATATTAATAATGATCACTTCCTTATAATATCTTAATTTTTTTTTCCCTTTCACTCTTTATTACCTCACAATTTCTTCTTAAATTTTGAAATAATAATATTTTAAATATTATTCTTACTCTATTATAAAATGAGAAAAATAATAATATTTTAAATATTATTCTTGCTCTATAAAATGATCTCCTCATTTAAAATAGAGTATTCAAATCAAGATTAGATATCTAGATGCCATCGCCACTACACTAACATCTTTATGTCATCCCCTTCCCTCGAGACAATATCTTTACATCATCATCAAATAAAATAAAGAGAATTTCCATTAATAATTTTAAAATTATAAGTTATAAACTATTTTTAAATATACTTATCTTCCACACTCCTTTGTACAGACACTCCGAAGATATTTTACTTGGATTGGGACTTGCCGTGTTAAGAGCGCGTCTCAGCAACATATCTGCACACGAGTTGCTTTCCCGACGCACAGTGCAGGTATCACCATTTGAAGTTATTTACAGACCGAGTAAATTGGTTAAAGTTTGGAGTTTGGTGAAAAAAAATTATGTTTTAATCTTGTTTTTTAATAGTAGAAATAAATTTAGTATCATTAAAAATAATTAAAAACATTTAAACTCTCAATATTCTAAAGGCACAAAAAAAACCACCTAAAATCTCCACTCCCAAAAACACCCAAATCTGAAAGCTGGACAACTATAATTAGATTTTCAAAAAAAATTATAAACTTTTTCCATAATCTGGGGAGACAATCCATTGTTTTTTAGTGCCAATTTACTCCCATTTTTACCCTACGCGTCACCATTTTGCGAAGCTACCAGTATTCACTCCGAACTTTTTTTTCCCACCTAACAGCTTTCGTTCCACCGCTTACTGTAGCTATTATAAGAATGGTAGTTATGAGCACTGAGAACGTTTCACGTCTCTATTCCACTAAGTTATACTGCCCATACACTATATCATCCACTCCATCGATCTCAAACTCATTCACATTCTTCCCCCATTTTCAATCTGCAAATTCCTTCGTTTTCTTCCTCTCTATCAAAATTCATCGCGGCGCGATGGCTACACGCAACATGGAAATAACCCTCATCTCGGCCCGGGATCTGAACAACACGGGCATGTTCGCCAAAACAAAGCCCTACGCAGTCGCATGGATCTCCACCGATCTCAAAAATAGGCAGTGGACGCCCGTGGACGAAGAGAATAGCACCAATCCGACGTGGAACCAAGTTATGAACTTTACCCTCGACGAGGCCGCCCTGCAGCAGGGTCGCCTGCTTCTCGAGGTCGAAATCTACAGCGACTCAACCTTCGGTGAGAAAGAAATCGGCCGCGTCAGCGTTCCCTTGAAAGAATTTCTCAAGCCCGCCGGCAGCAACAAGGGCGCCAGCGACGGTGGGGAGTTCGTGAGCTACCAGGTCCGGAAACCCACCGGAAAAGCCAAGGGGTCTCTTAACCTCTCTGTCAGAATGGCCGAAAAGGTCAATTTCAGGCCGCAGCAACAGCTGCGGGAGGTAGCCACAGAGTCATATGAGACGGTGAAGGAGGAGCCCGCGGTCGCATACCCAGTCTCCCAATCTGCTGTCTCGTCTTCGCCATCGACTAACCACTACCATCCGCAATCGTATGCACCCCAGCCGGAATATACCCCGCCTCCGCCTGACCACCAGGGATACCCTCCGCCTCCGCCTCCGCCTCACCACCAGGGTTACCCTCCGCCTCCCCCTCACTTTCCGGGATACCCTCCGCCTCCGCCTCACGATTCCGGTTACCCTCCACCTCCGCCTCCACATCACCATCCGGGTTACCCTCCACCTCCGCCTCCACATCACCATCCAGGTTACCCTCCGCCTCCTCCCCACCATTCGGGTTACCCTCCACCTCCGCCTCCGCCCCATCATCGGGGATACCCTCTCTACTAGGGCTACCCAACCTATCATGGTTATCAGCTTCCTAGGAAGACTGATAAATCTGGGAAAGGTTTTGGGGGAGACTTAATTGGCGGAGCTCTTGGCGATTTAGGATATATTAGCGGAGATGCGAGTAGGATGAAGGGTTTGCCTCTGCTGGCGACTTCTAACCGGTTAGGTTATGAAATCGGCCGCCGGGCATTTGGTGGGCCGCTAAAATATCAAGTTCTGTAAGTTCTAGAAAGTTCTAGATTCGGCAGTGTTACTGAGGAGGATATTGATATTAAAGTGATATAGATTAGTAAGAATGGTCAAAACGGTGTATGCTCTGCATCTTGATTTGAATTGTTTTTGTTTCATGTGTGATAAGGTGTAGTTAGAACATGCATCAATAGAACTTCAACCTAGCAAGCATTAAGGAATTGTACAATTGAATGTCTAACTATGTCAATATGATTTATATATATATATATGTTTTAATCACGTTGGTGTTTTTAATGTGGGATTCCATGCTTCGAAATTGTCGAGGTTTGTAGGCCAAGATTGCAAAGATTTTTTCCACTTTACATTTAGTGTGGGGTTCTATGAGCTAAGATTGTAAAGATTTGTACGCCAAGATTGTAAAGATTTCATTGATCTGTTTAAGGCCGTAGGTAATTACCATGGAAATACTAGTTATGGAGAACTCCAGTATAAAAATTGTACAACTAAGTTATATAATTATGTGAATATGATTTATAATATATTTTTTAAAATTATATTTCTCATTTTTATAAATAATTTTAATAAATTTGTGACGTCCATTTAAGAAAATTAAATCTTCTTCCACTGCATATTTACTTAAATGATGATAACTTATTTGCAATAAACTATACAATAATACCGCATATTTATTATACCTGTCCTAGGCATGGTATATAGCGATCTATATACTGATCTATGTCGCTTTCACTAGCATTAGTTTGGGCTAAAATTAGAAGCTTATTACAAAGTTTTTCATTTGTTTGAATATTAAATATTTTTTTTGCCTATCCAATAATAACAGCTACGTTCATACACTTTGGAGTCTTATTGCAAGCAGTCCTTCATTTTTTACATAAACTTAGTATATAAATCACATTGCGGATCAAAATTTGAATGATGAGGCTAACTAATGTTGGCTTGAACACTGTCATTAAAGCTTTAATATTTTATGTGAACTACAAAATGTGAACTGTTTTGGTCATATAGTTGGTATGATTTGCAGCTTGACAACATATAATTGTGATATGTGCCCTGTGGTGTATAACTGTGTGTTGTGTGGTGTATAACTGCCATTTGCCTCATCATATGTGAGTGTTGGAACTTACCAAGGTTGGCATCCCTGACTTTATCAACGACATTCTATTATAGTGTGGGCAGGTATCCCATATGCCATGCAGACTTGTTTAAATGAGGTTAATCCTTGTCTTTGCATTAACTATATAACAATATATCTATTCAACATTTCTTACCTTCATACATATCTAACATACCACGATGATAGCACATGTCCACATGCAATGTTATTCTGAATTATTAAAATAAAATATATACATGTTAAGACTTTGAACTTACCTCAGACTAAAGCTTAATGTACAACAAATATTCGAGTACTGCACTGTTATGATATGGTTGTTCCATATCCATATAAATCGAATTGAAATTACGACACTTTAAATCTAAGTCTTTATCGTCCTGTCATAGTACATGTGTTTTGGTTTGTAATTATAGTACATGTGTTTTGGTTTGTAATTAAATTTCGAGTTACAAGTGTTGATTCATATTTGATTATCTGTGTCACTTGCATGAGATTAGCTAACACCTGCAGTCCATTGCGTCGTTTGATCTATGGGTTGAGATTGACGACCGTGATTGAAGCTAGTTGAGGGTTAGAGTAGTCGACCTCCCTCAACCCTAATTGTTTCTCCCATTTGCACTCACTGGTTGCCCTCAGCATTGTCACTCCGTGGTTTTGATACACCGACCTCCTTCCTTGCGCTGTTCCAATACTCCTCGGCTTAATCCAAGCGTCGGCTTCACGTCTTTGCAACAGGTATGAAATATGATGAGTTTCAATTTCTTTGGCATCCTTTAGCAAAGATACAATTTTCTACCTTTTGTTGATGTTAATTGGTAAATTCCAAATCTCTCTGGACAGTGTCCTGCTTTCACCAGGTTGTTTCGCTGAACATCTAATCTCTGTTATGGTTCCATTGTTATGTGTTTGGTCTTATAAGGTCGGCATAATACCATGCAGGTTCATGGAGATGGTAAGATATAACCTATTATCCTCTGGAGTTTAATCTATTACCTCCGACTCAACCTTACAAGGGAGACTTTTATTATATATATTTTCCTTTTTAAATTTATTTACAGGTTTAACGGTCTCTTGGGTTAGGGTTATAACCCTGCTTTCTTTTCTTTGTTTTTTTGTTATATTAGGTCTCGGCTTTGACGTTCTTGGGTTCTTTTTCTTCCAGGTAAACCCTCGCATCTTCACCGGATATGGTAGGTTATATAAAATTTTGGTGTTACACAGGTTTTAGAGCCATAATCTCTTAACTTTTTAGCTGTTGGATTGCTGGTAACTGTGATTTTGCTCCTTGTCCAAATTTGCGAAGTGTTGCGCACCATGCCGACTCTGTCCCTAATTGTAACCTATCTTCTTCATGGTGCACAGGTACTGCGGTCACCAATTTTATCTCTTAAGTTAAATGAAGGCCCTTCAGAAATTTCTGGGTTTTGTTAATCCGTTGTTTTCGGGAAGCCCTATGGCTTCACCTCTTGTTTATTCAGAAAAACAGTATATAAAATACGAACTATATTAAAGAAAGTAGCTTAATGTGTATGGTCTTGTTCATTGATCATGAGTTCCTTTGCATGCAAGGATCTTGGGTCGGTACTGTAGATATACATATGTCTTTTAATTGAAATGCCTTTTTGGGCTTTATTTTAACTCTTGTTTAATCTGTAATGGCTCGGTCAAGGGGGGTATCTAAGCACAGTCATTTGGTGAGTCTGTTTATGCACTATCAACAGTAGACTTTTATTACTATGATATCATGGTACTATGACCTTAAAGACTTGCTGGACTTATCAGTGCAAATACTATATAACTGCTCACACACACACATATATATATGCAATTTGTAATTTTTGTTCAGAAATGTATTCCTCTGACTTGCTCTCTTTACTATTTTTTTATTGTTATTTACCGAATTGTTGATGGGAAAATCTGTCCTGCCAACAGCAGGGGATCTCTCCGGTAAAAGGTCCCAATTAGACTTTGAACCGTTTGGACTAGGGATCCCGTCCGGGGTGTGGGTCCGGCTACAACTGATTTCTCCTTTTCTTTGGGTCTCGCTTAGACTCTATAAAAAAGTGGATACACACCTAATCAACTGATACAAGACATATGATTGATGCATTAAATGTACATACGACACTATGAGTAGCAAGAGAAAATAATAAAGCATGAAGACCGAAGGAAGTGTTGTTAGCAACACTTCATTAGGTTCATGCCTGTACGCTGTTCTGACCATGAAAGAAACAGTTCCTCATGGTGAGAACACCCTTCACTTCCTAAAGGTTTTAAATGATAACACAAACGCAGATAAACAAAGTCATCAACATTCGCTAAGAAAGTGAAATAAACTCAACCACCATTAACATACTCAGCAAACTGTTATGTAACTGTGATGTGAGTTAAAGATACAGTTCCCTTAATCTAAAGATGTTCAGAAACTGAAAACATAATACTCAACAGTGCTCATACACATGACAACATCAGATCCACAAAGGGGTTTTTTCAAAATGCTTGTATTAATGCTTAAATGTATAATCCTCTAGTAATACAATATACTCAGCTCGAGTCCCAAACAAAAGTCCCCTTTACAAGCTCCCGAAGGAGTATTTATAATACAAAACCTGCCCTTTGGGCTTCCTTGACTTTTCATCTTCTTAACAGTTGGGCTGCCTTGCGACCCAGTCTTTTCTGCGACTTGCGACCTGAGCTGTTGTTGCGACCTGCGACCTGACTGGGTCGCGGGGTCGCAGGTTGTAAGAAAATGGCCAAGGTGCGACCTTGCGTAGGGTCGCCGGGTCGCAGGGTCGCAGATCATGAAAAAAGATGAAAATGCGACCTTGCGACCTTGCGACTAGTTCGCTGGGTCGCGGGGTCGCAAATTTCGGGAAAAATCAGAAATGCGACCTTGCAACCTGCTGGGATTTGCGACCTCGCGACCTCGGCAAACATGCGACCTGCGACCTCATCAGATCTGCGACCTGCGACCTCCTGGGATTTGCGACCCTGCACCATCCGCGACTTGCGACCTAGGCAGATATGTGACCTGCGACCTTGGGCAGATCAGTGAGTTCTTTGGAGTTTCGCCAGCATCTACTTGTTTTGAAAATGTCCCCTTGTTTGCTGGGGAAAACCTTGGCTCTTTTGTGCAAACAGAGAAGTTCTTCCTGCAATAAAATAACACAGATCACATGTCTTCATGATGGAATAATAATAATGCTAAGGGCATTTTAATCAATTGTAAGAATGAAAATAATAACTTAGACCCTTGTATGGTCAACTACTGAATCGTTGGGGAGAATGGCTAGGGTAAGCTTTCTCTGTGCCCTTTCTCTGTCAGGATCATCATCTTTCCCACGCACAAGGTTCTCTTCAAGTCTTGGATTAAATTACTTGATAGGCACGAGCTTCTTCATTCACATTCTCAATGTTCGTCGTAGGTCTTCATGCTCATCGATTTTCCCATTCATTAGAGGAGCAATACTTGTCATCTTCAATCGGAGAATCTCAGGTATCTTGACTGAGGAGGACTGCGACCTCACAGGGGTCGCATGGTCGCGATTCTGGGCAGGTCGCATGCTGTTCACTTTGGATGTGTTGCGACCCAGCGACCAAGGGAAACTGCGACCTCACTTACGATCCTACGCCAGTCATGCTCAAAGATTTTTCACTTGCGTTGCATTTTGCTTTAAGGAGGTGAAACAACACAGTGAGTCATTTAATGGCTGGCGTGATCTTCATGTATGGACATGTCCCTCTATCATATGATCTGGTCGCAGTTGGAGGAAGGAGCAAATTTTGACAGATCACGAGCAGGGCCGAATGGGCATCTCCACGAAACTCTTCCCCTCTTGGTTGCAGCAACGCTGTGTATCGTTGCAATAATGAACGCAAGATGTTTAACAATGTAATTGATAAGCCTCCGCGACTGCTGCTTTTTCAATCCCCTGCTCTTCTAACACTGATGCATCGACGGATTAGTGATAACCATACATTTCAAAAGGGCCGCCATCCTATGAAAATCATGTTCTATAGTTGCTACTGTGCTTGTTCAAATGAGCGTTCTGCTTTTCCTCCGCAAATCAATATTCTATAACAATGACAAAGCTGTCACAGCGAAACTTACGCACATGCATTCGACATGGAATTATATTGCCACCTTTTCATGCTGTCACAGCTAAATCCGCGCTGGATTACGACAGTCTTTGCCTGTCTCCACTAAAAACATAACGCTTTGCATGGGAAACTTTCTTCACCAACGAGCCATTCAATAGTTGCGCTCCGGGTTTTCATCGTAAAATTGAACGCGTCCCATGTGGTTGTGCTTCAACCTCTCGTATAGTTTTGAAATCATGTTGCGTTGTGCCTTGGTTTGATTATACGATGTCCAAAATCATTTGCTCTTCCATCGTATATCCATGCGCTATGATAACCTCAACTTTAATGCGCAAAAAAATGTGTACGCACGGTGTTTGCACGCCATTTCTAATGACCAACAAATGTCCAACCAGACCGCAGCCAGCAGCGTGGACCAGACACATGGCACCGTGGTTATTAGATATTTGTCCTTATAGATTTACATAACGTTCTACTCTCTGTTGTAAACTTTGAACGTTACATATATATCCGCTCCAACGTTCACCGCAGTTCGAAACTCCACGTTGACATGCCTACGTCCATTTGTAATACGTTTTTACATAGTTCTGATCCGTGTCTTAGTAATAAAGTTGGCCGCTGTCAACATGTATTTGCTCTCAAATATTTATTGAAAGTTGAAAACCACCATCGAATGTTTAGCTCCATGCAACGTGTGCATGTAGTTTTGCATTGGGTTTCAAACGTAAGGTCGGCTGCTATATGTATATACCTGTCATCGACATTTGCGTCCATTTGTAACTGTCCGTAGTTTCGCTACACCATCGCGCCATAGCTATTACAACATGCCACTATAGGTTTTGTTCCACTATTTCGTTCCATGTTAAACACAGCTTTGGATGACTATGTATTCGCTCCGAATGTTTCATGATAGCTTGAAACCCACCATTGGAACGTTTGACTCCATGTTTAAAAGCACCTTTTGACCAAATATTTTATATCTTCTCTAAAAAATAAAACTCCGCCCCATGCTTTAAATATAAGCTTTGATCACTATGTCCGCCATAGAAACATTTGAGTTCATTTGTAATGTTTTTATATAGTCTTGATCCACCATCTCATATGGTTTTGAAACCATAAGGTCCTTTATCCCTTTTGCTCCTTGGTTTAATCACATAACCTTTAAAACCATAACCATGGTGCACACATTTGCGCCCATCATGTAGCTTGGGGTTACGAGGTATTATTTCCCAAAGGTGTGCCAACGCCTTGAATGAGATCGTCATTCTCTATGTAAATCCTTTGAATCCACTTTGTTCGTCGGGGCTATACTTCGGGCTAGGCATGTCGGAGTGGTGAAATATGTTCCTTGGCGTACACACCGACATTGAGCTGGTATTGCGCAGGATCTTCAAACTTCCTTTAAGGTGAGATATCTGGCAAGCTTAGATCATAGCAAACGCTCATAGTTTATGTGAGATGGCATCCAGTACGGACATTTCCAAACGGAGCGTTTTTTTTAAGTATCTGGTGCGCGCTGGTAAGGAAAGCCTTTTGCGTCAGTGACATAAAAGGTTCTTTCTCTGATCCACATGTATCACATCATCCTTCTTTTAACAATACTGGTCACTTTCTCCTCCTCCTCCCCTGTTCCGCAGCTTTGGCTTTGTTATTGAACTCAATTTTATTGCCCTCGATGTCATAACAAGATTGAGGAGTTTGTCACCGTGGGGTCGACTTGTGTGGAACATTACAACATCACAATTACTCTTTGATAATGATGGCCACAGATAAAACATATGAGACTAACAAGCTTAAGAGAAGTATTCAAACAACACGCTTGATGACCCACAGCGGGAGGGCCTTTAATTGCCAATACACAACAGGTTTCCATTCAAATGTATGCATGGCAATCTCATTACACATGGCGCGACTGCGGTAAGAATGTTCGAGCGTATGCTGGATGATCTTTCCCACATAAGGCGTGATTGCAGTGATAGCATCTGACTATGATGGTGAGAAAGCTCATGAGGGGTTGGGGATAGGTCGGTGGGATGTCACTAACTGCAGGTCGGGTGAAAGACTTTAACGCCTAAGCGAGCAGAGGGGGAACCAGAAATTTTAAATATACCCAAAATTTTGGTTGGTGTTGTAGCGGCTACAACAAATGGCGAACCACTGGTAGAATCCATCATCTCTCTCAATATCACAACAAAAGTCTGAGCCAAGATAGTGATGCAAGAGAATATTGAACAAGTTCTGCGGGGACCTTTGTATTACTTTGGCCCTTTACAGGTATGCCTAATCCTTGCGCCTCAGCTAGGTCTCGCTAATCAGAAACACATCAAAGAGAAAGCTCACAGACGCTTGTAGCTTATTGATGATGTGAAGAGCAAGGCAGTGGGTTTATTATTTCCAGGATTTTTAAAGTAAGTTTCTGGTGTTGCTCCGCTGCCAGCAGGTGTGGACAGTACCCCGGCGAAGTCACTTCAAGAAATCACAAATGTTGCTCTGCTGCCAACGAGCCTGGTCAGTACCCCGGTGGAGTCATTGCATTACCTCTCTGCGCAGGAAGCATTTCTCGATCCTTTACCCTTATTTGTTTCATGTGCTTACAGAACTTATTTTCATGTGCTCGTGGCACTTATTTTCATGGGCGGATGAGGGATCCCGACTTATTTTACGAGAAAGAGAGGTTGTTTCTTGTTTTACAGAAACTAAAAGATATCCTGATTTGGGTTTGCCCTTGTGCCAAACCTTCACATCCCATTTACCACAATAGGCGAAGCGTGCAAAACAGATCATTTTAGGGTGTCCAAGACGACGCTGGGCACAAGGCTTAGGCTACGGGTATGGGCCATTCAAACTCATTAGGTCTCCCATAAGCAACCAGCTCGTATCTCCCCGGCTAAATAAGTTTAGACTTATAGGCATCTTTTGAGAATGTGACTTCGACGACTGATCCTAAGAGAAAGCTGCCTCTTGAGATAGCCACCGCAACCTCACGCAAAACAATGGGGTTACTGTTTCAGCAATCGGGGTAAAACAAGACCACAAGGTAGTAGGGTTTCAATGAGGGCTCATGAAGTGGCAGGCGATATGACAAAAATGATGTGAGAAAGAGAGCGTACGACACAATGTAATAGACGAGGCTCAAGATGCAATGCAACGCCATGTGCGAGAGTGATCAACTAGTTGTAGGTGCAAATACAAGCAGTGATTATTTATGCAGCAACAAGTAACTGAAAAGGAAATGAAAGGAAAATACTTGTAACATGATGATGCCTAAAATATTAATCGTAAACAAAAATAGCAAACACGCTTTTAAATCATAAAGAAAAAATTTGGCAAGTAACTCTAACTAAAAAACTTTGAACTAACAAATTTTTATTAACAGGTCCTAGCTAGCCTACACCTAAACCCTAGTTTAACCCATGAGGTGACCGAGCTATGTAAAATCAATTTTCCAGTGCAGCCACCGCCTTAGTTTGCGTCCTGCAACGACAACAATGATCAGGATCAGAGCTAGTATCCAAAAGAGTGCGGTAACAACAAAACTTACCTGAGGAGCAGGTGCCACGGCAAGACGATCATAGATACTTCCCAAAGAACATGCCAGAATATATTGTGCAAGCTGAATTCCACTCTCATCTTGATACACAATAATATGCTCTTGAAACTCAACATTTATAAATGACACGCATTCGTTCATCCACAATCCTAGGTGTGATGGGCGCTGGTTAAGCCATCGCCTATTTGCAGGCACATCAACCAGATAAGGTTGGTCGAGCCAACCAGCAACATCATTGTGGTGGTGAGGATGATTGATTCTACGGGGTGGAAGCAACAAGCAGGTGCCAGGTGAATTATAGACGCTTGCACATCCAAGTGCAGAAATCCTAGTTTTGAAAACCTTAGCTCGGGGTTGCTCTTGGATGAGAATCCGAATCCACTTTCAGTGTAGGCTGCAATTCCTCACCGCCTTGAACAAACTCTGGACCTTCGAGCGGGGGGCTTCCCAACTTTGATGGTTTGGCGAGATCAACAGGTGAATGGATGTGATCATGGATTGTGGTGAGTTGCAAAATGTCAGTGGGCTTTGTATCAATTCGGTCAAATGTTTGCGCACTGACAGATTGATAACCCAAAGTATCGGATTCTCTAGATTTGCTAGGGTGGGGTGAATTCGATGTGGTTAGGCTGGGAGGAGCATGGTTCTGGGGGGTCGGCCTTTCAGAAATGGTCGATAGAAGCTGAAGCGCTTGGATTTTCTGATGGGTACTTGAATCTTCCCAAGGTGAATCATCGAATTCTGGTGTCTCCATATGGTCAGCAAAGGGATGCGAGTGACAATCCTTAACGTTATGATTGAATATGCTTTCAGATAAGCAGGGATCCTCGTGACCGTTGATTTGATTAAGTTGGGTACCAGGCATGTTGGGCTCCCCAGGAGTTATTGACAGGGATGGATCAATAAAGAGGACATCTTGAGGTTGCCCAGACAGGAAATCGCTCCTATGGTTGTCTAAAGATTTCGAGTGAGAAAGATCAGATCTAAAAGATTCATCGATTTTGAATTGTGATTGCGGAACACAATCTGCGTGCTTATGATTGTTGCCAATACCAGTATAAGGAAATTTTGAATGTCTCGAAGAAATTACTGGTGTGGCGGGATTGGGAAACCAACCGGGGAATAATGAACGAACAGATTGAGTCGCAGGGGTGTTAACCATACAAGGCTTTTCAACATGTGCATCTGTGTCATTTAGAGAAAAAAATGATCTGGTAGGCCTTGTAAGGGAAACGACTGCATCCGGGATAGGAGTCGATTCATAATCTGTATGTGAATCAGATTTAGGACTGTGTCCAGGGGGAGATAGAGTGGGCTCGAGGTAGGTTTCATGAACCGAGAGGGATAATGAGCCCCTGGGGTTTTCAAGCTCTGATTCGACATGGTGCGTGAAAGATTCAAAGGTAGTGCAGTAGGCTTTATCCTCTTGCCAGTGTCTATCCTTGCTCAGGACTTTCGAGGTCACAACTCCACTACCCGACAACTCAGGAGGAGGGGTGAGAATATCACAAATAGTAACACTCTCCTTGGAGGCCTGAATGTGGTCTGGACTCGGGGAGATGGACAATGAAGCATTAGGGACAAAATCTAAACAGCCGGTAACTTGCGGGTCATCATAGGGAACACTAGGATCTAACTGAAATTGTTCAAGGGAAACGAGAATCACATACTTGAACTGTTCACTTAAACATTTCTAATCGACATCCATTTTAGGGAACTCAAAACAATAATGAACAAATCTGACAAAGAATTCATCTAGGGATTCCTGAGGTTCCATTCTGATGTCATTTAGCTTTATCAATACACTTTGAAAATTGTACCTGTGAAAAGCTCGTCGCAATTCACTGGCGAGTTGTTCAAACGAATGGATGGAAGCTTCCGGCAATGTGCGGCACCATTGCTTAGCGCGACCCTCGAGGGTGAGGAAGAAAAGCAAACATATCAAACCTTCATTTTCAATTTCGTAGCACTCACCAAAGTCATAGAAATCTAAAAGGTGTTGGGTTATGGACACCCCATTTTCACCATCAAATTTTAACTGGGACAAGTGATACATAAGTTCAACGGGGATGAAGTATCGAGGCTCATAAAACTCTGACAAACATCTCGCGAGAATGATTTGGGAACGAACCATTACAGATATGAGATTAACTGCAGGCTCTCAGGGCTCAGTTTGTCATCTGGCCCTCCTTCTAGTGCCAATTCTGTTGACGGGAAAATCTGTCCTGCCAACAGCAGGGGATCTCCCCGGTAAAAGGTCCCAATTAGACCTTGAACCATTTGGACTAGGGATCCCGTCCGGGGTGTGGGTCCGGCTACCACTGATTTCTCCTTTGCTTTGGGTCTTGCTTAGACTCTATAAAACAGTGGATACACACCTAATCAACTGATACAAGACATATGATTGATGCATTAAATGTACATACGACACTATGAGTAGCAAGAGAAAATAATAAAGCATGAAGACCGAAGGAAGTGTTGTTAGCAACACTTCATTAGGTTCATGCATGTAAGTTGTTCTGACCATGAAAGAAACAGTTCCTCATGGCGAGAACACCCTTCACTTCCTAAAGGTTTTAAATGATAACACAAACGCAAATAAACAAAGTCATCAACATTCGCTAAGAAAGTGAAATAAACCTAACCACCATTAACATACTCAGCAAACTGTTATGTAACTGTGATGTGAGTTAAAGATACAGTTCCCTTAATCTAAAGATGTTCAGAAACTGAAAACATAATACTCAACACTGCTCATACACATGACAACATCAGATCCACAAAGGGGTTTTTTCAAAATGCTTGTATTAATGCTTAAATGTATAATCCTCTGGTAATACAATATACTCAGCTCGAGTCCCAAAAAAAAGTCCTCTTTACAAGCTCCCGAAGGAGTATTTATAATACAAAACCTACCCTTTGGGCTTCCTTGACTTTTCATCTTCTTGACCGTTGGGCTGCCTTGCGACCCAGTCTTTTCTGTGACCTGCGACCTGAGCTGTTGTTGCGACCTGTGACCTGACTGGGTCGCGGGGTCGCAGGTTGTAAGAAAATGGCCAAGGTGTGACCTTGCGACCTTGCGACTGGGTCGCCGGGTCGCAGATCGTGAAAAAAGATGAAAATGCGACCTTGCGACCTTGCGACTAGGTCGCTGGGTCGCGGGGTCGCAAATTTCGGGAAAAATCAGAAATGCTACCTTGCAACCTGCTAGGATTTGCGACCTCGCGACCTCGGCAGACATGCGACCTGCGACCTCATTAGATCTGCGACCTGCGACCTCCTGGGATTTGCGACCCTACACCATCCGCGACTTGCGACCTAGGCAAATATGCGACCTGCGACCTTGGGCAGATCAGTGAGTTCTTTGGAGTTTCGCCAACATCTACTTGTTTTGAAAATGTCCCCTTGTTTGCTGGGGAAAACCTTGGCTCTTATGTGCAAACAGAGAGGTTCTTCCTGCAATAAAATAACACAGGTCACATGTCTTCATGATGGAATAATAATAATGCTAAGGGCATTTTAATCAATTGTAAGAATGAAAATAATAACTTAGACCCCTGTATGGTCAACTACTGAATTGTCGAGGAGAATGGCTAGGGTAAGCTTTCTCTGTGCCCTTTCTCTGTCAGGATCATCATCTTTCCCATGCATAAGGTTCTCTTCAAGTATTGGATTAAATTACTTGATAGGCACGAGCTTCTTTATTCACATTCTCAGTGTTCGCCGTAGGTCTTCATGCTCATCGATTTTCCCATTCATTAGAGGAGCAATACTTGTCATCTTCAATTGGAGAATCTCAGGTATCTTGACTGAGGAGGACTGCGACCTCACAGGGGTCGCATGGTCGCGATTCTGGGCAGGTCGCATGCTGTTCGCTTTGGATGTGTTGCAACCCAGCGACCAAGGGAAACTGCGACCTCACTTACGATCCTACACCAGTCATGCTCAAAGATTTTGCACTTGCGTTGCATTTTTCTTTAAGGAGGTGAAACAACGCAGTGATTCATTTAATGGCTGGTGTGGTCTTCATGTATGGACATGTCCCTCTATCATACGATCTGGTCGCAGTTGGAGGAAGGAGCGAATTTTGACAGATCACGGGCAGGGCCGAATGGGCATCTCCACGAAACTCTTCCCCTCCTGGTTTCAGCAACGCTGTGTATTGTTGCAATAATGAACGCAGGATGTTTAACAATGTAACTGATAAGCCTCCGCGACTGCTAGTTTTTCAACCCCCTGCTCTTCTAATGCTGATGCATCGACGGATTAGTGATAACCATACATTTCAAAAGGGCTGCCATCCTGTGAAAATCATGTTCTATAGTTGCTACTGTGCTCGTTCAAATGAGCGTTCTGCTTTTCCTCCGCAAATCAATATTCTATGACAATGACAAAGCTGTCACAGCGAAACTTACGCACATGCATTCAACATGGAATTATATTGCCACCTTTTCATGCTGTCACAGCTAAATCCGCGCTGGATTACGTCAGTCCCTGCCTGTCTCCACTAAAAACGTAACGCTTTGCATGGGAAACTTTCTTCACCAACGAGCCATTCAATAGTTGCGCTCCGGGTTTTCATCGTAAAATTGAACGCGTCCCATGTGGTTGTGCTTCAACCTCTCATATAGTTTTGGAACCATGTTGCGTTGTGCCTTGGTTTGATTATACGACGTCGAAAATCATTTTCTCTTCCATCGTATATCCATGCGCTATGATACCCTCAACTTTAATGCGCGAAAAAACGCGTACGGACGGTGTTTGCACGCCATTTCTAATGACCAACAAATGTCCAACCAGACCGCAGCCAGCAACGTGGACCGGACACATGGCACCGTGGTTATTAGATATCTATCCTTATAGATTTGCATAACGTTCTGCTCCCTTTTGTAAACTTTGACCATTACATATATATCCGCTCCAACGTTCACCGCAGTTCGAAACTCCACATTGACATGCCTGCGTCCATATGTAATGCGTTTTTACATAGTTCTGATCCGTGTCTTAGTAATAAAGTTGGCCGCTGTCAATATGTATTTGCTCTCAAATATTTATTGAAATTTGAAAACCACCATCGAATGTTTAGCTCCATGCAACGTGTGCATGTAGTTTTGCGTTGGGTTTCAAACGTAAGGTCGACCGCTATATGTATATACTTGTCATCGACATTTGCGTCCATTTGTAACTGTCCGTAGTTTCACTACACCATCGCGCCATAGCTATTACAACATGCCACTGTAGGTTTTGTTCCACTATTTCGTTCCATGTTAAACACAACTTTGGATGATTATGTATCCGCTCCGACCAAATATTTTATATCTTCTCTAAAAAATAAAACTCTGCCCCATGCTTTAAATATAAGCTTTGATCACTATGTCCGCCATAGAAACATTTGAGTTCATTTGTAATGTTTTTATATAGTCTTGATCCACCATCTCATATGGTTTTGAAACCATAAGGTCCTTTATCCCTTTTGCTCCTTGGTTTAATCACATAACCTTTAAAACCATAACCATGGTGCACACATTTGTGCCCATCATGTAGCTTGGGGTTACGAGGTATTATTTCGCAAAGGTGTGCCAACGCCTTGAATGAGATCGTCATTCTCTATGTAAATCCTTTGAATCCACTTTGTTTGCCGGGGCTATACTTCGGGCTAGGCATGTCAGAGTGGTGAAATATGTTCCTTGGCGTACACATCGACATTGAGCTGTTATTGTGCAGGATCTTCAAACTTCCTTTAAGGTGAGATATCTGGAAAGCTTAGATCATAGCAAACGCTCATGGTTGATGTGAGATGGCATCCAGTACGGACATTTCCAAATGGAGCGTTCTTTTTAAGTATCTGGTGCGCGCTGGTAAGGAAAGCCTTTTGCGTCAGTGACATAAAAGGTTCTTTCTCTAATCCACATGTATCACATCATCCTTCTTTTAACAGTACTGGTCACTTGCTCCTCCTCCTCCCTTGTTCCACAGCTTTGGCTTTGTTATTGAACTCAATTTTATTGCCCTCGATGTCATAACAAGATTGAGGAGTTTGTCACCGTGGGGTCGACCTGTGTGGAACATTACAACATCACAATTACTCTTCGATAATGATGGCCACAGATAAAACATATGAGATTAACAAGCTTAAGAGAAGTATTCAAACAACACGCTTGATGACCCACAGCGGAAGGGCCTTTAATCGCCAATACACAATAGGTTTCCATTCAAATGTATGCATGGCAATCTCATTACACATGGCGCGACTGCGGTAAGAATGTTCGAGCGTATGCTGGATGATCTTTCCCACATAAGGTGTGATTGCAGCGACAACATCTGACTATGATGGTGAGCAAGCTCATGAGGGGTTGGGGATAGGTCGATGGGATGTCACTAACTGCAGGTCGGGTGAAAGACTTTAACGCCTAAGCGAGCAGAGGGGGGACCCGAAATTTTAAATATACCCAAAATTTTGGGTGGTGTTGTAGCGGCTACAACACGATTATAGTTCTATTTTTGCATGTGTGAGCATAGAGATACTGTAGATATATGTGCCTTGAATTTTATTCAAATATCACCCGATACAATTCTTATGATTGATAGTATCACCGTCAAATACAATTCCTATTAAAATGCTTAACTGAAAATCAATCTTTCGATATTTCTTTTTATTCTTTTCAATTTACTATCTAGGCTTGATGATCAGACCATCATAGTAGTATAACATGATACAACATGATGAGGCAATTTATTCTCCCCAGAGTGACTACTCTAGTACGCAAGAATGAAGAATAGAGTTAAGTACTTCTCGTTTTATATACATTTTTATGTATAGTCATGCATGTACCCTTTTCCTGATAATACCGACATGTAAATATTTGTATCAAGAAGAAGAACAAAGAGACATTTACTACTTTTGTGTTCAGTTTCATCATTTACAAAAAACTCTATCTATGTAACTAGAATTCAAAAACATTTTCTTAATCCTTCTTTTCACGTAGGCCAATTACTTATCTCCCTTAAAACTCTTGATGATGTTCTCCCAGCCTTGAGGGAGGTTATTACGTCCTCGTCTCCCCCCGTGCTCCGCACTAGAGTAGGGCTTAACTAGTAGTCATTCTAGTTCCGCACCAGAGTAGGGCTTAACTAGCAGTAATTTTGGTTGAGAGCTCAAGACCTCCAGTCCAGTCTTCCTTTCTAGATTCAGGGTCGCTGAGTTTCCACTGGTTCTAACCAGCTCTAGATTAACTATCACCCTCAGGCCTTATGACTCTTTCCAAAGTCACAGAACCCCTTTTCCTCATTGGGATTTTCTTTTTATCCTCAGAGGAAAAGGTAACTATATTTAATTTCTTTTTCCTAACTACTCTGGAATCTTGAAATACTTTATCATCAATCTTTATGGAAAACATTCCATAATTAATTTCTTTATTCAAAGGCATAAATAAACCATGCTCATTTTCAGATTAACTTTACATGTTAATCTCATTAAAAAAATTAAATGCATAATCATTTTTTTTTAAATAAACATAAATAGTTTAGGAAACAAATCCCGCTATTACAGTATTTTTTTAAAAGGTTCTATAGAGAAATAAAATAGGAATATAATCTTGTCAACCGAGGCCGAGGAATTGCTAGGACGGAATTCAAGCAAAAAAATTTAAAAAATCTTGTTTGAATCATATTTTTTATGGTGGAAATGGATTCACAAAAACCTCAAGACACCCAAAATCTTGAAGTTTGATGGCTATAATATGGATTTACAAAAATCTCTGCCTGATTTTATTATAATCTTTCCAAAATTTCCATAATTTTCAAGACAAAAAAAACTAATTAAACTACAACAATTATAATTCTTAGAATTTAAAATTAAAAAAGGGATATTTAATTTTCATGTTTAACCATTTTTTGTATTCTGATTTATTCCTTCTCTCTATTTAAAAAAAAAAACCCTGTAAAGAAAATTTTATAATCTTCCTTCACAACGATGCACTTAATGTATTATAAGTTCACAAAACATCTTTAATACCTTGAGTGGACAATATTTCTTTATTATATAAAATCATCTTATTCTTTTAGAACGAAAATACCCAAACCATTATATACTAAGGACCATATGTTCTTATTCTTTAATTTATTTATCCTTAGACTAGTTATATGTTTAGGACCATATATTGTTTAATTTCTTTATCCTTGGATTAATTATCCGGTTAAATAGCTAAAGTTCTTCTTTGCCAAAACCTATTTATTACAAAGTAGAATGTACAAATACGTGAAACTTCATAAAGAGCTATATTTAAACCATTATATTCGTAAAACTTTATAGCACTCAGTTGTAGGCTTTGCGCAAATTGTTTACTTATTTTCCTAGAACTATTTGGAAAATGCTATTTGTTTTATTTCTTCACAATACAAGGTCGGGACCCTCCTTTGAATGGGTCGATGTCCTTCCTTCGGCGACAACAGAGTCTCTCGGCCCCTCTAGAGTTTCATTTAAATGTCTTGTATTAGTGTGTAGACTATGGTATAAAGAGTCCTTTTCCTTTTGGTTCTAAACTCCTCATATTTGGATCAGTTTTCATAGTCAAAAGTGCTATACAGTTTGCTCCTCTTGTCTTTAACGGTTTCTACTAAAGTGTGTCAATCCACAATTTTGGTAGTTAATGGTCTCGGTGTCTCTTCACATCAACAACTATTACATTTGCAAAGTTATCTTGAAGACTGGAGGTTTGTCGTAGTAGTGGGCTATTTCACTCGGTTCATCAACCGCAAACTGGTATTTTTTGTTTCACGGGCATCATATTGTCAAGCCGACAACTATAGTTGGTTAAGTCTGTTAGTCTAGACGTTTGGTGGTTGTGTTGAATACAAGTTTTAGTTCATAAGTCCCCTTGGCAAAGAATCCCTAGCCGCAGGGGAGTTTCTTTGGGAGCATATTTGTCCAAGCATCGTAGGTTGTTCGGGTGGGAATTAGTTGCAAATTTCTTAAATTCTGCGCCCATGGAAGTAAGAAAGGAGATACGTATTCGGGAAGAAAAGGAGTTTGGGGATCGGATGTATTATTCAGACTCAGAAATTTGTAGTAGAAATTTCAAATGGGTTCCAGAACAAGGAAATCTAAGAAAGAGAAGATTTTATTTCTTGCATTCTATAAAAACACAAATAGATGGAGAATCTTCTTGATATGGTGCTTCGAGACAAACAAGTTGACAATTAAAAACTCTTTGTTGGTCAGGGGGAGTTGAAGAGGATACTGAGGGACATTAGGTACAACATGGATGATATAGTGGTTAGACTTAACCGAGTGGAGCGATTCGTGGTCTCATACTCAGATACTGACTCCAATACTCATCAGATGAGGAAGGTATCATCAATGTACCTCCTCTCAACATCAAAAATGCAAACTCTTCCCTAGAGTACCCGATGATCATCTTGGACGAATAAGTCTATTTCTGAATTGGCTCTCATCTTCCTCTGCTGATAGTTTTTCATAGTCTTTATATAGTCACTCTTGTCTACTTTAAAGTATGTTAGTTTGTGTTAGATTGCTAATTTTGATATGTCAGTATCTATGGCTATGTTGTTTGGTTGAAAAAACATTGTCTCTAGTTGTATCTATGTTGTTATTCGGAATACCCACTAAGTCTACTCCTTGGGAAACCTTCAATTTTCATAGTTGGGTTGGATATATCAATACAATATTTTTTGGCAACTAATAGAAATTAGTGGTCGAAATTTACAAAAATAGAAAAAATGCACTTGGGAAATGGTGAGAAATAATATTTTTGTTTAAGTATAGATTATTAAGTAAAGACCCTTTAGTACCAAGTAAAGGATGATATCTTAGTTCACTAAGAAAAAGGTTGGTTTTATTTTATCAAACAAAAGATCAAAACATTCAAGATAGAGAATACTATAATAGTTAGAGGCCATTTCTTAATAAGGAAGTTAGTTGTTTAAACTGTTAAGAATCAAGAAAAAGTTATGTTTGACTCACTCAGTAAAGGACTTGTCTCTTTAATAAGAAAGGAATACGGATCTAGTGCTCAATGAGAGAGTCTTTGCAGACTTATGTGTTAAGGAAAGTAATATGTGTTCCCTCCAAGCACAAAATGGTGCATGATATCAAGAAAAGGAATAATGTGTTGGGTTTTTTCTAGAGCATTTTTCAATGAGGAGAAGTCACTTAAGGAAAATAAATGGAGGTATGGAGTAACTTGATGGAGGAAAAAGACAATTAAACTTTTTAGCCCAAATTTTTCTTCCAAGAGACCAAGCTATGAAAATATTTGGTAATAAATGTTGATGTATAAAAAAACCAAGTCAAGGTAACTTTTCATCTTCATTTAAGGCATAAATTCTAGTGGCAAAATCATGGGTAGCAAAAAAACCTTGCTGGCATTTTTTGGAAAATAAGAAATCTAGGGAGCATATCAATGAACAATGACACATGCACACATCTTATCCACATCAACAATTTCCTCTACAAGTATGTATAGTGAGGTTTCTATAAGACTCTAAAAGGTGTTGAAAAGTACCAAGATTGACCTATAACCATGGAAGTTGAAAATGCCATGAATGATAATGTAAATGATAATTATGAGAGCTTAAAGTTTACTAAATGAAGAGTTGATGATTGTAGATTTATGTTTAGTTTTTTCATTTTCAAGTTAGCTATTTGTCTACATCCAAACAAGTTAAAAGAGAATGGCACATCATTGAGTGAGTCCAAATTAGTAGAGTCGTAGTTAGAGAAACATTGAAATATTAGTGTTAAGCGCCGAGAGAAAAATCCATGATAGACCCTATTTAATAGACACAAGTTCAACCATATGGATTAAGCAAGACGGATTTTATTATATATGTTATTATGATAAAATGTTCAATGATATTAGGCGTTGTACCATCTATCCATCAAAATCCCTATACACGCATCTAGTCATCCATTTATTCCTC
Source organism: Pinus albicaulis (assembly GCA_034641835.2). NCBI lineage: Eukaryota > Viridiplantae > Streptophyta > Pinopsida > Pinales > Pinaceae > Pinus > Pinus albicaulis. The sequence continues at coordinate 1,227,939,434 of CM076572.1, read as the reverse complement.
GACTTTTTTTTTTCTATGCGGTGTAGGTGAAAAATAAAATTATTTTATATATTTGATATGCACCAAAAATTCCAATCGTAGATGCATATTATTTGATTTAAGATCCATCATTGGTATAAAAAGGACCACGACATGCAATGCTAAAACTCTGATTTGCATCCTACGGAGCTAATATCCACAGAAAGAACACCAGTAGAACCATAAAAAACAAGTTCTTACTTTCCACGTCCAAGAATCTCTCTCTCTCTCTCTCTCTCTATATATATATATATATATATATATAATCCATTAATGCCATAGAAGGATATTTTTTTATGCCCAAGGGCATAACTGGAGGAAGTTGAGCATGCCTTCATTGTATTCTTAAATTTCCCATTCACTTTTAGCCATTTCCAATCCTTGTTTTAAAATTTGATTAACTTCTGGTTTTTTTCCGTTTAAATGTGTGAGAAAGAAATATGAGATAATTTCCTTAATCTGCAGGTGATATTTTGAAATAGAGGAAGAAGAGTGTGATTCCTTAATTTCGCCTTGCAAGCCATCTTGTTTATCACATTCATTGAGTCAGCATAGATATTAATGTTAGTGATTTGAATAAATTCAACTAATTGTAGTAGAAGTTTTAAGGAAAACAATTCAAAAAAAATATTGTATTCTAACCCAACGTTATAGAAACAAGAGTATAAATGTGTACAAGAAATGTGAATGTGCCTTCTTGCTCCGCCAATGGATGGGTTCTGTTGTGCTACTCCATCAAAGAAGGCCCACGACTTATCCTTTTGGATTATTGTCACAAAGCAGTTTTGATTTCTCTAGGTGATTATTTTTCTTAGTAGTGAATCCTAGAGGGAACGTATGTCATATACCGCCTTGATATAGGGTTGACCTTGATCTTCAAAATGGAACCATTTTACTTGAGTCATATTCCCAAACAAACCACTGGAGGCATCATTTTTCACTTTGCTTTTGGTTTGATATTTAGCAATAATTTTAGGCATTCCTCTAAAAAGGTCCATTGCCATTTAAATTCATCCCTTTCTATTTTTTGTATTTCAACCTAAATGCTTCTAGAAAAAGGGAAATTAATAAAAATGTGAGGTATTGAATCAACTTCCTCAAGGAAAAGAGGGCAAAGACTAGGATCATTGAAGGGTCTTTTTGGAAGAACATTCTAGGTGGAAGCCTTGTCAAACTATCAAACTATTAAAACTCCATACTTAAACAAGGTTGATTGAAAGAGTAGCCTTATGAGGTGGAAAAAGGCATGAACTAACAATAAAACATCATGGCTGGAATATAGGAACTGTTCCTCGAATTCAAACTATGAGTTGTCATGTTGATGATGTGGCAACTTGATGAGTTGATAAGCTTAACAACTTTGTCGAAGACCCTGCCTTCACCAAAACATTCATCTGATATGCTTTAACCATTCCACATGCTAGCTGACCTTCAATACTCCTTCAAAACACTAAATACTACCAAATTTTGTTTTGTGCAAAAACATAGTAAAACAAACAATTTGGTAGCGTGATTTGGTAGCAAATTCATTTTAGCCATATAAGTCAACTTTTAGCCTCTATTTCTAATTAGGATATGTTTTCTAGATAATATGAGCTAAATACAACTCTTTGCCTCCTTTTATTTCCAGCCAAAATGATATTTTTAACAGAAAGTATCCTACAGGGATTTCGTAGCGAAATATGGCCTTCAAGCTTGGGCTTCGCTACGAAATTGCCTAATTGGCAGAAAACTCAGAATTTTATTGTTTTTCCTAAAACATAGGGCTCAGAAATGAGCTCATATCTCTGAATCCTTTATAGATTTTGCAAAACAGGAGGATTTTCTTGTAAATAAATTCGTGCTGAAGAAAAAACTCTCTTGGTTTTTTGAAAAACATCTCAAGGTGTTCGGAATCTGTATTTGAAAAACATGTATAAAACATGAAAAAACACATTCTGAAAATAGAACCCAAATACATCTTTGAATCTCCCAATTGGAAGCACCTATGAGAAAAGTGAAAGACGTTAATGTTATTGTATCTGTGCTTGACAATAACCTCTCTCAGTTTGTAATAATTATCCTCTGTTTTCCCACAAACTGCTCTTGAAGTTGACTACTTAAACAATAAAAAAACAGAGAAATCCCTTTGTATCTTCTTATAAAAACTCATGCAACCAGCTTTGATGAAATCCTTTGCAGCACTAGGGTCTCCCATGAGTAGCTTGAGGTCCATGGGCTCATATCTCACACACGAACATCCTTTGTTTATTTTCTTCTTCATGGTCATCTTCCTTTATAACGACGTTGCATTTCTTGAAAAATTGACACTTGCAAAGAAACCAATTTGAACATCAAGCTACTTATTGACACATTGTGGAATCTAACTTATGGCAACAGCTAGAGGTATAATTAGACAAAAGGTAAAATTTTGCAGAAGCAGCTAATAGGGATTAACAAGGTAAGTGATTAAGCTCGAATGCATGGAGTTTAAATTATGAAAAATGAAAAAGTTAAAGTGATGACCATGCATGACACACATTTAATAATGATTTAAAATAGGTAAAAATGTGATGGAAACTTGACCTTACCCTTTGTTAAGATGAAAACTCATCAATCTCTGACCCTTATTCAAAAAACATGATTTCGTAGTGACTTCAGTTAGAAAGTTGGAAAATTTGCTACAAACTTGTCAGGCGATTTCGTAGCGAAAATCACCTGTTTTGCATAGAATTCACTGCAAAATCGTGAAAAATCAAATATGTGGCTTAAAACGAATTTTAAACCAATGCATGTGAACCTAAGGTGTATTTGATAGATTTGACTGAGATGACATGACTAATGAAGTGTTTTGGACTTAGGATAAAGACTTATTTGATGATTTTTTCATCAATTTCATGGACCAACCTTATGAGACAAAATGAAACCTAAGTGAGTGACCCTAATAAAAAATTAAACATTTATGTGTGATAAGGAAAATATATAACCATGACCATATTCACATAAAAAAATTTTATAACGTGCATAGTCAATGGAACCCTTAATTTATACATATAAAACTTGGAGTTGTCTTTAATGCGACTTTTTGGATTTTCCGGTGGATTTTCTGGCCGGAATCCGATGGAAAAATTTGAGGTTAAATCTTGATTTTTGTTATTTAAAGTGGTTTTTTTACTTCATATATGGATCCATCACACTGAAAAAACTTCAATTTTGCAGATTTTACCCATAAAACTTGTGATTTCAATGAATTCCTGCCGTATTTTAGACAAATTAGATCGGAAAAATAAATCCGAAAATTTTCCAAAAGTCGCATTAAAGACAACTCGATAAAACTTAGTGTTTATTATTAAAACAAATTGAAGAGGGTAAATTCTACTAGTAAATATGGATACCCTTATTGAAGTGCACACCAGTCAAAAGAATTACCATAAGGATGCAATAGGATGCTTATTAATGTTAGAACCTTTTGTCACTTGAACTGTAAAAGTAAAAAAATATATATTGGGGTAATTTTGAGAAAGGGAGATGTTACAGGGATGGAGAGTGTCCCTCGTGCAATAAATTCTGCATATTGAGTGGACATGTAAAAATATTTGTATACTTTTTTACATTAAACCTACACATCTCCCATATACAAGAGTGATGGAGAGTGCTTCTCGTGCAATAAATTCAACATATTGAGTCGACATGTAAAAATATTTACATACTTTTTTACATTACACCTACATATCTCCCATATACTAGAGTGATGGAGAGTGCCTCTTGTGTAATAAATTCAACATATTGAGTCGACATGTAAAAATATTTACATACTGTTTTGCATTACACCTACACATATCCCATATATGAGAGTGATGGAGAGTGCCTCTTGTGCAATAAATTTAGCATATTGAGTCGACATGTAAAAATATTTACATATTCTTTTACATTACACCTACACATCTCCCCTATACTAAGTGTCTCGACACAATAAATAATTTATAATTTAATATTACATTATTTTTAGTGAAAAAAAACCTTTCCCTCAATATTATGATTTTTTCTCTCACACTATTAACACAATAAACAAAAAGACTAATTTACTAATTTTTCCTTCGAAATTTGGTAGTTATCAGGTTTGAAACTTCCAACAAGTTTATTCCATGCGTGCAGTGAGGGATGCTACTGGAAGTAATCATTATCTCATATCAGTATAGCACATAGAAGTATTTTCAAATCGAAAACCCATAATCCCCTGTTTTAGTCAAACCCCATTTTCTAACTGCCAACAAATTTGATAAAGGTTGAAATAGCGCTCAAAGGCAAGGAGATGAGATTTTAAAGTTTGCATAAATGTTTAGCAATGTTTCATCTTATGTATGAATATATAATCACTGGTTTCATGATGGGTTCGGGGTTATTTCATGTTTTTGGAGTGACTCTCATATTGATATCTCAACTTCAACATTTTAAAACCATCCATAGTCTTGACAGTGTAAATGAATATATGATGTGACTTGCAATTGCAGTCAACCTTCTTAAAATCTAAATGGAGGATGGTTCCATTTGATAAGTCAATTTCAAATATATTTATTAGTACATTCAAATGCAAAATGTAATTTTTTAATAACTTAGAGGGAAAGGTTTTTAACAATTCTATTAAAAGGGGTCTAAATAAATTTATTTAAAATAGTTATGAAGGTTATGTAATCAAATAAACAGTTTTATAAATCGGTGTGCACGCTTCCAAATCCATAATGCACGTGAAGAGAATTTGGAAATAATAATTTTCAATGTTTTGAACATGGATAAAGCTATCATCCATCTTTGAAGCAAATGAGTGCAGGGTAAATCGTTTAATTGAAATATTGATCCCATTTAAGTATATGACGTCAAAAGGCAGTCCGTGAGCCAAATTTCCATTTTGTCGGATAATAATTTTATTAGAAATAAACTCTAACAACAACAAAAGTGTTGCAAGAACGAAAAGTGACTGTGACAGTTAATTTGTACATGGTCCTATCACATATACAGAGACGATATTCACCCGTCCTTTTTCTGGATCACCTTCATATAATGGAAGGTAACAATCTTCTAACCCAATATAATGTGACTGGGAATCTGGGAGGAGAGTTACATTTTATATAAATATTAAAATATTAACCAACTTGCTTTCAGTTGTTGAGAGATATTTTAAAATGAAGTAGGTGGCTTGCCAACTATCTAAATCTACCATGAAGAGATAAGGAGAAATCTCACAAACTCATTTTCCTATGGGTTGAAATCTCACATTCTAATTTTAAGTGAATGATAGAAATTACCAAATACTAATTGGCATATGAAAACAAAATAAATTACCAAATGCTAATCGAAAAATGAAAGGAAAATTACCTTCCATGATCTTAGATTCTAAGTAAATCAGAGTACCCTGTAAAGAATTTAACGATAAAGCAGAGAGCATAAATGCACATTTATGAATATCCACTCGTGCACAAAGATCTTGTATTGTTGAAAATTTTTAAAAGCTCGAGATATTGTACTATTGAAAATTTTGAAAAGTTGGAGTCGGTTCCGAGAATCGCTGAAGATTTGTACTGTTGAAAAATTTGACGTTCTGAGCAAGGTTGAATCTAGTGTTGAAGAAAAATAAGAAACCCTGATTTTTGAAGAAGTTGAAAATCCAAAACACTCAATTAAATACAAAAATTTGGTAAAGGTTGTAATTTTTTTTTAATTTGATGGCATACCATTATTCAATCGTATAACAATAGATATGACTATCAACAATAGTACACAATGATAACTAGAGGAGTTATTTTCAAAAAGGAAGTAGATATACTATCAACAATAGTACACAATGGCAACTCTGGGAGTTATTTTGAAAAAGAGGCGCTGTAATTATATGATTGATTTGAAACCATAAATTATCTCATCAATCTACCCATCCAACATGACATTAATTAAGTTTGGTACGATAATCAACACTAATCAATCGCCTTGCTTCAGTCGCCACACAATCTGATAGCCCCTTGTGTTACATGACCAGGGCCACTCGCAGGGTTCCTCATTAGATGTAGGACCGAATCTATATATATATAAAAGGTTGTGGGCGATATAACTGGGAGATACCATTGAAATTCTTCGCGAGATAGGGATTCAACGGTAGAGGTAGCATGTCATAAATCTCTATCGGTTGAGATTAACCCAAAACAATAGATGTCATTTCTTAGATGACAAAATTTGTATTAAATAAAAAAATTACGCTCAGGTTCACCAAGTTGCCTGCAGGTCACATCTTGAATATTTTTATTTTTGAGATTTTCCCTCTTCCAAGAAATCTCATGGGATAAACTTGGTCTCTATTCCATCCAATAAATTGTCCACGTCAACTGTTCACTCCTACCCTGCTCTCACTCGTCACTCAGACTCTTCCTTTGTTTCATTCGGTTAACATAAAACTTCAATATGTTTTGTTCTAGCATGATAAAATTGATTATTTTCCAGCTTGTTGGAACTCTGGTTGTCACATTTGATTTTTGTTGCTTCTCTTTGTTTTTCTCCAACATCTGCAAGAATCATCCTTAACCAAATAGCTTCACAAGTTGCATTGGTTAAGGCTTTGTATTTAGCTTTTGTGGATGACAAAGAAACAATTGGTTATTTCTTGTTGCTCCATGATATAATCCTTGGTCCTAAATTGAATGCATATCCAGACGTTGACATTTTGTCATCGGGATTTCCATCCCAATATGAATAAAAAAAACCTACCAACTCAACACCAGATTCATCAATATACAAAAAACTAAAATAAAGTGTTCCCTTCATATATTAAAGGACTTTGTTTGCTGCTTTCCAATGGCTTTCATAAGGCTTAGCCATAAATTGACTAAGGATGCTGACTGAATATGCTATATTTTTCCTGGTAGTGGTGAGGTAGTTCAAAATTCCCGCCAATTGACGATACAAAGTACCATTTACTTCTTTAGATCCATCATCACTACAAAAATTGGCATTCTGTTCCAAAGGAGTAGACATTGGTTTGCATTTAAAAATGTGGAATCTTTCGAGGATTGTCTTTGCAATTTTTTTTTGTGTGATGATTGTCTGACCAAATTCCCTTTGAATTTCAAGACCTAAACAATAATGCAGTTCACCAAGATCCTTCATTTCAAATACCCGTGACAACTGAATTTTAATTTCTTCAATCAACCTGAATGCACTGCCTGTTATGATAAGATCATCAACATATAAATATATCAATGCAATATTCCCATCTTTATCTTTCTTGATGTACAGGTTAGGGTCACTTTTCCTTCTCACAAAACCTTTTTCATAAAACAATGGATCAAATTTCATATACCAAGATCTTGGTGCTTGCTTCATACAAAGCTTTCTTTAACCTGCAAACAAGATTCTCTTGTCTCTTCTCTACAAACCCACCAAACGATACAAAGCTTTCTTTAACCTGCAAACAAGATGCTCTTGTCCCTTATTTACAAACCCTTCAGGATGAACCAAATAAAATTCTTCTTTTAACTCAACATTCAAGAAAGCATATTTGACATTTAACTGATGCATTTTCCAATTTTTTTTTGTAGCTAATGCAATCATGATTCTAATTGTATTAATTTTAGCTACAAGTGTAAAAGTATCTTCATAATCAATGTCTTATTTTTGTGAATGGACTTTTGGAACCAATCTAGATTTATACTTATCAATATTGCCATCAATATTAAACTTTGGTTTGAAAAACCATTGACATCCTATGGGAACTTTATATTTAGTAAATTATGTTAATTCCCATGTGTCATTCTTCATTATTTCTCCTTTTCACCCAACACAATTTACGCTCCAAAAAAACAACATTCAAATAAATTCTTTCACCGAAAAGAAAAGAAAACCCAACACCTTTTTAACTCTCCTCAACAAAAACAAATATAAAAATAATTTTCACCAATAGAAAAACACAAAAATTCACCATATTTTTTTCCACCAAATTTCTCTCAAAACAAAAATAAAACAAATTTAAAGAAATATGTGTCAAGAATTCACGTCTTTGACATTGCTCCTTATTACTCCAATTTGAGAATCAGAAAGACACAAGAATAAAACCAAATCTTATTGATCAAACTGCTTGGACAACCGGTACATTATATAGGCACACATAGACAAACTTTAGGACAATCTAGATCCAAAAAATTCGGATCACCAACTCACAACACCAACTATGAATACACAAATCATGAAAGATAGACTCAAACACTAACTACAAGAACACAACTCATCAACTCTAACTAGACTCATCATTTCAACATTATTCCAACATCCCCCCATAATGGAGAAATGGATTTTCAACAATGCCTAATTATTGTCTACATATTCAAAGTTCATCTTTCAAAGAGGATTGGTAAATATGTCAACTACATTCTCACTTGTATTACAATAGACTAAATGAATCTCATTTTATTGTATCTTTTCTCTTACAAAATGATGTTGGACTTCAATATGTTTTGATCTGCCATGATAAACTGGATTATTTTCCATCTTGATAGAACTTTGGTTGTCACATTTGATGCTTGTTGATCCTTTTTTTTTCCAACATCTTCAAGAATCCTCCTTAACCAAATAGCTTCATAAGTTGCATTGGTCAAGTTTTTGTATTCAACTTATGTGGATGAAAGAGAAATAGTTGGTTGTTTCTTGATGCTCCATGATATGATCCTCGATCCTAAATTGAATTCATATACATAGCTTGATCTTTTTCATCAGGATTTTCATCCCAATCTAAATAAAAAAAGTTTCCGACTCAACATCAAATTCATCAGTATACAAAATACCAAAACAAAGTGTTCCCTTCAAATATCGAAAGACTTTATTTTCCTCTTTCCAATGGATTTCACAAGGCTTAGCCATAAACTAACTATGGATGTTGACAGAATATGCTATATCTGGCCTGGTAGTAGTGAGGTAGTTCAAGATTCCCACCAATTGAAGATACAAAGTGATGGGCCTCTAAATTAGACATAAATTAAGACCCATCTAACCCTTTTTTAGGCCCATCTACCTTTCTTATGCACATAAAAAGATATATTAAATCTCTCCTTCTCCACTTAATAATGTTTTCTTATGCTTTAATATGTTCTTAGGAAGGTTTAAAGGTAATTTTATATTTCTGCATAATATTGGTTATTTTTGTAGAATATTATGATAACATTTGGCAGGTTATGCAGATTTGGAGAAGGAGATAATTTAGGGACTTGCTCCCTGCCACTGGAATATCAAAATTGGAGAATAAATGAGCACAATATCAAGAAATTATTGAGAAATATTGGAGAGATTCAAAGGGATTGTCCACCCTCCTTAACTCTCAGAGGCAGCTAAGCAACTCAAGTGGACTCAATCACCCCAAGGATTCTCTCCAGCAATTCGAGTTCCATAGGCAGCCAAGAAAATCAACGAGGAGTGAACTCAGTATTCTTTACTTGGAGTCAAGTGGACTCAATCACTATTTTCTAGGGAGTTGTTGGTAGCTTCTCTGTAGAATAAATAAAGCAAAGCTCGAGCTAGAAAGAGGGGTCGAAACTTTGTTGCAAGCTATTGAGCTTTTTATTATTTTACCCAATGATCAAAATTTCAGAAATGTATGAGGGTATTCTTTTATGAAATGAGCAACCTAGTTTCCTTTTACTGATTTAATTTTCAGAGAGCTAGGCTTGTGGATTAGGGCCCAATCCATGTGCCTCAGCATATCTGCTGTATTTTTTCTTTGCTTCATGTCATTTCATTTGTTCTGCTTTTGATAATTTTGTTTATGTTTCATTGTTCTTTAGTTTTTCTTTCAGTGTGCTTCTGTAGGTTTCATTTGCTTGTGAGTGATAGAATAGAGGAGAAAAACCAAAAAGTTGTGGATCAAGACCCCCTTCTCATCTCTGTCAATAGAGCTTGAGGAGGGGGAACCTTCCCACAGACCCAAAAACACTGATTTATGTTCACTGTTTTTGAGATTAAAAGTAGAGTTGCATTACCATTTTCAGTATTCATTTGCACTACATTTTTACGCATTTGTTTGTTTCTTTGCACATGATTTAACAGGTTGATTGCAGGAATTATTGCTAAAACCCCAGAGTAGCTCCGTGGCGTTTCCTGGCTTCATTCTCCATCTCTGTCTCCATAATATGAGCATTGTTGTCACGCCCTCCATTCCCTCTTCTTTTCCGCTTATTCTAACTGCTGCACCCACCTTTTATCCCTCAAAACACTTAAAATATTCAGCCTGCCTTATTCCTTTGTTCTTATTAGTCACGGTTTCCCTACCCTTTTTAACACAAAACTCTTGAAAACTATTGTTATCGCACTCCGCCTTTCCTCCTCGAAATTCCTACTATCGCATTTTTCACTTCGCACCTTTCTCCCAACTGCACTATTGCTTCTCCACCAACCTTGCGATATTTCGATATTTCGAAATCGCAAATCACAGTTTCTATCGATTTTCTTTAAGACTTACCACTCCAATGTCGATTGCGATAACTCCACCGAATCGCACATCACACTTCGCATCTTTTTCCCATTTTCTTTAATACTTACCACTCCTTTTCGTCGATTACGATAACTCCGCCACATCGCACATTGCACTTCGCATCGTTTTCCTTTTTCTTTTAATACTTACTGCTCCCGATGCTGATTGTGATACCATCATCACGCTCCGTCGCCGGTCCCACCGCCACATCACCTATCGCACTTCACACTTCAAAAAATTTTCCTAAACAACACTTCTGTTATCCCTCCAACTTTGCAATATTGCGATCACGATATTGCATTTCACACTTTGCAGTTTTTATCCCGTTGCATTTTAGACTTTGCAGTTTTTGCCCCATTACACTTCGCAAATCGTACTTTTTATTTTGTTCCTTGAACAATTACCGCTCGTGTTTGCCGATTGCGATCGCCCTATACTCCGCCACCGGTCCCACCATCACGTCATTTGCCCATTGTACATTGCAAATTGCACTTTTTATTTTGTTTTTGTTAACCTTTACCGCTCCAAATGCCGATTGCGATCACCCTCCATCACAACTCCGCCATCACATTTTTTAAATCATTCCACTCCAAAGCCTTTTTGTGCCATAATAAAGCTTTAATAAGGTTCAAACCCATGTTTTCACTTCTAAGCCTTGTTTCATGTGTTTATCCCTCCATTAGCACCTTTACCCCTTTCTTCTCCAAGTTGAAAATCAACACTTTCTCAATTAGAATTAAGTCATGGTTAGATTAGTTGCATGGATATAAGCATGGTAAATAGAGCATAAGATAAGTAGGATTTTAGCCGATTGGCCAAGTTAGGTGTGGTTTTTATTAGTTTTCTTTCTGCAATTTAAATTAGTTTCCTTTCTTCCATTTCTTTTCAATAAGTTAAATTAGTTTCCTTTCTGTCATTTCCTTTCAGAAATTTAGTTTAGTTTCCTTCTGTCATTTACTTTCTTCAATTTAGTTTAGTTTCATTGAAGTGTGACAGACTTCACTGAAAACCCCTAAAAGTAGCACCCTTTCGTAGAGCGAAAGAGGATGACATGAATAGAATGCATCTGTTGTGTATATAGCACTTTCACCTCCAAGTTTGTACAACCTTAGGTTGATAAAGTAAAATAGGGCAGCCCCTGGGAGTTGCAGCACTTTTGGTGCAATATCAGGGCTCACCACAAAGTTCCATTCACTTCTTTAGATCCATCATCACTGTACAACTTGGCATTTTGTTCCAAAGGAGTAGACACGTTTTTTTTTTTTTTAATTTGTCAAGTTATCTTTGATCCTCTAGGCTTGACTTATAGCTTGAGGAGTCGTGACCGAGGGAAATATAAACCGTAAAATTCACTAAGGGATCACACCCTTCCTGGGCCATACCAGCCCTTTAGCTAAGTGGATTTCTTAGCATGTCTCCTCCCCCTAGAAAAGGGCAAAACCACCCCGCATGAGGTTTGATCTTGTGCCGCCTTGTTTACGAAGCCCATCCTCAACTAGTTGTGCTAGTGGGACTTGACATATCAAAGAGAAACAAGTGTGCTCCATATAACCAATTATTTCCAATCTCGATTGCTACAGATTGGTACTGAAAGGGATTTGAAACCTCTTGGTACATTAAAGAACCAGGTTTAATATGGATCTTTGATAGTATGTGCCGGTTTGGGCACCAAGAGAGATTGGAAGCCCCTCCATGCATATTACAAATCCAGGTTTAATATGGATTTGTGCTAGTAAGTGTCATTCCCAATTATATCAATTAGAGCAAAGAGGTATTTGAAACCATCTGTCCCATTAAAGATCCAAGTTTAATATGGATCCGCGCTAGTGGATATAGCAGATAAACAAGAGTATTCCAAATAACCAATAGGATCCTCAATAAAAATGGAGAATTACAAGCTTCCAAGTCATCTTTTCTGAAGAAAAAAACCATTCAAGAAAATAAACATATGAAGCAAGGGGCCCCCCTTGGTGCATACACCAATACAATTTATTTACATGATTATCTGCAACGGAAAGCATCAAAAGAAAACAAAAATATACAATGATCATGAAGTTCATGAGCACCCACATGAACTTTCATTGTTTTCTTCTTCGAATTCCCCATGGCTTCTAAAGAAGAAATACATAACAAACCCTGGGATCACAGCTATAAAAACCCTTCCATTGAAATACATCATTGCCAAGATGAGAAAATATCCCAACCCTATATTCAGACCAAAAACGGTTGATTCCAAGACCCTAAATCCAAGTGCTCTAGGGTTTCTTCCAATCAGAGGAGTAGTGAGGCCTAAGGCAGCCTTACCACTTGAAACCCCCTTGAAACGAGACTGCAGATTGACAATATACTCATGAAATATAGAAAAAAGAAATACAACAACAAGGGTAAGTGAGTAACCAAGCCATGATTGAGTCTTCCAGTCGTCGAGCAACAGGGTCATTTGTTTCCCCCAGTAATACGTCATGTGCATCATCTTGGAGGTCTCGAGTTCGAATCCGGATGTAACTGTTTTGAAAATTTTCACTGCAAATGCCCCTAACAGATCTGATTTAGGGCTTGGTCCTCGATATTGAAATCAAGGTTAACACATCTAAGAAATGACATTAATGCACCATGCATGATAATGTTTTGGAGACTTTTTTTTGCATGGGAATTATTTTTTCTTTAATAACTTTATTATAAAGGTTCGTTTATATATTCACAAATATTTTTGTGTTATATATATATATATATATATATATATATATATATATATATGGGTTTGTTTACCATGAATTCCTCGTGGTATAAAGTGATAATTTGAAGGTGCGAATTGTTAGTTGATTGTGGTCATATTGGCAAAGAAATTGTAAAAAAGAAAAGAAAATAAAAGGAGCATGCATATCAGCCATGGGTCGAAAAAGGAGAATTAAGCAGTTTCGAAGAGAAATAAAACAACTGAGGATAAAGAATCAAAGAGAAAAAGGTGCAGAAAAAATTAGAATGTTTCCAGCAGAAGAACCTACACATGAGGATCAAAATTCATAACTGGTCTAGATCAATGAAGAATTTGGAAAATACGATGCAATATTGAAATTATTAATGCTTGTTTTTCCATCTTTCTAAGGAAAAAATTTTAAACTTTGGGCAATAAAAATGGAAGGATTTCCTGGTTTAGTAGATTTATGGGAATTCGTTCAACAAACTTCTATAAATCCCCAAGATAAGGGTAGAGGTGCAATAACATTGTTTCTTATTACATCAGCACTAGATGAAAACATCTTGTCTAGTATTTTCCATGAATTTGGTGAAGTAAGCCATGCAATTTTTTTTGGGACTTTCTTGAAACAAAGTATAGTGAGAAAAATGATGAATATGAAGGTAAATCTTTAGTAGTAGATCTATAGCTAGGTGTAGAGATTGCAGAGGGAAAGTTTGTGGATGAATCAACAAAAATTGATGAATTGAAGAAAGAGGAATTTGCAATAAAATTTGATAATGGATATTTGTGTTATGAAAATAAATTGCAAGTTATCTCTTAAAAGAAGTTGATTGATAATTTTTTGTTTTCTTTTGATGATCAAGTGGTTGATGAGAAATTTATTACAATAGCATAAGCAAAAGAACATGGTGAGTAAATCATAACAATAGTTAAAGGGACCAAAAAGTTTGAATATACCAACAGCTCGGATGATGAATAATAATGAAACTAAATAGAATGAAGAATCAATGATTGAGGAAACTAACATGTAGGTTGTTTTTAACATGGAGGTTGAAAAAACAGATAACTCAGCCGAAGAATTTCATTGTATCCTAACGCATTGAGGCCTAGAGTAAAACAAATATTATTATGGATTGGTGTGGGAGTTGTCCAATGAACAAGAAACTATTGATGATGAAAATGAAATTGTTGAAAAAAGAGTTGAAATGGATTTGCATCATTCTAGTTGCAATAAGAAGCAATATCCAGAGTTCATGATCTAGAGTAGGAAGAAGACTAAACAGGTTAAAAGCGTCCAAGTTTGGAGCAACAAGTCCAAGAAGAAATTTCATCAATATGTCTAAGCGAAAAAAGTCAAAATGAAATGTTTAAGTCATATTTGTAAGCCAAGTTGGACTTAGACTAACTTGCATTGTTATTTATGTATTGTAGCAAATCCATTTATCCATTCTTATTTGAAAATTTTGAAAAGCCTGAGATCTTGTATTGTTGAAAATTTTGAAATGCTGGAGTTGGTTCTGAGCATCGCTGAAGATTTGCACTGTTGAAAAAATTGAAAATCCTAAGTTTGCTCTGAGTATAGCTAAGGATTTGTACTCTTGAAAAAATTGAAAATCCTGAGTCAATTTTGAGCAAGATTGAACCAGTTTTGAGGAAAAATAAAAAACCTTGATTTTTGAAGTTGAAAATCCAAAGCAGCGAGTTAAATACAAGAAGTTAGTTCACTCTAACTGTTTTTGATCTGATGACACACCATTATTCAATCGTATAACAACAACTCACCATTATTCAATCGTATACCAACAAATCTGACTCTCAACAATAATATACAATAACAACTCCAAGAGTTATTTTGAAAGAAAGACAATAGATAACTATCAACAATAGTACACAATGACAACTCCGAGAGTTATTTTGAAAAAGAGATGTCGTAATTATATGATTGATTTGAAACCATAAATATACAAAATTCCACAATCGCTTCTCATCAATCCGCCCATCCAACATGACATTAATTAAGTTTGGTCTGATAATCAACACTAATACACTAATCAATCGCCTTGCTTCAGTCGCCACAGAAGCCGACAGCCCCTCGTGTCACGTGACAAGTGACAAGGACCACTCGCAAGGTTCCTCATTGGATGCTGGACCGAATCTATTTATATATAAAAAAGGTTGGCGAGCCTTATATTCCAGTCTAATATTCCAGTCTATGGGTCTATAAATGGTCACTGTACGATCATTTATTGCTTTAATCTGACGGCGATGATCAGTGTAGGATCATTTATTGCTTTAATCTAAGATGGCCACCCTAGGATCATTTATTGCTTTAATCTGACGGCGATAATCAGTCTGGAATCATTTATTGCTTTAATCTAATGACGGTGCATTTATTAGCCGATAGACAGAGATATAAGGCTCGCCTAAAAAGTTGTGGGCGATATAATTGAGAGATACCATTGAGATTCTTCGCGCAGAGAGGGATTCAGCGGTAGAGGTAGCGTGCGGTAAATCTCTGTCGATTGAGAGTAACCTAAAACGATAGATGCCGTTTCTTAGCTGACAAAACTTCGTATTAAATTAAAAAATTACGCTGAGCTTCCACCAAGTTGCCCACAGGTCACATCCTGAATCTTTTAATTTTTGAGATTTGCCCTCTTCCAAGAAATCTCATGGGATAAACCTGGTCTCGATTCCATCAATAAATTGTCCACCTCGACTATTCACTCCTACCCTTTCTCTCACTCGTCACTCCGACCCTTCTTCCTCCGTTTTCATTGAGTGTCCTCTCGCGTGTGAAATTCATCGTGGTGCGATGGAGATCACACGCAGCATGGAAATAACCCTCATCTCCGCCAGTGATCTGAAGAAGGCGAGCATGCTTTTCAAAACAAAAGCCTACGCAATCGCATGGATCTCCAACGATCCCAAAAACAGGCAGTGGACGCCCATCGACAAAGAGAATGCCAACAATCCCACCTGGAACCAACTGATAAAATTTATCCTCAATGACTCCGCCCTGCAGCAAGGCCGCCTGTTTCTTGAGATCGCAATCTACGCCGCCGCCACCTTCGGAGACAAAGAGATCGGCCGCGTTAGAATCCCATTGAACGAATTGCTGAAGCCCGCTGGCAGCAACAAGGGCGCCAGAGCCATGGCGCAGTTCGTGAGCTACCAGGTCCGGAAACCGTCGGGAAAAGCCAAGGGAGTTCTCAACCTCTCTGTCAGATTCGCTGAAACTGTCGATTTCAAGCCCCAGCAACTGCAACTGCAAGGAGTCACAGGGTCATATGGGTTGGCCAACGAGGAGCCAGTGACTGCGTATACAGGCTACCCACCGGCCAGCTCGTCCTCCTATCCGCCGGCAAATAACCAGTGCCCTCCGCCACCGTATCCGCCTCCTCCTCCCCTTTACTACCATGGTTACCCTCCGCCATGCTACCAGGGTTACCCTCCCTACCAGGGCTACCACCCGCCTTACCAGGGTTATCCGCCCGTTGTTCCTGCGGTGCAGCAGCCGCCTAGGAAGAATAATAAAGCTGGGATGGGTTTTGGGGCAAGCTTAATTGGCGGAGCACTCGGCGGACTATTGCTCGGAGATTTGATCGGCGGTTCATTCTGATGCAGGGCTTCATGATGTCAGCAGATTTTAACTGTATTTCAGGTCATATACATATTATTTGGCGATTTATGATTACTGTGTGGTCTCCCCTGGCGAATTTATATTAGCATGCACCTGAATTTGGTTAAGAATAATTGAGCGAATTTCCTGAAAAATATTATTATGATTCTGATTTTACACCTTTATATGTTTAATAAAATTGAAATTGTTGGAATAATTAAGTCCATAGACGTCCCTATTTGAATTTAATTTTTGGGTTAGATTTAATGATCTTGGAATTCAAAGTCTGACTAATGAAGTTAGGAGTTGCACAACTCAAAAACTATATCTTATTATCTACAGGCCTGGTCGTTCGGTGGCAGTGTCTTTATTATGAATTCAATTCTAAGTTTGTATTTTCAATTAAAAAAATATATTGGAGTTAACATTCACGGGAAGGCAAAGTTTTTATGCTCAATTAAGAATCAATTTGTATCAATTTTTGTGTGAAAAAGGATTGTGGACAAGACTTAAAGAAGTTTGGGAAGAAAGGGTATGTACATTCACCCTATGGAATCTTAAAGACATTTCATTTTGGAACATAGTGGAATTTTAAAGAAACTTTATTTTGGAATGTGATGCATTTAAATACATCAGAGAAAGTTACTAGAATATGTTGGCATTATTGTCTTGGCATTGTCTTTTCAGCGAGGGCATTGTTACAAAGTTAGGCTAGGTTATCATCAATTTGAATAAAAAAAGAAAGCATTGTTAGAAGGTTAGGCTAGGTCATCATCAATTTGAATAAATCTGTAGACAACTCCTTTTTATTGTCGTAGTCTTAAAAGGCCACAGAATAACCTAGAAATTTCGGATTCATTTCCACCATAAGAAATGCAATTCAAAAACTCCAACTTGAAATTATTTTTACCTAGTTCTGCCAAAATCTGTAGACAACTCCTTTTTATTGTCGTAGTCTTAAAAGGCCACAAAATAACCTAGAAATTTGGGATTCATTTCCACCATAAGAAATGCAATTCAAAAACTTCAACTTGAAATTATTTTTACCTAGTTCTGCCAAAAAACTGCTAGTAAAAAAACCCACAAAATAACCTAGAAATCCCTGTAAGAATTTCAAAAATTTCCCGTAAGAATTTCAAAAATTTCCCTCAAAGATTTTTGAAAATATGGGTTAAAATAGTTATACTTCAATATTTTGGGAGCCCTAAAGGTTTTTGATGGAGCTGAATCCATTTCCACCATAAAAAAAATACAATTCAAACACTCCAACTACTTCTTGTGTCGGTAAACAACTCCATTATCATTTTTATTTTTATTTCTCATTGTTTAAAATGAGACTGCTTTTAATTTTTTTTGAGAGATCAGAAAACTTTTTAATAGGTATGAATCATGTATGTTTGTTTGTTTGTTTTTTTTTCTATGCAATCAATAAGGATCATTTAATTGATATGTTTATATGTGTTTATATTCTTTATCAATCACTTGAAATAAATAGAGTTGTTTACAGCAGCTGAGGAATTCTTTGGATGGCCAAAATTGATCCGGTAAAAAAAATATAAAAATCTTTGCAGTAGCAGTGTTTGAATCATGCTTTTATTGTGGAAATAGATTCAGCACCATCAAAAATCTCTAAAATTAATCGCCCAAAATATTGAAGTTTGATAACTATAACCTAAATTCACAAAAATCTATACCACATTTGCTTAAAATCTTACCAAAATTTCCATAATTTTGAAGGCATAAAAACAAAAAAAACAGTAAAATAAACCCAATTCTTATTATTACAAACCAAAAAAAATCAGACACACAAATGTCAAAGCTTTAAATATTATTTTCACAACATTAATTATTTCATTACCATAAATTCGAAGAACAAAATGAGACTACAATCCTTGATAGGTGATCAGGAAAACTTTTGCTTTTTTTTAAAATGGTGAATAATCCCTTCCTTTCAAAGTATACCTTCAATGCATTATTATTTATTTATCATTTAAATAAATTAAATTCCCGTAAACACAACTCGAAAACAAAAAAGAAAAGTTATCAGGTTTCATCGTGTTTTTCAAAAGCGGGCATATTGAAATGCTGACAATCTACCTTTAAATATTCGATTTCCATATAATCCAAATATATGGAGAAAAATTCCCTTCGCACCAAAGAAAATCTGGTACCTTTCCTTCCTTTCTAGTGTAACTTTAATTGTAAGTCAAATTAAATTATCACTTTTAACATTTTTAAATTATAGTCAAAAGTTTATCGCATAAACTTTTTGTGATTTTTTCCTTTTTCTTAGTTTCAATAAAAAAATTAAAAATCACTTTTTCTTTTAATTTCAATTAAAAATTAAAAATCACTTTGCAATGGTTGGAAATGGAATCTAGTCCACTCTGATTCTTTAAAAAATTAAATTATTATTTTATTTTATTTTAATAAAATTATTAAAATAATTATAAGAATATTTTTTATAATAAAATTAAATTCAAAAACATTATAATAAATTATTGAGCAAAATTATAAAGATGGAGTTTATTTTATAATTATATAAAATTGGAGGTGAGAAGGTGTTACATGGACGAGTGTTAAGGTACTTTACTGTGGTGTAAATGTCACTATAGACATGGACGAGTGTTTTGTTAAGGTACTTTGTGGTGTAAAAGTTACATGTTCAAAACTCTATGAGGGCTATTATAGTCTAGGTTAGATGTTATCCCCTGGTAATTTTAACCACTTCAAGCTACACAAAAAAAACTCACATAAACTAGCAAACAAAAAATTATATAAAACTCTAAATAAAATAAAATTCACTTAATTTTTTTTAATTAAATAACCATTTTAAATTTCTTAATCAAATTAAAAAATTCATTACATACATTTTTATCTTATTCAAATTATTGGAAAATTTCTCTTTAACTAGAATTATTCTCTTTTTCCATTTCAATTTAATTAAGTTAAAATAAATTATCATTTATAATTGTATTTAATCTATTATTAGCTTAATAATTAAATTTTTTTTTCTATATAATGATGATGACGACTACAATTAACACCCACTGAGAACAATGAAGTCTATTGTACCTTAAGAAAATAGATTGATTTAGACTTCTAAATATTTTATTTCTATGATCAAATACAAGGGAAAGGAGTGTTCCTAGATCGCTATCATTTTACTGATTGAAGGTTGGTAGTATGGAAAAGGTTTTTGAAGTGAGAGTGGATGTGAGTAAGAGCTCGGAAATCCAAGAGAAAGTGTTTTTCATCTTCAATCTACTTAGTATCGCTCAGATGATAAATTATTTCTTCCCAAGGTGTTTTGGGAATACAACAATGCTCGATTTCACTTTGAAGCTCATGGGAGTTAGTTAAATTCTTTGCAATGTTCATTTTCTTCTAAGCACTAGTCAATACTAAGAGATAATTCTAGTTAGTGAGAGTGGGGTTGATCTCTAATTCCTTATAATTTCGTAGTTGCCTCTTCCCCCTATCTGCTTATCGTTCCACACTTTTTCCCTAAATTTGGAAGTAATAGTATTTTTAATATTATCTTTATCCTCTAAGATGATCTCCTTCTTTAACAATCAATATTCAAGCCAAGACTAGGCATCCTTGTGCCAACCCCACTTGAGCTAGATGTGAGGGTTTTTTCTAGAGTTAAAAACAATATTGGGGAACATCTTGGTTTCCATGTTGTAAAGCTTCTTCTTATACATCAGATAGTGAAACATAGTCATGCCTTCCATGGGGGGAAAGACTAGATTCAATCAAGAGGATAGTATAGGGAGTATTACCTTTAATCTTGAGGTTGTTGGTTATAAATTGCTTTTAGATAAGTTGGATATCCATCCACAATTCTCTAGATATACTACAATCTCAAACCTTGACGAGAGTCTCAAATTGTGTACATGATTATGAATTCAAATTAATATTATTTTTTTAATATTTTAAGGAAATTTATCATAATTGAGCTGTTAAATTAGTAATGGATAATTATCACTACTTGTGACACACACTAATGCATCTTGATTTGTCATCTTTATATAAAGAAAATCACTATTCTTAGAATAAGTGTTGGTGAGATAGTTCATATAAAGAAAAAGAAGATAGGTTTTCATTTTTATTAAATATTTTTGGATGATGAATCAATAGGATTGTATTTCAGGTCATACAAAGTATTTGGAGATTTATGATTACTCTGTCTTCTACAATATGTTATTATTAAATGCTAATTTATATGAGCATGCATCAGAATTTGGTTAACTAAACGAATTCCCTAAAATTTATGATTATGATTTTTCCTATTTGTATAAATATGGTTTAAATTTTAATATTTGCAACTAATCACATTTATGATTACGATTTTTTTTATTTGTAAACTTGGTGTTACCTCCATTTTCATCAATTTTAACAGCAAGTTACAACCAGATGAAGATTTTCAGGTGGCCTTAACTTGCCATGTGCGGGAAACCAAATCTGTTGGCCACCTGATGGCGTGGTATGCCATCCAAAAACAATAAGTTTTGGAATATTTACATACTTTTTTATACTACACCTACACATCTCACATATACTAGAGTGATGGAGAGTGCCTCTCGTCCAATAAATCCAACATCTTGAGGCGACATGTAAAAATATTTACATAATTTTTTACATTACACCTACACATTTACATACTTTTTTACATTACACCTACACATCCCCCATATACTAGAGTGATGGAGAGTGCCTCTTGCGCAATAAATTCATCATATTGAGTCAACATGTAAAAATATTAACATAATTTTTTACATTACACCTACACATATCCCATATACTAGAGTGATGAAGAGTGCCTCTTGCGAAATAAATTAAGCATATTGAGTCGACATGTAAAAATATTTACACATTTTTTTACATTACACCTACACATCTCCCATATACTAGAGTGATGGAGAGTGTCTCTCATGCAATAAATTCAGCATACTGAGTCCACGTGTAAAAATATTTACATACTTTTTTACAGTACACCTACACATCTCCCATATAGTAGAGTGATGGAGAGTGCCTCTCGTGCAATAAATTCAACATATTGAGTCAACATCTAAAGATATTTACATACTTTTTTACATTACACCTACACAACTCCCATATACTAGAGTGATGGAGAGTGCCTCTCGTGCAATAAATTCAACATATTGGGTTGATATGTAAAAATATTTACATACTTTTTTACATTACACCTACACATCTCTCATATACTAGAGTGATGGAGAGTGCCTCTCGTTAAATAAATTCAACATATTGAGTCGACATGTAAAAATATTTACATACCTTTTTACATTACACCTACACATCTCCCATATACTAGAGTGATGGAGAGCACCTCTCGTGCAATAAATTCAACATATTGAGTCAACATGTAAAAGTATTTAAATAATTTTTTACATTACACCTACACATATCTCATATACTACAGTGATGGAGAGTGCCTCTCGTGCAATAAATTCACAATATTGAGTCAACATGTAAAAATATTTATGTACTTTTTTACATTACACCTACACATCTCCCATATAATAGAGTGATAAAGAGTGCCTCTCATGCAATAAATTCAACATATTGAGTCAATATGTAAAAATTTTACGTACTTTTTTACATTACACCTACACATCTCCGTTATACTAGAGTGATAGAGAGTGCCCCTCGTGCATAAATTCAAGATATTGAGTCGAAATGTAAAAATATTTACATACTTTTTTACTTTACAACTACACATCTCCCATATACTATAGTGATGGAGAGTGCCTCTCGTGCAATAAATTCAGCATATTGAGTCGACGTATAAAAATATTTACATACTTTTTTACATTACACATATTGAGTCGACGTTTAAAAATATTTACATACTTTTTTACATTACACCTACACATCTCTCATATACTAGAGTGATGGAGAGTGCCTCTCGTGCAATAAATTCAACATATTGAGTCGACATGTAAAAATATTTACATATATTTTTACATTACACCTACACATCTCTCATATACTAGAGTGATGGAGAGTGCCTCTCATGTAATAAATTCAACATATTGAGTCAACACGTATAAATATTTACATACTTTTCTACATTACACCTACACATCTCTCATATACTAGAGTAATGGAGAGTTCCTCACATGTAATAAATTCAACATATTGAGTTGAAAAGTAAAATTATTTACATACTTTTTTACATTACACCTACAAATATTTCCTATATAGTAAATGTGTTGACACAATAAATCATTTTTAATTTAACATTACATTATTTTTAAAATAATTTTATCATTAAAAAAACCTATATTTTAAAGTCTATATTAAATTATCTTATTATATAATTATATATCATTAAGTGCTTTTCAAATCAGTACGTTTTGTTCTATATTATTAATATATTATTATGTAATATGTTTTTATTTAAACTAAGCGTGGTTAGATGAGGTTTTACAGAGCCGAAGGATCATTGCCGCCATAACCTAGGGTTTGGTGGCTTCTGAGCAGGCTGTCCTTGGCAGACCTTCTTCTCTAGACTTGGGGCCTTTTCATACTCCTGAAGTGGAGACAGGCTCCCTCATGAAAGACATTAGTGGGGGGACGGGTGTCCCCCCCCTCAAGCTTGCCTTGTATTGGAGAGGTAGCAGGGGCTGACAGTGAATGTAATCATAACTATGGCCCACTTCTTGACCCAAATAGGGCGTCTCCCTCAGCGACATCGCCATCGGCAGCAATTGAAGAAGCAGCAACAATCACATCCTCCACATGCATACCCAAGGCCACTACAAGAGCCAATATCGAGCTCCTAACTCATCGAATCAATGAAAAAATCCAGTACATGAAGGACCATGCACTAATAGGCAAGTTCATGGGTTTCTAGCCCATAGAAAAATCCCTCCTAGTCTGGATCACCTCCAAATGGAAGCCTAAGGGCTACATCGATCTATAGTTATATGCCAAGGGCTTCTTCAATGTGATCTTCACTTGCATCGAAGACAAAACCGAATCATGGATGACAGGCCATACCTTTTTAACTTTGTGGGTCTATACCTACGCAACTAGGTCGAACGCTTCAACCCGGACAAGAAATATTTCACTTGGGCTCTAGTCTCGGTTAGGCTCTACACCCTTCCCCTGGACTATTGGAATGAGCTAACCCTTTAGGACATTAGAAACACTCTTGGAGAATTCATTAAAATTGACGAGGAGATAGATATTAACAAACATGCAGCCTACGCAAGGATCTACGTTTACATGAACATTGAAGAGTCTCTCCTCGATGATGTAAGCCTACTCCATAATGACTATGAATTAATTGAAATACTAGGTTATGAACATGTACCATTTATATTTAAGAAATTTCACTGGCACAGGCAATTATTCAGAGATTGCCCTAAAAACCAAAGAACTGCTCCAAATAATGACTCAACATACAAAGACACCAAAGGGTTCATGAAAGTCGCTGGAAGGAAAAGGCACACCAGGAAGTCAAATACGAACAAAAAAAAAAGAGCTCCCGCATCAAGAAACAACTTTGACACCCTAGCTCAACTAAATGTGAATGAGAGTGAAAATCCAAGAGACTCAGAGTGACCCTCATTGGAGAATCCCCAGACCTCGAAGACTCAACAAACCAAAATCCAATCGGAAGCCTTTTTGATTCCCCAGTCCTCTATGCACACAAGGGACAATTCTGAAAAAGTTGAAGGCGCAGTGTTGGATGCAATTCCAGAAGCAATGGAAGAAGAACCTGAAAGCATTAACTACGGGGACCTGAACATCATGGGGTTGGAAGATGCATGCAAGCAGAAATAATTTCTCTCAATTCCACCGCACCAGATCCAGAAATTGGAGGAAGTCCTTACTAGAGCTCAACAGATCCCATCCCTTGGCATTCAAGGAGGTATGCTCCTGAACACAAAACTCATTATGAAAGAATCCCTAAAACGAGGAAGAAAAATCGATCTACAACGAACGGTCATCATGGGCAAAGAGCTAGTAGAATCAGGGAGATATTCCAAGTTGACCAGGTTCTACTCTGTAGTTCCCAATCCCCTCAATGAAGATCATCTCATGGAATATCATAGGGCTAAATAGTCCCTCCAAGAAAATATTAATCAAGAAAAGAATTACTGAGGAAAACCCCAAAATCTTCTTTATGCAGGAAACCAAATGCTCCAACTCCACTCTCGACAAAATTTTCAAAAGACTTTAGAAAGGCTACAACACCCTAGCGATAGACGCTAATGGGGCTTCCGGAGGCCTAGCAATCATCTAGAATCCCCACTTCATTACCCTTGAGAACAACCAGGCCAATCGACATTTCATTCAAGCCTCCTTTCACCTTATTGGAACTAACATCCATGGACATCTCACGAATGTATACTTCCCCCAGCTACTCCAGCAAAAAAAAGAGCTCCTTGATAGCATAGCAGATCTCAACAACTAGTGAACTCACCCTCTTCGGCTGATTGGAGGAGACTTCAACATGATCACAACCCTCTAGGAAAAAAAAGGAGGAAGCTAACCTCACCTTGAAAGAGACAACACCAAATTCAAGGACTTCATCCATGACAATCGTTTTATATATCTTCAAACATCTAATGACATCTTCACTTGGAATAATAGAAGAGGTGGATCTCATCAAATCGCTTCCAGATTGGACTGCTTGCTCATCATGGAAGACTTCATCCACCTTGGAGGAGTAATTGTAGCCACCATCATCCTGGCCTTTGGCTCAAACCATTCGCCCATCCAGCTCCACTGGCTCAGACCACGTATAGCCACCCCAAAACCTTTTCTCTTTGAACACTTTTGGCTCAAACATCTAGGATTCAAAGACCTTATATTGGATTGGTGGGCTTCCCTCACACCACCCTTGGGCACAAAAATGTATCAGTTCTAATAGAAATTGAAGATGCTCAAGGGGAAACTGAAATTGTGGAACAAGACCACCTTCGGCAACATCTTCAAAGACCAAAGAGACCTGGAAGAGAAAATGAAGCATCTACAACAAAAAATCATATCAGAAGGAAGAACAACAGACTCATAGACCAAGGAAAAGACACTAACAACCCAACTGGAAGAGAGAAGAAGCCAAAAATATATCCTATGGAAACAAAAATCCTGGATATGCTAGCTTAAGGATGGAGAAAGAAACACAAAACTATTTCATCGCTCCACCATCCAGCACAAGATGCATAAGAGAATCACTGTCCTCAAAAATCAAAATGGGGAGCATATGGAAAAACATGAGGACATCACTGAATAAATGCGCAATCACTTCAAGGACATTCTCAAAGAACCCAACATCTAACGACCGGAGGCCATTGGAAAAATCACACAACACATCCCAAAATTGGTCTATGAGGATCACAACAGGATGATGCTTAAAGCCACAACACTAACAAAGGTTGAACAAGTGGTTTTCCAATTAAAAGAGGGGAAATCCCCGAACCGGACGGATTCACCACCAACTTCTTCCATTTCTTCTGGGACACTATCAAAGAGGAAGTCTGGGGCATAGTGGAGGAATCACGCAATACCCACTAGATTATGCCAAATATCAATGAAACCTTCCTCACTCTCATCCCAAAGGAAGATAATGATGCTTCTCCAGGTAAGTACAAACCCATAGCACTCTGCAATGTAATTTACAAAATCATTTCCAAAGTTATAGCTAATAGATTGAAGCGGCTTCTTCCCATGCTCATCTCACCAAAGAAAACTGGCTATGTTGAGGGTAGGTAGATTCTTGATGGAATCATCCTAACCCATGAGGTCATACACTCCTTAAAAACCTAAAAAAAACTTGGCATGCTCCTCAAAATTGACCTGTCCAAGGCCTTTGACAAGCTCAGCTAGAACTACATAAAGAAAGTCTTACTAGCCTTTGGCTTCAGTCAAAATTGGGTCCATTGGATCATGAGCTTGATATCCTCTCCTTTTATCTCTATCGTTTTCAATGGCATCCCCTCGGCAACATTCAACCCCTCCAAAGGTATAAGGCAAGGGGACCCTCTCTTGCCCTTTCTCTTTGTTCTAATGGATGAGGGCCTAGGCTGCCTGATAAAGAGCTCTATCTGATCGCATAACCTTCAGGGAATTCCTCTACAAAATATCCCCCTATTTCCCACCAATAATTTTTTGTTGACAATATGATCATGGCGGACCCCTTTGTACAGGAAGCTCACACCCTCATAACTCTTCTTGATTGTTTCTCTGTAGCCTCTAGAACTACTGTTAACCCTGAAAAATCTCAAATCTTCTTTTTTAATAGGTCACCTATCACCCATCGCAGCATAGCTCGCATCCTCGGCTTCACCATAGCCTCTTTTCCATACAAATACCTAGGAGATCCTCTCACGGACTCAGCTATCAAACATTCTTCCTGGAGAGAGCTGTTGGATAGAATGGAGACTAAATTGTTCAACTAGACCTATTGCTCCCTCAAAATTGTCAGACGTTTGGTTCTCATCAAAAATGTTCTTCAGTCCCCACCCATATACCTCTTTTCTATTTTAGCGGCACCAAAATGGGTTCTCAAGGCCATTCGCAATCTTCAAAGCAGGGAAAATTTTAGGGATAGAAGTTTATCTTAAAGTTTAGAAATCTTGGCTAATCTTACTAATCCCTAATATCCAAATTTAAAATGTTTGGTGATAATTTTGTAAAAATTTATAGATTTATAACTATTTTATATTATAAAATATACAATATTGGCAATTTTTAAGGTAAAATAATAATATACTATAAAATTTAGGTGAATTCATTTTTAGAAAATTGGAAATTGGAAAATATTTTTTTGGAAAAAACATGGAATATTAGCCCACCTGTGAATATTAGCCCCTAAAATTTTCCTTGCTTCAAAGAACCTTCCTTTTGGGGGATCCAAAGACAAGAACAAATGGGCGCTAGTCAAATGGAAAGAGGTGTGTACATCGAAAGCGCTGGGAGGACTAGACTGAGAGATCCAGAGCACAACAACAACATCATTAATGCAGGAGCATGAGGCTTCGAGATGAAAGACTTCAATTTTATTCCAAAAACACAAAAAAAAAATTTATAAGCAAAGGAGTGTGTTCCTTTAACTGGCAATTTATAGTTTTAGTAGATAGGATTCTGAACTATTATTTAGGGATTTGGATTTCTTCTAATTAGTTCAATGTATTTAGTTTTTAATTAAGGATTTTAGTGAAAATATCATGCCAAGTGATTTTATCTAAAACTAGGCAAATTCGACCCCTTTGAAGTGAATCTGAACGTTTGCATGAACAATATATATTGTATGAAAGTTTGAAGGTAAAAAGTGGGGTGAGAGGATTTGATTGTAATTAAAATTGAAGAGACTGGTTTTCCTCTGTATCTCTGTAATATATGTGTGTTGTTAAATTTCTGAAGTTTTATTATATATGTGTGATTTTCAATTGGGGCAAGGTTTAGTTGAAAACCAAGAAGGCTTCAGAAACCTTCGGTCTAAATAAGGAAAGATCGATGGATATTGCATGTGAATATGTGCATTTGATAACCCGACGAGGGATGTGAATATCTGATAAAATTGCATAAAATTTATAATATTTTATTTGAAGCTCTAAATCTGCAAGAGAACCGTCCGATCAAATTTGATCGACGGGTACACCATGAAAAATTGAGTGTTATTTATCCTTTTAAATGGATGCGTTAATTATTAATTTTGATTTGATAATTTAAGTTTACCATCCATCATTTGTTTGATTCGATGACACTCGTGTCAAGATCATTGATCCAAAGATAATCACATACTTAGATGCCTGGAGTTTAACGTTTCAAATGGACCCGATGAATTAATAAGCGGAGTTTTGGAGTCCGCGACATTGTAACCGTCCGTTTGCTGGGTGATCCAAAAGATATCACATTCAAACATGTGTGGAGTTTAAAATCTATAATGGATGTAATAAATTTTTAGTAAAGGGATTTAATATGGTTCAGTTCCGTCAAAATTAAGTCTGAAGTGGAAATTATGAGTATTTGATATGTGTGGTTCCACTATTGCTACATTCCATATAGTTTATACAATTTTGGTTCCATCATTTATGAAAAGGTTATGAACTGGGTTTTAATGCATTTTAGGTTTTTTTTAAGTAAATTTGGAGGTTGATGACTGATACTCCAAAGAAAAACCGAGAAGAAGTTCCACCCAATGTTGAAGAAATAGTTTCAAAATTTGAAAGCTTATCAATAACACCTGCATCCAACACACCAATTGTGGTATCAGAGCAGCCTTTAGACACTGAGCAAGATCTCAAAGATCAAGAAAATAAATCCAATATGGCTTACAGAGTTGGAAGAGGAGGTGGTTCTGGTCGAAGAAGAGGAAGACCAATTGCAAATGCTGAAGTGTTAGAAGTTATGCAATAGATGCAAGTACTTTAATGGAAATGGGAAATCAAAGAGATGCAGATGCTGGAGATATCAGTGAGCCTGAAGTTAAATCTATAGAAGAGGTAGAACCTGCAAAATTTACTCCTTAGATGAGATTTTTTAAATCAGTGTTGGGATCCACATCTAAACCCAGACCTGAAGTTTCGGTTTTTACAGGAGGCTTAAACCCATAGGAGTTGATAGATTGGGTTAATGACATGGATAATTTATTTGATTATGAAGAAATGGAGGAAGGAAAAAGAGTGAAATTTGATGTCACAAAATTGAAAGGACATGCAACACTTTGGTGGGATGGAGTACAGGCAGAAAGAAGGAGACTTGGTAAGCAGCCAATAAAGAATTGGAACAGGATGGTGGAAAAGTTGAGAGGTAAGTTTTTTCCAAGTGATTATCAAATTTTATTATTTAAACAAATGCAGAATCTTAGACAGAGGTAAATGACAGTAAAAGAATATATGGAGGAATTTTACAAAGTGAGCATAAGAGCAGGACAAATTCAAGATACAACACAGAAGATTGAAATATATATTAATGGTCTCATAATGGAGATACAAGATGAGATAAGTCTACTGTCTCCTAAAACAATGGAAGAGGCTTATCAAATGGCCTTGAAAGCTGAAGAAAAACTCATGAGGAAGCAATCTGCCAGAGGTAGAGGTAATTTATGAGGAAGAGGAAGTCAATGTGGTAGAGAAATATCTACAGCACAAAGAGAAGGAGCTAGCAGTAGCTCAAGTCAGCATACACCCACAGAAGGTGATGCAAGTGGTAGAAGGATTTTTTCCAGAGGAAGAGGAGGCAGAGGCAAAGGAAGAGAAATCATATGTTATAGATGTAATAATCTGGGACACAAATCTTATGAATGTCCAGAGAATGTGGGGACAAATAAGAGAATTGTAATTGTTGCTTGGAGTGAAGAGGAATTAGAAAAGGTGCTAGAAGCAGAGAATATACCAGAGAAAGGAGAATCTTTGGTAGTGAACAAAGTTATATTAAAACCAATTAAGGAAGTTGTTGAACCAACACAAAGAAAGACTTTGTTTAGAAGTGTGTGAAAAGTTCAAAGAAAATGCTATCAATTGGTAATTGATAGTGGCATCACTGATAATTTGGTCTCTACAGAAGTGGTGGAGAAATTGAAATTGAAGACAAAGAAGCATCCAACACCCTACAAGGTGTCATGGATTCAGAAAGGACATCAGCTATTAGTGAATGAACATTGTGAAGTGGAATTCTAGTTGGGTAGCTACAAAGACAAAATTATGTGTGATGTGATGCCTATGGACGTATGCCACATATTGCTGGGTAGACCTTGGCAATATGACAAAGGAGCTATGCATGATGGGAAAAAGAACACATACAAGTTTTGTAAAGATGGTGTCAATAATACATTGTTTCCTATAGAAGAAGAAGATGCATCAAGAAGACCTGATCCGAAAGCTTTATTACTGAGTGGAAAGGAATATCTGCAGCAGATTGAAGATGATGAGGTAAACTTTCCATTAATTTGAAAACCCAAGGTAGTAATTACTTCCACTAAAATTTTTGATTTACCAATTGAAATTCAAGAGATGATGGAAAATTATTGTGATATCATTGTAGATGATTTTCCTAATGAATTACCACCTATTAGAAAGATAAACCATCATATAGATTTGATTCCAGGAGCAAATTTTCCAAATAAAGCAGCATACAGGATGACTCCCACAGAAAATGAAGAAATCAGAAAGCAGGTGTGAGAATTGTTAGATAAAGAACTGATCAGAGAGAGTTTGAGTCCTTGTGCAGTGCCAATTGTGTTGAGTCCAAAAAAATATGGAGGCTGGAGAATGTCCACTGACTCAAGAGAAATCAACAAAATAATAATCAGGTATACATTTCCTTTACCTATAATTGAATATTTGATGGATTGTTTAAGTGGGGCAAGATATTTTACAAAATTGGATTTAAAGAGTGGCTATCATCAAATTAGGATAAGGGAAGGAGATGAATGGAAGACAACCTTTAAAACAAATGAAGGATTGTATGAATGGATGGTAATGTTGTTTGGATTATCAAATGCTCCTAATACATTTATGAGGCTTATGAATGAAGTACTGAAAGAATTTATTGGTAAATTTGTAATAGTATATCTGGATGATATATTAATTTACATCAAATCTAAAGAAGAACACTTGAAACATCTGAATTATGTCTTAAGGAAGTTGCATCAAGAAAAGTTGCTGGTAAATTTAAAAAAGTGTTCATTCATGAAAGAAGAATTGATATATTTAGGCTTTTTTGTTTCTGCTGATGGATTGAAAATGGATCCAGAAAAGATAAAGGTAATCATAAAATGGCCTTCACCTAAGAGTGTTTTTGAGGGAAGAAGATTCCATGGTCTTGCTAGTTTTTATAGGAAATTCATAAAGAATTTTAGTAATATCAATGCTCCTATTGTTGATACTATAAATAAGGATAACAACCATTTAGATGGACCGATGAAGCAGAGAAAAATTTCCAATTGTTGAAACAAAAGATAACAGAAAAGCCATCTTAGTTTTGTCTGATTTTAACAAACCTTTTCAAGTAAAATGTGATGCTATTGGGGAAGCTATTGGAGCTATGTTAAGTCAAGAAGACAGACATGTAGCTTATTTCAATGAAAAACTGAATGACACAAGAAGAAAATATTCTTCTTATGACAAGGAATTTTATGTAGTTGTGCAATCATTAAAGAAGTGGAGACATTACTTGATGTCTAAAGAGTTTGTGCTTTATTCAGACAATCATGCATTGCATTATATTATGCAGCAGCCAAAACTAAATCAGAAACATGCAAAATGGGTAAAATATTTTCAAAGTTTCAATTTTGTATTGAAACATATAAATGGCCAAGCAAACAAAGTAGCAGATGCCTTAATTAGAAAAGCATTTTTGCTCAAGAAAGTCAAATTCAAGTGTTGGGTTTTGATTTTATTAAAGAATTATATAAGACAAATTTTGATTTTAAAGAGGCATTTGAAGCATGCAATAATCCCCCTTGTTGGACAGAAGTAAGTGGTTGAACTTTTTATTGCAAGAAGGTTTGCTATTTAAAATAAATCAGCTTTGCATACCAAATTGTTCTATGAGAGAAAATTTAATTAAGGAGAAACATAATGGTGGATTTGGTGGACACTTTGGTGAAGACAAGACTTAAGAACAAGTAAGTCGTTTTTATTTTTGGCCAAAGATGAGATCTGAAGTGGAGAAGTATGTGAAAAATTGTAAAGTTTGTCAATATGCAAAAGGAAGGAGTCAAAACACAGGCCCTGTATGTTCCATTACCTATTCCAGATAGACCTTGGGATATGGTAAGTATGGATTTTGTTTTGGGTTTACCTAAAACACGGAGAGGGAATGATGCAATTTATGTTGTAGTTGACAGATTTTCTAAAATGGCACATTTTGTTTCATGTTATACATGTTGCTAATTTGTTTTTCAAAGAGATTGTAAGGTTGCATGGGTTACCTAAAAGCATTATCTCTGATAGGGACACCAGATTTGTTGGTAATTTTTGGTGGACATTGTGGAAAAATCTTGGTACTAAACTAAGTTTCCTCTCAGCTTATCACCCTCAGACTGATGGACAGACTAAGGTGGTGAATAGAAGCTTGGGTAATCTTTTGAGAAGCCTTGCAGGTGAACATCCTAAACAGTGGGATCAGATTTTGGCACAGGTTGAATATGCTTATAATGACTCTCCTAACAGGAGTACAGGACAGAGTCCATTCCATATAGTTTATGGAATGCACTCAAGAGGAGTATATGAACTAAGAAATTTGGGAAAAGAGGAAATGAGAAATGCTAATGGAGAAGATTTTGCTTCAGAAATTCAAGCAATAAATGACAAGGTAAAACAACAGTTACAGGATAGCAACATCAAGTACAAAAGTAGAGAAAATTTGAAGAAGAGAGAAGTTAACTTTGAAGTTGGATATTTGGTCCTAGCACACCTGAGAAAGGAAAGATTTCCTAAAAGGGCGTATACAAGTTGAAATTTAAGAAACTTGGACCATGCAGAGTATTGAGAAAATTTTCTACAAATACATATGAAATTGAATTCCCCCCTGACATTGGAATATCTCAAATTTTCAATGTTGTTGATTTGTATAGGTATGAAGACAAAGACATAGATGATACAACTAAAGGCAAAGAAGAGATTAATTGGTTGAAACAATTACCCACAGCAAAAACATTGCAGCCAAAGAAGATTTTAGACAAAATATTGTCTAAGAAGACAAGAGGACGAGAGTATTTTCAGTATTTGGTCAAGTGGAAAGACCAACCAGTTGCAGAGGTTACCTGGATGACAAATACCATCCTATAGAAATTGGGCAGTTCTATAGGGAAACTCATGGATAGAAGCCCATGAAGAATTTTGTCCTCGGGAGTTTGATGTAGGAGCATGAGGCTTCGAGATAAAAGACTTCAATTTTATTCCAAAAACACAAAAAAAAAATTACAAGCAAAGGAGTGGGTTCCTTTAGCTGGCAATTTACAACTTTAGTAGATAGGATTCTGAACTATTATTTAAGGATTTGGATTTCCTGTAATTAGTTCAATGTATTTAGTTTTTAGTTGAGGATTTTAGGGAAAATATCATGCCAAGTGATTTTATCTAAAACTAGGAAAATTCGATCCCTTTGAAGCGAATCTGAACGTTTGTATGAACAATATATATTGTATGTAAGTTTGAAGGTAAAAATTGGGGTGAGAGGATTTGATTGTTATTAAAATTGAAGAAAGTGGTTTTCCTCTATATCTCTATAATATATGTGTTGTGTTAAATTTCTGAAGTTTTATTATACATGTGTGACTATCAATTGGGGTGAGGTTTAGTTGAAAGCCAGGAAGGCTTCAAAAACCTCCGGTTTAAATAAGGAAAGATCGATGGATATTGCATATGAATATGTGCATTTGATAACCCGACGAGGGATGTGAATATCTGATAAAATTGCACAAAAGTTACAATATTTTATATGAAGCTCTAAATCTGCAGGAGAACCATCTGATCAAAGATGATCGACGGGTATCACATGAAACATTTAGTGTTATTTAACCTTTTAAATGAATGCATTAATTATTAAATGCGATTTGTTAATTTAAGTTGACAGTCCATCATTTATTTTATTCGACGACCCTCGTATCAAGATCGTTGTTCCGACGATAATCACATACTTAGATGCCCGAAGTTTAATGTTTCAAATGCACCTGATGAATTAATAAGCGGATTTTTGGAGTTCGCGACATCGTAACTGTCCATTTACTAGGTGATCTGACAGATATCGCATGCAAACATGCGTGGAGTTTAAAAGCTATAATGGATGCGATAAATTTTTAGTAAAGGGATTTAAAATGGTTTGGTTTAGTCGAAATCAAGTCTGAAGTGGAAATTGCGAGTATTTTCTATGTGTGATTCCACTATTGCTGCATTCCATATAGTTTATATAATTTTGGTTCCGCCATTTATGAAAAGGTTATGAACTGGGTTTTAATGCATTTTGGGTTTTATGTAAGTAAATTTGGAGGTTGATGACTGATACTCCAAAGAAAAACCGAGAAGAAGTTCCACCCGATGTTGAAGCAATAGTTTCGAAATTTGAAAGCTTATCAATAACACCTGCATCCATCCCACCAATAATGGGCGCCATTATATGGTGGAAATGGGTATCCAACCCTCACATACCATGGGAAACCCTATGGGCTGCCAA
This sequence comes from Pinus albicaulis, assembly GCA_034641835.2. Classification (NCBI taxonomy): domain Eukaryota; kingdom Viridiplantae; phylum Streptophyta; class Pinopsida; order Pinales; family Pinaceae; genus Pinus; species Pinus albicaulis. The sequence continues at coordinate 1,227,904,454 of CM076572.1, read as the reverse complement.
ATATGCAGGAAATTGGCCCAAGGAGGAATTAATTACATTCAACATCGCTCATGAAAGATCCCAAATCTGGAATGCAACTAGCCAACAAAAATAACTGATCCAAACCCATATTTTCTAGGAACTGCACAGTGGAACTCAAGCCAGATAAATTCAGGGCAGCAAATGCCTAGTCTATCCTCAATCTTCCCTCACCCCCTATGGAGCATAGTCTTTCAGGCAAGAGAAAAAAATTGCGTCCAAGACTTTTGGACCAATGAAACAACTCAAGGTTACAGGACTTGGCTACACACAGGTAGATGGCAGGCAAATTGGAACAATGAACATTACAGAGATATTTGGGAGGAATTAACTAAAAGAAGAATCAGAACTTAGCATGGGCCAGATATACCTCATTGGGGCGACACTTCAAGTGGTAAATAATCAACTAATAAATCCTATCATCTATTACAACAACCGAACCTTTGCCCCACAAAGCAAATATGGAAGAAGATACAGACTGCCAAGCTTTGGCCCAAGGTAGCTACATTTTTATGGCTGCTTAGTAAAAGACGCATCCTCACATGGGAGAATATTTTGAAGAGGGGTTTTGTGGGTCCTTCGAGGTGTCCCCTATGTCAGAACAACATCGAAACCATCGATCATCTGCTGGACCTCTGCCCCATATCCAACACTTTTTGGGATAGGATTGAAATATTATGCAGAAGATCCAATCGAGACAGGAGAAACATCACCAATACCATTAGAAAATGGTAGGATAATCCCTGCTCTAGCAATATTATGAATCGTCTGTGGCAGCTGATTCTAGGTCTACTCATATGGAATCTCTAGAAATAACAAAATAGCAAGGTCTTTAAAGACACAGCCTCAAATTGAGAGAAAATTTGGGCCAAGCTACAAAACAACTTAGAAGGAAATCTCGCCATGGATCACTGGGGGAAGGATGACCTCCCGAAAACCATCGTTGAATATATCATTTGGTACAATTGGCACATATGCATTAATCTCCAAATGGATAACTCCTCCCCGAGCACAAGTAGGATTCGCGCACCTAAACAATGGCACCCCCGCAACCCACCGGCTAGTTTTTTCAAGTGCAACTTCGATGGAGCCTCCAAAGGAAACCGATGGGAAGCTAGATTTGGGGGTGTCTTCAGAGATTCTAATGGAAGCCCCCTTCATGCCTACTATGGGAACCTGGGGTGGGATAGCAACAACTCTGCGGAGCTGGAGGGGCTTATACAAGGTATCTCCAGAGCCATAGAGCTCAAATTTTTCCCACTGGAAATGGAATGAGACTCACAAATAATCATTCAAACGACCACTCGCATTCTCCTTGGCACTTCTCCCTCAAAGGTTTCTACTCGCTAGAGGCTAGCCAACCATCTCAATTTCTTGGAATAGTTGCTACAACACCATAGGGTCATTTCCTTCCACCATGTGCACAGAAACGAAAACACTAGTTGATATCCTGGCCAACAAAGGAATGGATAGCCACTCAATGATATATCACTCTAACTTCTCTCAGATTGAGGATGAAACCTTGTGAGATAACTTCCATACTCTCCTTTAAAAGGATCAAACTTCCCCAGATTCCGGTGACATGCCTCAATCGTGCGAAACCAATTCTTCCCATGCTCAGGCTGACAACGCCTTGCACAAACAACTTTAACCTGATGCGGAACCTCATCTTAGCAATCATTCATACTATTACTCTGTTGCACTTGATCTTCTTCGATACATTGAATCACATGCAATCTCAAGTGAACTGTCCCAACTCGCATATGCGAGCGTGCCACAACACAACACAACATCTGCGCTTATGCCACAGGTCTTCAAAAGGCATTGTTACTCCTCATTCCGTCATCCATTTCCTACTCTAGTCGGCCTCCAAAGCCATCTCTGCCTCCTCCCTTTCCATCTTGCTGCTACTTTAGTTCCCCTACATGCTCCACCTGTTGCGTGCTCCCTCTGACGTGTGCCCCCTTACGTGTGCCAGCTTGCAGTGTGCTCCTCTCGCTAATTCCCTCCTAGATGTGTGCCCCCCTCGACGTCCCCCACTTCTGATTGTGCGCCTCCCTTTGGAATTCCCCTCTTCTTTTGCTTCATCCTGTTGCACGCTTTCGGAGGTAGGCTCCCTTGCTAGGCACCTGCCTTCTGCGCGCCCCCTGCTGCGCAACCCTCTGTTGCATATCCCCCCCCCCCATGCTACGCTTCTCTGTTGCGCATTATCCTATTGCGCACTTCACTACTTTAAGCCCGGTCTCGCCCCCTCTGCTTGTTAGCCTCCCCATGGATCCACGACAGCGTCAAAAGACTATTAGGGGTAGCCAAAGATCAAAAGGTGCATTCTCTGGTCACTATAACCACGGTCATGACCACCATTTGAAATCCATTGAGGGCTCCTCTTCTAGCAACCATGAAAAGGAGGCACCTCAACGGTCTGAACACACTTAAGATGAGATAGCCTTATTTCCGGAGAATCGACGGGGCAGACAAGGCCCCTTGGAAGTCCACCATTGAACACTCTAAACCACCCACTCTTTGGAAAATCGAACCTCTCCCAGTTCACGAGCCCACAGAGGAGGATACTGACGTGTGGAACATGGATTTGGATGGAGTTTGGAACAAAGTTCCAAATGTTGAGTACCGAGTCACTCTTATCATCTGCACATCCCCTCCTAAACCCCCGCGCTTGCCTTCTACTGAGGAGGAAGCCATTGTGAAGGAATTGTTGAGATTCAAAAAGATGATGGAGCTTAGTGAAAATGAGTCGCCTTCAGTAAGTGGGCCCGTAGGCTATTTTTAGGTGCAATTCTATTTTTAGACATGGTGATCATATTTCAGAAGTTGCAGGATGCTGTTTGTGGATGGTTGGTCAAGTTGGAAAAATAGATGAAATTCTATTTTTAGAATATTGGGCGAAGTCTATTTATAGATCGTCAATCTAAAAATAGATGCATGTCGATTACTATTAGCTCTTAATAATAATCAGACAATAAACAACAACTTATTCTCTTGGAGCACTTTATTTCAGTATACAGATTTGGAAAATCAGTGGGCTAAAGGAATTACGCAATTCCTAGGGTTGATTGGTGGTTCATGCATGGAGGACTCAGTTATAACTGAAGTGGCAAAGTTATGACAGAGTTGGAAGAGTAGTTCATGGAGTTGTTATTCAGTTTAACTCAATTATTGGAGTTAAACTCAGTTGAGCTAGTTGTATCTAGTCTAATTTAATGATACACTAGTGAGAGTGGAGTGAATTAATTAGTTAATTCACAAATAATAACTCATTAATCAACTGAACAAATACAACAGTTAACTACAGTGCATGTCAGTTCCAGTGGAGACCCAGTGGAGAGATAAGTGAAAGGGTGAGATGGACTATCTGTTGTGACTATAGTGATGCATTGATTGCATCACACACACATTGGAGTTGCCAATGAGGATAGCGCAGTCAAGGCAAGGGTAATTCGAATTCATTCAAAGCTATTCTTCAGCAGGGATTGCTCAGTGGAGCCGGGCTATCAGGAGGGCAGAAATTAGTGCATGGATTTGCAGATTTCATCTTGTTAGTGTGTGACGATTGATTGTACTGAGAGCTTGATGTACTAAGCTTTGTATGAGATTGTTACATGATCTCCATGATACATAATATATGATAGTTGGGGTTTTCAGCTTCAGGCTTTCCCATTAAACAACTGTGTTATGTGTGATTGTTTTTATTGCTTCATGTGTTTGCAATTGAGTTTATAATTTCCGCAAAAGATTAATAATGGAAGGATTCTGTATTTAGCAAGAAGTTAAATATTGTTAGATCAGGAGAATCTGGATATATAATGCATGTTATATAATTTCTACGCGAATATGGATTCCGCATCGAGGAGGAGGACCCTGCTACAGAGGATGATGATGATGAAGGAACACCATGAGTGCACGACTGCTCGGTTCTTTTCTGTTTTCTGGTATTTCAGCACATACTACAGATATTTTATTTTTATGTGTCACAAAACACTTTGTAAATAATGATTTTCTGATGCTATTATGGGGTGGTTTCCTCCTAGGAGGAAACCCCAAACCTATGCTATTTTGAAATCTTATAAGGCTGAAATAGGCTAAGCACCACTTACCATCTCAGCCCAACGCCTATTTAAAGTTTCTTTTTGATCTAATATAAGCCTAACTTACAAAAAAATAAAAATAAAAATTAGCATATGAATAATAAATTACATTAAAATGAGAGTCAAACTATAAAGAAAATAGTGAAGAACATATGCAAGAATGCCATATTTGAGATTTTCTCTCAATTGAAATATACTACAGAAATAGAAATAGAGAGTTTGAACATTCTATTAGTTTGAAACATTCAACTTTTAAAAAATAAAAATATATCCTAAATCGATAATGTGTAATGTTTGGAAAAAAATATATGTTGTTGAAATAAATGACACCATTGAAAGCATATCAATTATTTTTTAGTTGGGTTTGACAATTCTATTGGTTTGAAATATTTGACTTTGAAACAATAAAAATATTTCCATTGAAAGCATATCAATTATTTTTTAGTTGGGTTTGACAATTCTATTAGTTTGAAATATTTGACTTTTAAAAAATAAAAATATGTCCTAAATCAATAATGTGTAATGTTTGGAAAAAAATATATGTTCTTTAAATAAATGACACCATTGAAAGCATATCAATTATTTTTTTACTTATATTAAGTTAGTTTAGTAATTAAGATTGTAATTTAGTTAGTTTAGTAATTAATATTATAATTTTTAATTATGTAATTGTATTTTAAAAAAAAAGTTGTATAAGAAAATTTATTATAAATATTATATAAGAAAAATTATAATATAAATATGTTAATAATAATTAATATTTTATTTATTTTATAGGGTTTTGGATAAATGGTGATTGGGTTCTCTGTTATAGAGATTTTTGATGTAAAGTCATTGGTTCAATTCCACCACCAAATCAAGATGATATATTAAACATAATGAAGATATAATCCCACCAAATTAACAAAAAAATAATAATTAATATTTTACATGAAAATTTACTAAAAAAATTATTAACTTAACTTTATATTTAAAACTAAAAAATATTTTAAAAAATTAATCAATTCATAAATTATAACACTCATCCATCCAACTTACATAAATAAAAATAAAAAATTATTTACCCTACCAAAATCATTAAACCTCTCATTGTAAAACTTACATTTGATTCTAATTAACCATAATCCTAAGTACCTCATACTTATATTACATATTCGTTATCACTAATCATATAAGTCATATTTGAACTTATCATTCATAATCGATATAACCAATCATATGAAACATATGGAATTTAATTATTCATATATTCCATTATCGATTTAATTAATTATAGACCCTTATTCAAGTTATGATTATAGTTGAAATACTATAGAGTAATAGTGCTAGGTTGTTACAGGACTTAATCGTTGGTTCATCATCTGAGATGCTTGACATAAAGACCCCTGTCCTTCGTGAATCAATACACGCTCTTAGCCTTTAAGATTGGAGGTACGCGTAACTCGTTACAACCTGTCCTCATTAATTTCTTCGCCATCGGTTTTTTATTGGGATCTGTGTGCGAGCCACCTGCCCTCACGGTCTTTGTCTGATCTCATCAGATAAATGGTGGCCTTCTCTTGGCGAGAGTTGGATAGGTTATATGAGATTACTCGACCCCTCACTTGTCATTTGTGCTCTGCCGCTATTGTTGGGTTAACTCTGTTATGGCTTCTCTGCCAGAACTTTCTGCCATGGCATTTCTTCTCAGCGAAGCTAAATCTAACCCTATCAACAATCAGAGTCAATGTTTGGCTTATCCGGTAGCTACCCTTCACGAGGATTTTCCAGTAGCTCAAACTCTCGGCCCCGTCGCCCTCCTTCGTCTTGGGTAAGAGATACTATGAGATTAATACTTCCTTTCTGCACTTACAAGTCTCAATTTAAAGTGTTATATAGGAATTGATCTACTACATTATTAATACTCTCTCTTTGCTTCGCAGCTTGGCATCTGGCCTTCAGGCGCGAAGTTACTTCAGCCACATGTAAGGCAATAAGCCCATCTCACCTTTAGGCTTTTAATTAAAAATTTATGAAGCAAGTTTCTTTAGCTTACCCTAGCTATTCCATTATTTTTATGTTTTCTTTTTTTTCGTTTAAACCTTTTTACTTTGTATATTGCAGGTATACTCCTTATTGTCGAAAGCCTTGTCGTTCTCCAGAGGTTTTGGTGTCAGCTAATATTTTTGCAACTCTCTCTAGGTATTCCAAAATGATTTTCTTGGGTCTCCATTCTTGAATACGGAGTTCGGCATTGGTTGTGCAGTCATGAGCTTTGGATTTTCTCTAAAATTTGTTCAGTATAAGAGATAGTTTTTCATTTTAGCTCCAAAGTGCAATAATTATAGTTATCCAAAAAAACCCTGTGTAGAAAGTGTAATTATCTACGGGATTTAAGGCTCAACTTTGTATCCAGATGATTTTTCCTCCGAGTTCATACTCGGTTGGAATTATGTGGAACTGTATAAGTTTATATGAAATTGGAATTTGGTTGAAATATTTATTCTATCTTATGTTATAGATTTTCTTACTATTCCATGCATTAGAATCTGTTTTGGTTAAAGAATTATCTAAGGAAATGTTCCTATGTGATTAACTGTAATGTTTTTGCAACTGCTTAGTTCTACAATAAGGTCTCTTTTTAAATGAACAGTTATCATTACTTTTCCTCATATATTGCTATTATCTCTTTATCAGTTCTAAGACGAATTCTAATTGTGTAATTTCTAGGTTTTCATTTTTGTAAAGAAAGTATAGTAAATACAGATATATTGAAATGTTTGTGTTATTCAATTTAAGAAGGGTATTGAATACTTAGTTTTCTTTAGGGTCTGTGCCTCGAGCTGACCAAATAGTCTAAACATTTCTTTGCTTAATTTTCCAGTTTTGTAACAAAATCAAAACTGTTAAATGTTATTTTCTTTCCTTTTCGAATTTCATTGTTATTGGCTATTTACTCTTCTCAGCATTTCTTTTACAACACTTTCGTTATTTAGCTAGTGACTGGTAAATTTACCCAGGTGACTAGACCACCTTACTCTTCGTCCGAGAGAGTCGGATCTTGGAGACGATGTGTTGAGGGTTGGGTTTCCACTTGATGCCCTCGACCAATGGTCTTCCCTGAAGTGTTTTAACCATAAATAATTTATGTTGTAAAGATACATTTGTATTTCATAACTTCACAATTTATTCTTCTCTTAATTAAAAATTTACCGTCCTGCTACTATAACAGTTTACTTCACAATTCTTCCACAGTGGTTAACAATTTTCCTTCGTTTACATAGTAAAATATTCATTACAGTAATAGCTCAGATCTCCTTTTAATTTATTACTACTTTGGAATATTCTTTCTGCTGTTCTAATGCAGTAGAAATCATCTCAAAATATTTCTTTACCATATTTTCATTTACTAAACTTAAAGCATTGCACAAGCATTAAGCACCACTTTGGTATTAAAATATAACCTGTGACACATGTATATACTTATTGTATTATCAAATATAAACATTACCATTTCTATTCCAATCCAATATTGTCTATAGTAGAACCAAAATTCTATCATTAATAGGTAAATACTTGTTTACAATAAACTAAATATTTTTTGTACAATAATTACTTGAAAAATGCACAAATACTTATATGGATTAAGCAGTTTTCACATCTGATGCCCTCCCAAGCTTCAAGGGAGGTGATTATGTCCTCCTCTTACCCCCATGCTCCAGACCTGAAAGGTACGGGTTGATAGTGGATATTTCTGCTATGACCTCAGGACACCTAGTCCAGTCAGTACCAGAAATAAGTTCAGGAATGCAGAGTGTTTTCCACTGGTCACTACCAGCTCTAGAAAATCCACACTCTTCCTTTGTCTATGAACAAAACTCCTACTCCTCGCTGGGATCAGTCTCTTATCCCCATAGGAGCAGGTAACTATTTCCAACTGTCCCCAACCACCTTCCAGTTCTTGGAAAACATTTATCATCAATTTTTACTTTTTATGAAGTTATTTTCCATAACTGATTTTATTATTCATAATTAATCACTAATGAAAATAATTTTTCAACAAAACATAAATAATTCTCGTATTTTCTTAAAACAATAATTAAAAATGTCTTTTAACTAGTTAACAGCTAGTTATCATTAATGCAGCTATCACAACTTCCCCCTGGAAGTAACACCGTCCTCGATGTTTCACTCTAGCTCTGAAAAGAGCTCTAGGTAAGCCTCACGCACAAATCTTTTGTCCTCCCAAGTAGCCTCATCCGGGCTGAAGTGCTTCAACTGCACTTTAACCTAGGTGATGACTCGCTTCTGGAGCATAATTTCCCTCCGATCGAGTATGTGTTGCGGCTCGACCAGAAAATCGCCGTCCGGGTCTACCTGCAAACAATAAGGTTCCATGTCAAATTCTCATAAAGAAATCATATTTCAAGTTAGGATTTTTAATTCTATCCTACCTGTATATTTTTCCAATGAATTACGTGATTTGAATCATGCACATAACGCTTCAGCAAGGTCACATGAAACACATTATGTACTCATATGTGACTGGGTAAAGCCAACCGATAGGCCACAAGTCCTACCCTTTCCAAAATTTGGAAGGGTCCACTGAACCTGGGAGCCAACTTGGCATAAGAGGTCCACTGCAAGGTACTCCTCTTGGGTTTGATCCTCACATACACATGGTCTCCCACTTTTAATTCTCGATAATACCTCTTTTTATCTACGTAGATCTTTTGTCGATCTTGCGCAGCCTTTAAATTTTGTCTTATCTTCTTTACTTCTGAGTCCATTTCAGCTAACATATCTAGTCCCAATATTAATTTTGTTTCGGGGCTGCTCCAGTTTATGGGTGTGCGACACTGCCTCCCATACAAGGCGTCGAAAGGACTCATCTTCAAGGACTCCTGATAACCATTGTTGTAAGAAAATTCAACAAGATGCAAATAGTCTTCCCATTTGGTTGGCTGCTACATCGCATACATGCGTATCATGTCCTCCAACACTTGGTTTACTCGGTCTGTTTGACCGTTGGTCTGGGGATGATAAGTTGTACTAAAGTTTATTTGGGTCCCCAGACCTATAAACAGGGTCTTCCAAAATGTTGAGGTAAACTTAGCATCCCTGTCTGAGATAACCATCTTCGGAATACCATGCAGCCTGAAAATTTCCTTCATGAATATGTATGTTATCTGTACAGTCTTGTAAGTAGACTGCACAGGTATAAAATGTGCAGATTTACTCAATCTGTCCACTACCACCATAATGGAGTCATTGTGCCTTTTTGTTCACGATAAACCTGTAATGAAGTCCAGGGATATAACTTCCCACTTCCATTCAGGTACTGGTATGGGCTACAACAATCCTATGGGATTTCGATGCTCCACTTTAACTTGCTGAAACTCCAAACATTTATTTAGATATTCAGCAATATTTTTACGCATACTAGGCCAGAAATATACTTTTCTAATGGCTATCAACATTTTCTGATATTCTGGGTGACCTGCATAGTTACTTTTGTGGTATTCATCCATAATCAACTCTTTTAAGTCCACACGGTTTGGTACATACAACTTTCCTCTAAAGGTGAGCATCTGATCATTATTTACTCCATAATCAGAAGTATTTCCTTGATTTCTGGTTTCTTCCATTTGATGCCATAGGAATTGATATTTTGAATCTTTTTGTGCTTCTTCTTTCACTTGGTCTAAAAATTTACTTTCCAGGTGATTATAATAAAGATCATAAACACAATGCAGTTTTATACTTAAAGCATCAGCTACCTGGTTCTCCTTACCTTTCACGTGCTGGATTTCCATATCAAACTCACTTAGAAAGGCATTCCATCTTGCCTATCTGGAGTTTAAATCAACTTGCTTGAAGTAAATAGTCAAGCTGCTATGATCTATCTTTAACACAAACTTTTTACCCAGCAAGTAGTGTCTCCATACCCGGAGTGCATGTACTATTGTTGTTAATTCCAGATCATATGTTGAATACCTTTGTTCATGATCCTTCAACTTTCTTGACTCATATGCCACCACTTTGCCTTCTTGAGATAGTACTGCCCCAACACCCTCTTTACTAGTGTCTGTACAAACTTCAAATTCTTTGTTGGGGTCAACTACCCTTAACAATGGTGTAGTGCTCAAAAGTTGTTTCAGCTTTTCAAAACTATTCTAACATTCAACAGTCCACTTGAAAACTTTTCCTTTTCTCTGCAAAGAAGTAATAGGAAAAGAAATTTTGGAAAATCCTTCAATAAATCTTCGATAGTACCCAGCTAATCCCATAAAGCATCGAATGTCTACCATGTTCTGGGGTACTCGCCATTCCATGATTTTCTTGATCTTCTCTAGATCCACAGCAATTCCTTCTACTGAAATAACATGGCCTAAATATCGGATTTCTATTTTAAAGAAATCACTTTTCTTGAACTTAGCATACAACTGGTGTTTTCTTAGCATTTCCAGCACAATCCTCGGATGTTCCTTATGCTCTTCCTGGTTTTTAGAATAGGTTAGAATATTATCTATAAATATAAGTACAAAATTCTCAAGGAAATGACGGAATACACCATGCATTAACCTCATGAAGTTTTTTGGTGCATTCGCTAACCCGAAGGGTAACACCACAAATTCATAATGCACGTATCGGGTACAGAATGCAGTCTTGAAAATGTCTTCATCCTTGATTTGGATCTGGTGATATCCAGATCTTAAATCTATCTTTGAAAAAACTTTGGCCCCCTTCACCTAATCAAATAGATAATCAATCCTAGGTAATGGATACTTATTATTAACTGTTAACTTGTTAAGCTGTCTATAATCGATGCACATTCGCATGGTTCTGTACTTCTTCTTCACAAATAGCACTGGCGCTCCCCAAGGGGACACACTCGTACGGATGTAACCTTTGTCCAACAGTTCCTGTAATTACATATTCTAGAACACTCATTTTGTAAGGATCCCTTGACACGGGAGAGGCTCCCGGCATTACCTCTATGGTGAAATCAATGTCCCGCCTTGGTGGTAATCCCATAATTTTTTTCTGGAAAAACATCCATGAAATATTGTACCACTGGTATGTTTTCCATTAGAGGTGCTTTTTTCTTGGAGTTGGAATATCCCACTCGAATAACATATATTTGGCATCCCTTCCTCATACATTTATGCATTTGGGATGCTGTTATTGGACATAGCTGCAGGGGTTTCTTGATTCCTTGAATCTCCTTGCGTGTTCCATCTTGCATTCTGTAATAAATAATATTTTCATTGTAGTCCACTAAGGTCTAATGTTTTTCTAGCCAATCCATGCCCAGCAAAATATCATAGGACCCTATTGGCAGTATTTCCAAGTCCACATTCAACTGTTGTTCTGCAATTTCTAATGTACAGTTTGGAATCTTAGCAGTCACCTTTATTTTTGCTCCTGTGGCTAGCTGTACCAGCCACGAGTTTTTGAATTTTTGTTCTTTGAATTTACACATTTCCACTATTTTAGGACTAACATAACTTAGACTTGCACCTGGGTCTACCAAAATAGAAACAGATTGAGACAGTAATTTACCTTCCAACTCAATCATCGTTGGTTGGTAATCTGCTTGTTGATCCTCCAACGCCACGTTGATACGAGGAATGTTTCGAGCCACATCGCCTACTATGGAAGCTTCCTGCAAATTTGCAACAGTGTCATTTATTGCTCGCTGTGGGAAATTTTTATAATAGTGTGCCTCACCGCATGCCCAACACTGTAGAGGTGGCTTGGTCACCTGCCCTTGTTCAGGTTTGCTAGATGCCTTTGTAGGCTTCTCTTCTACTGGCCAACACGTTCTTTGATGATTTCTGCCAAATTTTTTACTGATAGAACTTTGTGCATAACTTTTAAAGTTATTTCTTTTGTCTCCCTTGAAGTTTGAGCTACTTTTCTACCCTTTTCTTGGTTGCCAACTTTTTCCAACCTCCCCTTTAGCCTTGGACTGCTGATATCACATTCGTGCCTTACAAATGGCTTCGTCCATGGTTCTGGGATTTAAAAATTCAATTCGCTCTTTCATATGTGTTGGCAGGCTGCTCAGAAATCTTTGCACCTTAGCCTTTTCCTCTTGTAGGTATGGAACATATCGTAATAGGGAGGTGAACTTGGTGATATATTCATCCATAGTCATCTGTCCCAGCCTCAAGTCATGAAATTCTTTAGCTTTCTCATCATAGAAACATTCTGTCAAATACTTGTCTTTAAAGTATTGCTGGAACGATTCCCAAGTGACATCTTTTTCCTCAATGCTGCGAACATTCTTCACTTCTTTCCACCACAGAGGGGCTTTCTCCCTTAACTGGTATATGGTCAATCTGGCCTTCAGGTTGCTATTGTACTCATACACCTGAAAGTACTTGTTCATGTTTATTAACCATGCTTCTGCCACTTCCTCAGCTTCATCATCAAATTTTGGTGGTTTTATTTTCCGAAACTCCCCTTGGAGCTGTACTTTTTTCTTCTTCACTTCTTGTTGATCCGACAATTTTCCGGATTCTGCTTCATTGTAGTTTTTATTCTTGTTACTTCACTTAGATGGGTTTCTTTCCACTCTGTCAGTGGTGTTGTCTCTTGTTCGTTGTTCATCACCTTCTTGCATGTCCCTATCAGCACTGAGATGTTCCATTCCTTGATTTTGTTTGTCTAACAGAGTTTTGAGTATCTTCTCTTGCTCTTGCATTAATCGTTCATTATCCCTTCGAACTCGCATCATCTCTTCCTGAAGTTTCTATACTATATTTAATGGTATGATGGTTTGATGCTATTGTTCCTCCAATAGTCTGCTTGTTTGTTGGTGCTGATCGACACTTAACTGAACCCACATTTCACGGTTCACAATTGGTTGTGTTTGGGGTTCCCCAGTGTCTTGGGGTGGTTATTGCATTGTTCCCCTTCTCATGATGTTCCTGCTATGATTTTATTTTGTGAATCATTATACACAACGTAAATTGTTAGTTGACCCTTAAGGTCCCAGTGTATAAACGCTGCTCTGATATTACTTGTAGCACTCATCCATCCAACTTACATAAATTAAAAAAAATTAATTTACCCTACCAAAATCATTAAACCTCTCATTGTAAAACTTATATTTGATTGTAATTAACCATAATCCTAAGTACCTTATACTTATATTATGTATTCGTTATCACTAATCATATAAGTCATATTTGAACTTATCATTCATAATCGATATAACTAATCATATAAAACATATGGAATTTAATTATTCATATATCCCATTATCGATATAATTAATCATGGACCCATATTCAAGTTATGATTACAGTTGAACTACTATAGAGTAATAGTGCTAGGTTGTATAGGACTTAATCATTGGTTCATCATCTGAGATGCTTGACATAAAGACCCCTGTCCTTCGTGAATCAATACACGATCTTAGCCTTTAAGACTGGAGGTACATGTAACTCGTTACAACCTGTCCTCATTAATTTCTTCGCCATCTGTTTTCTATTGGGATCCGTGTGTAGGACACTTGCCCTCACGATCTCCATCCAATCTCATCAGATCAATGGTGGCCTTCTCTTGGTGGGAGTTGGGTAGGTTATCTGGGATTACTCGACCCCTCACTTGTCATTGTGCTCTTCCGCTATTACTGGGTTAACTTTGTTATGGCTTATCTGCTAGAACTTTCTGCCATGGCATTTCTTCTCGGCGAAGCTGAATCTAACCCTATCAACAGTCAGAGTCGATGTTTGTCTTACTTGGTAGCTACCCTTCACGAGGATTTTCCAGTAGCTCAAACTCTCGGCCCCATTGCCCTCCTTCATCTCAGGTAAGAGATACTCTGAGATTAATACTTCCTTTCTGCACTTACAAATCTCAGTTTAAACTGTTATTCAGGAATTGATCTACTACATTATTAATACTCTCTCTTTGCTTCGCAACTCGGCATCTGGCCTTCAAGCGTGAAATTACTCCAGCCACAGATAAGGCAATAAGCCCATCTCACCTTCAGGATTTTAATTAAAAAGTTATGAAGCAGATTTCTTTAGCTTACCCTAGTTATTCCATTATTTTTTTTTTTTTTTCGTTTAACCCTTTTTACTTTTTATATTGCAGGTATACTCCTTGCTGTCAAAAGCCTTGTCATTCTCCAGAGGTTTTGGTCTCAGCTAATCTTTTCGCAACTCTCTCCAGGTATTCCAAAACGATTTTCTTGGGTATGTGTTCTTGAATATGGATTTTGGTACTAACTGTGCAGTCATGAGCTTCAGATTTTCTCTAAAATTTGTTTAGTATAAGAGATAGTTTTTTTTTTAGCTCCAAAGAGCAATAATTACAGTTATCCAAAAAAACCATGTGTAGGAAGTGTAATTATCTACGGGATTTAAGGCTCGACTTTGTATCCAGATGGTTTTTCCTTCGAGTTCATACTCGGTTGGAATTTTTTCAAACTGTATAAGTTTATATGAAACTTGAATTTGGTCAAAACATTTATTCTAGCCTGGGTTATAGATTTTCTTACTATTCCATGCACGGGAATCTATTTTGGTTAAAGAATTATCTAAGGAAATGTTCCTCTGTAATTAACTGTAATGTTTTTGCAACTGCTTAGTTCTACAGTAAGGTCTCTTTTTAAATGAACAATTATCATTACTTTTCCTCATATCTTGCTATTATCTCTTTATCAATTCTAAGACGAATTCTAAATGTGTAATTTCTAGGTTTTCATTTTTTTAAAGAAAGTATATTAAATACAGACATATTGAAATGTTTTTGTTATTCAATTTAAGAAGGGTATTGAATATTTAGTTTTATTCAGGGTTTGTGCCTCGAGCCGACCGAATAGTCTAAACATTTCTTTGCATAATTTTCCAGTTTTGTAACAAAATCAAAATTGTTAAATGTTATTTTCTTTTCTTTTCGAATTTCATTGTTATTATCTATTTACTCTTCTCATCATTTCTTTTACAACACTTT
Source organism: Pinus albicaulis (assembly GCA_034641835.2). Taxonomy (NCBI): domain Eukaryota; kingdom Viridiplantae; phylum Streptophyta; class Pinopsida; order Pinales; family Pinaceae; genus Pinus; species Pinus albicaulis. Next base: position 1,227,889,380 of record CM076572.1, on the reverse strand, counting down.
CGTTATTTAGCTAGTGACTAGTAGATTTACCCAAGTGACCAGACCACCTTGCTCTTCGTCCAATAGAGCTAGATCTAGGAGACGATGTGTCGAGGGTTGGGTTTCCACCTGACTCCCTCGACCAACGTTTGCCCTAGAGTGTTTTAACCATCAAGAATTTACCCTGCAAAGATACATTTTCATTTCATAACTTCACAATTTATTCTTCTCTTAATTAAAAATCTACCGTCCTGCTACTGTAACGGTTTACTTCAAAATTCTTCCACAATGGTTAACAACTTTCCCTCGTTTACATAGTAAAATATTCATTACAGTAATAACTCAGATCTCCTTTTAATTTATTGCTACTTCAACATATTTTTTCTGTTGTTCTAATGCAGTAGAAATCATTTCAAAATCTTTCTTTACCATATTTTCATTTACTAAACTTAAAACAATGCACAAGCATTAAGCACCACTTTAGTATTCAAATATAACCTATGACATATGTATATACTTATTGTATTATCAAATATAAACATTACCATTTCTATTCCAATCCAATATTGTCTATCATATAACCACAATTATGTCATTAATAGGTAAATACTTGTTTACAATAAAACTAAACATTTTTTGTACCATAATTACTTGAAAAATGCACATATACTTATCTACATTATGCAATTTTCACAGATGAGGTCCTCTCAACCTTCAAGAGAGGCGATTATGACCTCCTCTTGCCCCCGTGCTCCAATCTTGAAAGGTACGGGTTGACAGTGGATATTTCTGCTGTAACCTCAGGACACCTAGTCCAGTCAGTACCAGAAATAAGTTCAAGATTGCAGAGTGTTTTCCATGGTCACTACCAACTCTGGAAAATCCACACTCTTCCTCCGTCTATGAACATAACCCCTACTCCTCACTGGGATCAGTCTCTTATCCCCAGATAAGCAGTAACTGTTTCCAACTGTCCCCAACCACCTTCCAGTTCTTGGAAAACATTTACCATCAGCTTTTACTTTTTATGAAGTTATTTTCCATAACTGATTTTATTGTTCATAATTAATCACTAATAAAAATAACTTTTGAGCAAAACATAATTAATCACTAATGAAAATAAATTTTCAGCAAAACACAAATAATTCTGTCTTTTCTTAAAACAACAATTAAAAATGTCTTTTAACTAGGTAACGACTAGTTATCATTAATGCAGTCACATAAATTTAATAAATTAAAATAAATTTTAAACTAATAACCGAAAAAGAAATTATTTTGTTAAATAAAATGTCATCTCATAGATATCCACACAAAGTGTCCAGGTAAATTTTAAATAAAAGATAAACTCTCCCTGTAGAATATAGGGATAGTGTACGGTGTAGATAAATTTTAAATAAAAGAAAAACCCTCCTTATAGAATATATAATTTGTATAGATGGTTAGGAATTAAAATTGTAAGGAAATTTATCATAATTAAGTTGCTAAATCAGAAGTGGATAATTATCACTTGTTGTGATGTATAGCAATGCACCTTGCTTTATCATCCTTGTCAATTATCATAATTAAGGTGTTATTATAAAAAAAAATTAACCAAATTCAAATTATAACAAAGGTTACATAATAATCAATTTAAATATGGCTTGATTAAACAAAAAATAACAAAGACAAAATTTTCATCACATAAATAAAAAAAATATAATAAAATATTATGTTGTTGAATGTGATAAAAAAAAAAATAAGAAATATAATTAACTAATTTTGTTTATCTATATATTATTTTTATTAATACATAGAAATATTTAATATAATAATAAGTCATCTTAAATTGAAAATGTGAAAATTTATAATTTATGAAAATAGAAATAATAGAAAACACAAAAATAAATAATTAAAATAAAACTAAAAACAAAAAATCACTAACTAATAGAAATGGAAGTTACTAAACAACCCATAATAACACCTCAACCAATCATCTTACAAATAAATAATTTTAAATAATAATAAAAAATTAAATCGAAATTTCTATTAAAGTAATAAAAAGTTATAGAGACATTCGGTGAACTGTATGTTTTTGTCCTAATGAAACAATAAAACATAGATTATACTGTGTTGGGAGTAAAAAACCATACTCACTCCAACCCAAAGTAGCATTTACAAAAAACAGTTTGGTAACTATTCCCGAGCCTCCTCTTTAAGAGGAAAACAACCCAAAAATAAATATACTACAGTATATGGCTAAATGTTTGCAGAAAAAAACAAAAATAAAATATGTAATTTTAGACCCTGATACTTGCCATTACAGAGTTCATCTTTCATGCATGTCTAGCAAAAAAAAACAAAAATACATATCAGATAATAACATTTAAAGATGAAAAGGAGGCTGGTCCCAAATTCAGATAACTCCTCCATCATTTTCTTTTATGGTCCAGTCACCCATAGCCTATTGTAGGCCCTCCTTAGATAGGAGGTCTGCATCCATGTTTAGTTCCCTATAAATGTGGTAGACAGAGTGTTTCAAATTCAAGACGTCTTCTAAAAAAGGGAGCAACACATAATTTTGACATCTGAATTCTCCATTAAACTATTTGATGATATTCAGGGAGTCTCCAAAAATCTGAGTCGATGACATGCCTATCTGAATAAGCCAGCAAAAGAGAATTTTGAGTGACTAAAGTTCTGCAAAGTTATTGGATCCATCTTCGACCCATCTCTGACGCCAACTGAGGCTTTTAAATATTTCCCTGAAGTTAAATGAATTTAAATCCCTGCTCAACATCTGTTTTGGGGATCCTGACCATCAAAATAAGCCAACGGGATGTCTCCTCTTATCTCTTGGGCCCTTATAACCCTCTTTCTTTGTTGTGTTATGTATGGGTATGTTCTCATATATTAAAGCCCCTTCCACCGCAAGTTGCTCAGAGGAGGGATTTATGTCCATGAGACAATCCACTGAATGTTTCTCATGGTCTACTCATTTTCTTCATTCCATCAATTTTTCCATGCCTCATTTATGGTTAATCCTCCTCATTTCTAAGAAAACTTTAAAAGCCACAGAGTTTCTTCCCATAATTTTTTTTTGTTGAAAAAACAGTTGAGGAAAAATGCTGAATTGACTCCTCCTTTTCCTTACATAGTGAGTACCAACCCAACCCTGAGTACCAACCCAACCCTATCTTACTTCTTTTCTGGACATTATCTCAAATTAAAACTTTATCCTTGAAAATACACCAAAAAAAAATTTTATATTTTGCGAGAGTTTGTAATTTATCAATTTATACTACCACTATGAGTCAACCCACTCCTTTTGCCAAATTAACCAATTGTATCCATGCTTTGGGGTATATGAGACAGAGGGCACATGCACCCATCTCACAGAGTCTGGGCGATCATGGAGTCGTACATTGGATCTTTGTAGTTCTCTCATAAAACCCTGCCATTCCTCCACCAAGTTGCCCGCGGGTCTCATCCTGAATCTTTTTATTTTTGAGATTCACCCTCAGCCTTCGTTTCACTACCAGGGTTACCCTTCCACTCCCCTTTACAACCAGGGTTACCCTCTGTAATGCTATCGGAGTAGCAACAAGGGCGCCACCGCACAGTTCGTGAGCTACCAGGTCCGGAAACCGTCGGGAAAACACAAGGGAGTTCTCAACTTCTCTGTCAGATTCACCGAAAAAGTCGATTTCAAATTGCAGCAACAACCACTGCAAGGAGTCACAGGGTCATATGGGGTGGCAAACGAGGAGCCAGTGACTGCGTATACAAGCTACCCACCAGTCGTATCATCCTCCTATCCGCCGCCAAATAACCAGTGCCCTCCTCCATGGTATCCACGTCCTCGTCCCCATTACAACCATGGTTACCCTCCGCCATGATACCAGGGTTACCATCCTTACCAGGGCTACCCACCTTACCAAGGTTATCCGCCCATTGTTCCTGCGGTGCAACAACCCCCTAGGAAGAATAATAAAACTTGGATGGGTTTGGGGGCAGGCTTAATTGGTAGAGCACTCGACGATATATTGCTCGAAGATTTGATCGGCGGTGCATTCTGATACAGGCCCTCTCCATGTCAGTGGATTTTGCTACAATGCAGACTGTATTTGAGGTCATAAATATTATTTGGAGATTTATGATTACTATGTGGTCTCCCCTAGCGAATTTATTAGAATGCACTTGAATTTGGTGAAGGATGATTGAGCGAATTTCCTGAAAATATTATTATGATTCTTCAAACTTGTATAAGTATGGTTTTATTTGTAGCAATGCAACAGATTATTATTATGGTTTTACACAAATCCTTTTATATTTTTAATAAAACTGAAATCGTTGGAATAATTAAGTCCATAGAATTCCCTATTTGAATTTAATTTTTGGTTTAGATTTAATGATTTTGGAATTTAAAATCTAACCAAGGAGTTGCACAATTCAAAAAAGAGTTGTTTACTGGTTTTTTACTGCAGTTTTTTTTGGTTGAAATTAGGTAAAAAAATTCAAAAAATTAAGTAGTTGGAGTGTTTGAATTACATTTTTGATAATGAAAATGGATTCAGTACTATGTTTAGGGCAACCCAAAATATTGAAATTTAACTATTATAATCCAAATTTTCAAAAATATTATCAAAATATCTAAATTATTTTGTAAATTTTTTAGACTATGACCTCAAAAACTATAGTCAAATATCTACTTATATGCAATCAATACTGATCATTTAATTTATATACTTACATGTGCTTATATCCTTTATCAATCACTTGAAATAAATCAAATTCTTATTATTACAAACAAAAAATGTAACCACTGCCTTAGTGGCCGACAAATTTGTTAAGCTGTTGTTAAGAAGTAAACATTATTGTTGTTTTATTTTATTAAATAGAATATTTGAAAAAAAAAATTAATTTTGGTTTTGAAATAAAAGATTACTTGTGAAATTAGTTTCATAAGTAAAGACTTGTGGTAAAAGTAAATTCAAGATTAGGAGTTAGTTGAACAGAAAAACAGTTCCACAGTTACACAAAGAAACTCTGAAATAAATAGGATATTTTCAGGAGCTTTGGGGGTTCTATGGTAGAACTGAGAAATGAATGGTCATCCTGAGAAGTAAATCCCTGTAGGGAAATTTACAGTGGAGACCTTTTCACTGGATTAGAAAGTTGGATCAGATTGTCCCGAAATTTTCTTCCAGATTTTTGTAATCAACGAAGACTCAGTCTTGGAGCTCGGGGGAGAGTTGGAGGGCGTAATTTCCCCACTCGTGGAAGGGAGGAAATCACACATCAGTCAGAAAATCTTATACAAATGAGTAGAAATATGTTGTCTCTTATATTAGTAGTCTTTTCTGATTATCTGTTCCTAAATAAGCATATTGGAAAAAAAATCACTGTAGAATTGAATGTTTACTGGAGTTAATAATTATAATAGGAGAACTTGCAGGTAGGAAGAAAGCTTGAGAAAAGAATATTATTTAGTAGGTAAATAATAATATTTATTGTTCTTATTTCCTCTCTATGAAATTATTTAAGTTTTGTTTTCTTCTTATTAAATGGAGTAAGCGAGGGTTAGTAAGGATTGTTAACAGAGACTTTGAGACCAGAATCTCAGTTGGTTGTCCTTATCCTATGATAATACACAGAACTTTAAGTGGTTCGGTCACTTACTGTTAGTGTTAATGTTCTTCTTTTCTGTCTTTAGTATACTTGGAAACAATGAAAAGAAGCTAGCAAACCAGTAAAGAGAATAATAAAAATACCACAGGTGTACATTAATAGAAATAAGTGAGATGTAACACAACCTACAGGGTAAAGAAAGACTGTGGAAATTACTTTCTTGACATTACCAAGACAAAAGCTAAATAGAAAAGCATTCAAGGGAGAAATCGTTGATAAGTGTGCTAACGAAGTTGAACATCCATGCATGCAGGTAAATGCAACCATAATATAAATACTGTATATAGAATTTCCAACAATAGGAACACAAAATGTGAGCTGAAGATTTAATCAATAACTGTGTAGAAAAGAATAGCAGAGACTGTATAATAATCTTCAGAGAAAACATTTTCAACATGGTAAAGTATAGATATATATTATATGCATCAAAACTCCATATGACACAATAGTTTACTCATTAAAATAAAAAAGACAATATAATATCAGTCAGTTGTGCAGTGTAAAACCCCGACCCTCTGGAGCAGTAATCTATTGCAACCAAAGGAATGTATCATTACAAGTATAGTTCTTTAAATAAAACTATCATAGTTAACTGTTTATACAGAATGAGGCCCGTGGCCTAAACCAGTGAAAATAACCCTTACGCTCGTGAGAGCTAGGGTAATACTTAAATTAAAAAAATATCAACCCCAATGAAAAATAGCTTCAAGGGAAGCGACAGCCATAATCTAAGACTTCAAGGCTGCCACTCAAGAGCTTTAAGAGATAACTATGCATGGCCGAAAACTAAACCAGTCGATTGTTGACTTAGTGTTGAACCCAATAATTTATAGAGGTACCTGTGAATGAAGCAGGAACCTGTTTAGAACTGGAAGCCTGGGATTCAGCTCGTACTCTGGGCAGAAACTCTAAAAGAATTGCAGAGACAGAAGTCACAATACCTGTAGCAAGGACAATAGAGGTGATTATGATCACGAAGGCAAGGCAATACAAAATATTTCCGCAATAATAAATCTTGGAATTTTGTAAGTAAAGAAACTTACCTGAAGAGTATGAGTCAAAGAAGGGTGTGCCAAAGCCGATTTGTAGAGAAACTGTTAATTACAGTAAACTCCATGCACAATACCAAAAAAAAAAAAAAACTCAGAGAACATATGTGTAACCGGAAGCAAACTAGGAATTTTTATTCGACATTAGTGCTGGTCATAGATAAGAACCAAAAGGGCTAACATCGGCAACTTACTAGTAATAAGGCTAGGCATTCTCTGCTGAGCAGACGCCTTCTAGCGCTGTGTTGCATTGGGCCGAAAAGGCCAAAGGAATCAAGCTGGTGGAGAAACCCTGGAGCTGCAGAGCAACAACCCAAACCCTCGAACAAATGAGTGGCAAAGGAGAAATGGTTACGAAGGATAGTCATTAGATAACCCTAATGCACACTCATTGTCCGATCAAATCCAAATCGATGGTAGATGAGATGCCAAATGCCAACCAAGCTAGATAATGCAGGCCAACTGTGGAAGGGTCGAGAGATACAATTTTTAAATACCCTTTGTACATGGAAAATCCAATGATATTAATTTTTATGATGATGTCGAGGAAAACAATCATGTGGGCATGATGCAATCGCATCAAATCTCTTTTGAAGAAATTATTAAACCAATGTTTGCGTAAGTTAAATGTCAAGGTTTTATAAATCTATAGTATAGTACCCAGATTACATTGCGTGTGCATATATATTAATAGTACCATAGAAATAATATCTAGGAGAAAGACATTTAAAACCCAAGCCTCGAAAATGTAACGAATTGATATTTGATGCAATGGTAATTGCCATAGGGTATGTGCTTGGTTAATATAGTTAATGACTCACAGATAAACAGTAAATGCATACATTAAATTTAAAAAAATTAGTTTTTTACTTATGTTAATCTATTTTAACATGGTTGGATTGACATGTTACAAGTGGTATCAGAGCAGCGTTACAACGTTGGGACCCTATGGGTCAACGAACGTCAAATTGTGTATTTACTAATGCACAGTTAGATGGAAAGGTTAACAGGACAAATGAGAAGGACACCCTTACAACAGCCACCTCAAAATGCTGAGGAGACCCAATCCCAACAAGAAAGGAATCGCAAAATGTGGGTTCAGTTGGAGGTGGAACAACATCAATAGGCTAGCAGGCTGTTAGAAGAACAACAACATCAAACCAACATATTGTTAACAATGGTGCAAAATCTGCAAGAAGAAATGGAAAGAGTACGAAATGATAATGCAAGGTTGATGCAAGAGCAGGAGAGAATTTTGAAGAGTCTCTCAGATAAACAAAACCAAAGAATCGAGAAGCCTAGTACTGATAGAGAATCTCAGGAAGGAAATGAACAACAAACGGGAGATCATGATACATGTCGAAAAAAAAGAAGTCCGTCTCAGCAAAGTAATCAAAATAAATTTTTTAATGAAGCCGAATCTGATAATGAGACAGAATAGAAGGAAAGTAAAAAGCAGAAGATAGAGTTGCACGGTGAATTTAGAAAGATAAAGCCACCCACATTTGATGGAGTGGAAGAAGAGGTAGCTGAGGCGTGGCTGATTAATATGAACAAGTATTTTCAAGTATACGATTATAACAGTAAACTTAAGGCTCGATTAGCTATTTACCAGTTAAGAGAGAAAGCCACCTTGTGGTGGGAAGAAGTGAAAAACGTATGTGCGAATAGAAGATCAAGATGTAACGTGGGATAGGTTTCAACAGTATTTTAAAGATAAGTACCTAACATAACTCTTTTATGATGAAAAAGCTCGAGAATTCCATGATTTGAAACTCGGACAACTGACTATGGACAAGTTTATCACTAGGTTTACTTCATTACTGCATTACGTACCTTACTTAAGGGATGAGAAAGCTAAAGTACAAAGGTTCCTAAGCAGTTTAACCACTCATATGAAGGAACGCATAGAATTTTTAAATCCCAAAACAATGGATGAGACCATTAGAAAGGCCAGAATGTGCTATCAGCAAGCTAAATCGAAGACAGATCAAGGAAAAGGATGGCAGCCAAGGAAAGAAAACAAGAGTAGTGCTGGTTTTAAAAGAGGGAAAACCAATAATTTTAAAAGCACAACAAAGAGCTCAATCAATAGGTAGTTTGGTAAGAACCACCAGAGGGTAAGGTGGCCTGTAGAAGATAAAACCATTGAAGCCTCTAGTAAACCAGAGCAACCTCAAAACCAGAAGCCACCTCTACAGTGCTGGGGTTGTGGAGAGGCACACTATTACCGAAACTGCCCACAGCGGGGTAGAAATGAAGCGGTAACCAATCTGCAGGAAGCCTCAACAGTGGGAGATGTTGCTCGAAACATACCCAGAATTAATGCAACATTGGAGGATCGACAAGCGGATTACCAACCTACCATGATTGAACTAGAAGGTAAATTGTTATCTCAAACTATTTCTGTTTTAGTACATCCAAGAGAAAGTTTAAGCTATATAAGTCCTAAATTAGTATAGATTTTTAAATTACAAAGTCAAAAATTTAGGAAATCATAGTTAGTCCAGTTGGCTACTAGAGCCAAGATAAAAGTTAGCGCCAAAATACCAAATTGGGCACTACAAATCGATGGACAACAACTAACTGTGGATTTGAATATTTTTCCCTTAGGATCTTATGATGTGCTGCTTGGTATGGATTGGTTGGAAAAGCATTGCACTCTAGTAGATTGCAAAGAGAATATTATCTACTACAGAAATCAGGATGGAACCCGTCAGGAAATTCAAGGAATAAAGAAACCGGTATAGTTGCGCCCAATTACAGCTTCCCAAATGGGTAAATGCATGAGCAAGGGATGTCAACTGTATGCTATACAAGTGGGTTTTTCTGATTCTAAAGAAAAAGCTCCTATGCTGGAAAATATACCTATAGTGCAGGAATTCAAGGATGTATTTCCAGAAGAAATACCAGGATTGCCACCTAGAAGGGATATAGACTTTACAATTGAATTGCTGCCAGGAGCATCACCGATTTCAAGAGCACCCTATCAAACGAGTGTGCTAGAATTAACTGAGTTAAAAATGCAGCTTCAAGAATTATTAGACAAGGGATATATACGACCAAGTGTATCTCCCTGGGGAGCACCTGTATTGTTCGTTAAAAAGAAGGACGGAGCCATGCGTATGTGCATGGATTACCGTCAGTTAAACAAATTAAAGGTCAAGAAAAAATATCCCCTACCACGAATTGATGATCTGTTTGACCAGGTAAGAGGAGCTACAGTATTTTCAAAAATTGATTTGAGATCAGGTTATCATCAAATCCGGATCAAAGATGAAGATATACACAAAACTGCTTTTCGCACAAGATATGGTCACTATGAATTCGTGGTGCTACCTTTCGGGCTGACTAATGCACCAGCCACTTTTATGAGACTGATGCATAGTATCTTTCACCCATATTTAGATAACTTTGTGCTAATTTTCATTAACGACATTCTGGTCTATTCTAAGAATGCGAAAGAACATAAGGAGCATTTGCGAATGGTACTAGAGATGTTAAGAAAGCATCAGTTATATGCGAAATTTAGCAAATGTGATTTCTTCAAGGAAGAAATACAATATCTGGGACATGTGATATCTGCGGAAGGTATAGCAGTGGGCCCAGAGGAAATCAGAACTATCATGGAATGGAAAGTGCCACAAAATGTGGCAGATATAAGATCATTTATGGGACTTGCTGGTTATTACCGGTGATTTATTAAAGGATTTTCAAAGATTGCCTTCCCTATTACCTCTCTGCAAAGGAAGGGAAAAATATTTAAATGGACAAAAGAATGTCAGGATAGCTTTGAAAAGCTGAAACAATTATTAACATCAGCACCAATGTTAAGTGTAGCTGACCAAAATAAGGAATTCGAAGTTTGCATGGATGCATGTAAGGAGGGTGTTGGGGCAATTTATCACAAGAAGGAAAGGTAATTGCATATGAATCTCATAAGTTAAAAGATCACGAGCAACGATACTCAGCTTATGATTTAGAGCTAACTGCAGTTGTGCATGCCCTCCGGGTGTGGAGACACTACTTACTTGGGAAAAAATTTGTGTTGAAGACAGATTATAGCAGTTTAACCAGCTATTTCAAACAAGCTTATTTAAACTACCGGCAAGCAAGGTAGAATGCCTTCTTGAGCGAGTTTTACATTGACATGCAACATGTAAAAGGAAAGGAAAACAGGGTTGCTGATGTATTGAGCAGAAAGCTGCATAACATCTATGAATTATATGTTAACGAAGTTGAATGCAGACTCCTAGATCAAATTAGAAAAGAGGCAGGAAAAGATCCTGAATATGAATTTTTGTGGCAGCAAGCACATGAATCTAAAGAACAAGGAAATTTGGGAGATTATGAAATCAACCAAGATGGATTTCTAGTTTTCAAGAAAAGAATAGTCATCCCAAATAGAATGGAGTTGAAGACTCTAATATTGGATGTATATCATAGAAGCAATTATGCAGGACATCCTGGATACCAAAAGATGTTGACAACAATAAGAAAGGACTATTGTTGGTCGGGTATGAGAAAAAATATAGCAACCCATCTAAACAAGCGTTTAGAGTTCCAGCAGGTGAAAGTGGAACACTGACATCCGGCTAGGTTAATGCAACCTATATCAATTTCTGAATGGAAATGGGAAGTGATTTCATTAGATTTCATCACTGGACTACCAAGATAAAAATGAGGTAATGGCTCAATAATGGTAGTAGTAGACCGATTGAGTAAATCGACACACTTCATACCAGTTCAGTCCACATATAAGACAATACAGATAGCAGATTTATTTATGCGGGAGATTTTTAGACTGCATGGCATTCCTAAGACTGTGATTTCAAATAGGGATGTAAAATTTACATCAACTTTTTGGAAAGCACTGTTTACAAGTTTAGGGACTCAAATTAATTTCAGTACTGCGTACCATCCACAAACGGACAGGAAAACAGAGTGAGTAAATCAAGTGCTAGAAGACATGTTGAGAATGTATGTTATGCAGCAACCGACTAAGTGGGAAGAATATTTACACTTAGTAGAATTCGCATATAATAACGATTATCAAGAATCGTTAAAAATGAGTCCGTTTGAAGCCCTATACGGGCGACAGTGCAGAACTCCTATCAATTGGAGTAGTCCCGAGACCAAAATCATGCTAGGACCAGACATGCTAGCGGAAATGGAGTAGAAGTGAAGAAAATCAGATATAATTTAAAAGCAGATCAAGACAGGAAAAAAGTGTACGCAGATAAAAAGAGATCATATCATGAATATGAAGTGGGGGATCATGTGTATGTGAGAATTAAGCCAAAGAAGAGCACGTTAAGATGGGCATCTTGTGCAAAACTAGCTCCCAGATTTTGTGGTCCTTTCCAAATACTGGAAAAAGTAGGGCTAGTGGCGTATTGGTTGGCCCTTCCCAGCCATATTCGAGTACCTAATGTTTTCCATGTCTCATTATTAAAGCGATATATTCATGATTCGAGACATATAATCCATTGGCTGAACATTCAGGTAGTGAATAAGCACAATAGTTAAAATATTACATGTTAAAGACTTATGTAAACTAATACAAAGTCTATTGTATGCAGGTAGAACCAGATGGAGAATTTCTGGTGGAGCCTCACAGTATAATCGACCGGAGGAAAATCATACTCCGGAAACGAGCCATCGCCCAGGTTAAAGTGAAATGGAGGCACTTTGGCCCAGAAGAGGCCACCTGGGAGGACGAAAGTTTTGTGCGGGAAGCATATCCTGAAATTTTTGATAATCTGGAGTAGGAACACCGAGGACGGTGTTATCTTTCAGAGGGGGAAAACTGTAACCAACACCTTAGTGGCTGAAAAATTTGTTAAGTTGTTTTTAAGAAGTAAACATTATTGTTGTTTTATTTTATTAAACAGAATATTTGAAAAAAAAATTTTAATTTTGGTTTTGAAATAAAATATTACTTGTGAAATTAGTTTCATAAGTAAAGACTGGTGGTAAAAGTAAATTCAAGATTAGGAGTTAGTTGAACAAAAAAATAGTTCCACAGCTACCCAAAGAAACTCAGAAATAAATAAGAGATTTTCGGGAGCTTTGGGGGTTTTGTGGGAACTGAGAAATGAATGGTCATCCTGAGAAGTAAATCCCTGGAGGGAAATTTACAGTGGAGACCTTTTCACTGGATTAGAAAGTTGGACCGGATTGTCCAGAAATTTTCTTCCAGATTTCTGTATTCAATGAAGACTCAACCTTGGAGCTCAGGGGAGAGTTGGAGGACGTAATTACCACACTCGTGGAAGGGAGGAAATCACACATCAGTCAGAAAATCTTATACAGATGAGTAGAAATATGTTGTTTCTTATATTAGTAGTCTTTTTTGATTATCTGTTCCTAAATAAGCATACTGGAAAAAAAATCACTGTAGAATTGAATGTTTACTGGAGTTAATAATTATAATAGGAGAACTTGCAGGTAGGCATAAAGCTTGAGAAAAGAATATCATTTAGTAGGTAAATAATAATATTTTTTGTTCTTATTTCCTCTCTGTGCAATTATTTAAGTTTTGTTTTCTTCTTATTAAATGGAGTAAGCTAGGGTTGGTAAGAACTGTTAACAGAGACTCTGAGACTAAAATCTCAGTTGGTCGTCCTTATCCTATGATAATACACAGAACTTGAAGTGGTCTGGTCACTTACTGTTAGTGTTAATGTTCTTCTTTTCCGTCTTTAGTATACTTGGAAACAATGAAAAGAAGCTAGCAAACCAGTAAAGTGAATAATGAAATACCATAGGTGTACATTAATAAAAATAAGTGAGATGTAACACAACCTACAGGGTAAAGAAAGACTGTGGAAATTACTTTCTTGACATTACCAAGACAAAAGCTAAATAGAACAGCATGCAAGGGAGAAATCATTGATAAGTGTGCTAATGAAGTTGAACATCCGTGCATGCAGGTAAATGCAACCATAATATAAATATTGTATATAGAATTTCCAACAATAGGAACACAAAATGTGAGCTGAAGATTTAATCAATAACTGTGTAGAAAAGAATAGCAGAGACTGTATAATAATCTTCAAAGAAAACATTTTCAACATTGTAAAGTATAGATATATATTATATGCATCAAAACTCCATATAACACAAGAGTTTACTCATTAAACAAAAAAAGACAATATAGTATCAATCAGTTGTGCGGGTGTAGAACCCCGACCCTCTAGAGTAGTAATCTATTGCAACCGAAGGATTGTATCATTACAAGTACAATTATTTAAATAAAACTATCATAGTTAACTGTTTATACAGAATGAGGCCCGTGGCCTAAACCAGAGAAAATAACCCTTACGCTCGTGAGAGCTAGGGTAATACTTAAATAAAACAAATATCAACCCCAACGAACAATAGCTTCAAGGGAAGCGACAGCTAGAATCTAAGACTTCAAGGCTGCCGCTCCAGAGCTTTAAGAGATAACTATGCATGGCCGAAAACTAAACCAGTTGATTGCCGACTTAGTATTGAACCCAATAATTTATAGAGGTACCTGTGAACGAAGCGGGAACCTATTTGGAATTGGAAGCCTGGGATTAAGCTCGTACTCAGGGAAGAAACTCTAAAAGAATTGCAGAGACGGAAGTCACAATACCTGTAGCAAGGACAACAGAGGCGATTATGGTCATGAAGGCAAGACAATACAACATATTTCCGCAATAATAAATCTCGGAATTCTGCGAGTAAAGAAACTTACCTGAAGAGTATGAGTCAAAGAAGGGTGTGCCAAAGCCGATTTGTAGAGAAACTGATAATTACAGTAAACGCCATGCACAATACCAACGAAAAAAAAATTAAACTCAGAGACCATATGTGTAACCGGAAGCAAACTAAGAAGTTTTATTCGGCATTAGTGCTGGTCATAGATCAGAACCAAAAGGGCTAACAGCGGCAGCTTACCAGTAATAAGGCCGGGCATTCTCTGTCGAGTAGATGCCTTCTAGCGCTGTGTTGCATTGGGCCGAAAAGGCCAAAGGAATCAAGCCGGTGGAGAAACCCTGGAGCTGCAGAGCAGCAACCCAAACCCTCGAACGAATGAATGGCAAAGGAGAAACGGTTACGAAGGATAGTCATTAGATAACCCTAATGCATGCTCACCGTCCGATCAAATCCAAATCGACGGTAGATGAGATGCCAAATGCCAACCAAGCCGGATAATGCAGGCCAGCTGTGGAAGGGTCGAGAAATACAATTTGTAAATACCCTTTGTACATTGAAAATCCAATGATATTAATTTTCATGATGATGTCGAGGGAAACAATCATGTGGGCATGATGCAATCGCATCGAAACTCTTTTGAAGAAATTATTAAACCAATGTTTGCGTAAGTTAAATGTCAAGGTTTTATAAATCTATAGTATAGTACCCATATTACTTTTCATGCACATATATATTAATAGTACCATAGCAATAATATCCAAGAGAAAAGCATTTAAAACCCAAGCCTCGAAAATGTAATGAATTGATATTTGATGCAATAGTAATTATCATAAAGTTTGTGCTTGATTAATATAGTTAATGACTCACGGATAAACAGTAAACGGATACAATAAATAAAAATAAAAATAAAATTTTACAATAAATAAAAATAAATTAACATAGTTGGATTGACATGTTACCAAAAAAAAATAAAAATTGAAAATATGCTTCATCTTGTTTAAAAGCCGACATAGGAGTAGGATCGAAGGTCTAAATAATTCTTAGATTTTTTTTTCACAACATTAAGTAATTCATTACCATAAATTCGTATAACATAAGGAGAATACAATCCTTGGTAGGTGATCAGGAAAACTGTTGTTAATTCCTTCCTTTCAAATTATTTTTTCAGAAGAAAAAAACGTTGTAATATATATTATATAAAACAGTACATGATCAGATACATCTCCAGCATGTAATAAACAGCGAGAATAGCAACCATAGCAGCCAATGGAAAGGCCACCCCAACATAGAACGAAAAGCGCCCATATCAAATGCACAGCAAATAATGCGCGCAGGAGGAGGAGATAGAAAATGATAGAGACGATTAGCAAAAGATATAAACTGGAAAAGAGAGACCAATGTATGTGCAAATGACATAATAAGATACATCGGTCAGAAGCCATCG
Organism: Pinus albicaulis; assembly: GCA_034641835.2. Lineage (NCBI taxonomy): Eukaryota > Viridiplantae > Streptophyta > Pinopsida > Pinales > Pinaceae > Pinus > Pinus albicaulis. The sequence goes on along the minus strand of CM076572.1, from coordinate 1,227,873,552 downwards.
ATCCAGATGTGGCGAGTGAATGGATCAAGAAGAGAGATATCCGGATGGAGAGTAAAATGAAAAGAGGGACTTATCCAGAAGAAGTGAAATTAGCATAAGTATAGTAGTCCCTGTCCAAAAAAGACTGGCTCGCTTGAGAAATAAGCACGCTCGCCTGATAAAGATCCATAAATCCATAGTCGGCCACAGAAAGTGTATCACGCCCGTCTGTAGAAGAGAGATCGAAGCAGAATTAAACACGCTCGCTTGATAGGGTGGGAAAACAAAAACCTGCAGATGATATCAAACCCCGCAAGTAGATAAACAAAAAGCCAAAATTCACAACAACAACAACGTCATGGAATGGCAATATCAGTTTGCCAGAAAGTGGCACCATCTCGAAAGAGCTGAACCTGCATGATACCAAAGTCAGAGTTTAAACCCATCTTTGATAATCCATCTGCCCTTGTATTGTTGTCCCTGTAAATGTGACAGATAGGAGGCTTGTTGAGCATAGACCATAACCGACGAGCACGAGAAACCCAACCTTGAAGTCCAGATGGGATGATAGCCAGTGTGTTAGTGATCCATCCAATAGCAATCCTTGAATCGCCATAAACATGAATATCTTCTAGCTGTAAGTAGATGGCAAAACGCAGGCCTGCCCAAAGAGCAATGATTTCCGCTTTGTTGTTGGTACCATTCCCTGCATTAAAGTGAATATGGACCCTTTCCCTTTGAGATATCTTAATCCAAGTGCCGCACCCCATAACCCCATTCATGCAAGCACCATCAAAATAGACTGCTGGTATGGCCACCTCATGTGGCCGAATGCAAATGGAACAATCCATTATAGGCTTAGGCATCGAAGGACCAACTTCCAACCAGTTTGAAATGGCAGAGAAAATACATGGGATCTTAAAGGGTGTGTTTTCGAAGATCATTTTATTTCTACCCAGCCAAACCTCCCAAATAAAGTAGAAGGGGAGAGATCTGTATATCCCTTTTAAATTGTCCCAATCCAATACCACTGATATGAAATCAACCGGGGACCATAATGGGCCCATGAAATGTACAGAAAAGAGTCTCCATAAATTGATAATAACAGGGCAACTGAAGAAAAGATGTGCAGTGGATTCGGAATCCGATAAGAAAATTTGGCATCTGAAAGGGCCATAAAAACCCCTCTTCATCAAATTATTTCCAGTCAGGACCTTGTCCTTCCACACTAACCAGCCAAAGAGTATAATCTTCGTGGGAATATTCCTCCGCCAATACCTGTAGAAAGATCTGCTAATCTGATCCGAATATGATGCCAAATTAATATACCTGTAAATGTCATTGACCAGCGAGAGTCCGTTCTTGGTGGGGCCGTCCCATACGATTATATCACCTCCGGAGTCCCAACATAGTCTCGCTGCCCGAAGCCTATCCGTAAAAAAAACCCATTCATCATTCTCCGGAGCTCTTAAACCCAATTGATCTGCCGATTTAAAGATAGGAGCACCATAAGACCATTCATGTATAGCCTGTGAGAGATATAATATGCCGCGGTGAGCAAGCCTGTGAGAAAGTTGTGGAGATGGCCCATGTAGTGGAGGAAAACCAATAATCTTGAGATGAGAAATAGGAATACGTCTTCCGTCTCGGAAAATCCAGGCTATCCTTTCCTCCATATGCCTACTAACCTTTTTGAAACTACCCCAAATGACTGATATACAACGCAGATGAGTGAACTGAGAGGAGAGAATCTGATGATAAATGTCACCGTCAATATATTTGCATCTGATAACCTCATTCCAGATGCCATCACTGCCCAATGATCTCCAAAACGTCTTGATTAGAAAAGAGATGTTGAAATTCCTCGTATCTAGAATACCCCAACCATCGTGGTCCTTTGGTCTGCACAGCTTCTGTAGTCTGCAAAGGTGAATTTTATGTGGCATCTGCGCCCCACCCCAAAGGAATTTTGCAATAATGGAATTAATAAGTCTGATAATACCATCCGGCAAGTAATACAGGTGACCCCAATAAACCATCATCTGGGCAAGGACAGCATGTATCATAATGAGACGACCCCCCATTGACAGCCACCTGTGCGTCCACTTGAACATTTTTCTCCTGAACTTATCAATGAGCCACATCCAGTCCCGAATCTTATAACCGCATGGTTTGATATTGAAACCTAAATAAAGGAAACCCAGAGAGGCTTCTCTTAATTCCATGTCCAAAATGTCAGCAATGCGAGCCAATTCCCGAAGATCACCATGTTCATAAATGATAAAGGATTTGTGCTTGTTGATGGCCAGCCCAGTTGCCGACTCAAAGAGATTAAAAATAAGATGGACATATTGCCAATGACCTCTGTGGATATGACCAAAAAGAAGCAGATCATCAACAAACAGTGAGTGCATGCACACAACAGTATCAGAGAAAGAGAAGCCCATAATGTGACCCTGTTGGACCGCCTTCCGAAGAAGACAACTGAGACCATCCATCATTAAAATGAATATCAATGGCGACAACGCACATCCTTGTCTGAGACCCCGACCAGCAGCAAAAAAGGGAGTAGGAACCCCATTTATAATAACAACATAGTTCACAGTGGAAATACAAGCCATGATCCACCGAATGATACGAATAGGAAGCCCTACCTTCATTAGAACCAATCTGATATATGCCCAATCAATCGAATCATAAGCCTTGTAAATCTCTACCTTCACCATCACTGCCTTCCTTTTCTCCGTATGCATTGAGTGTAAGATTTCTTGAGCAATTGCCATGGCATCATGAATGGACCTCCCCTTGAGGAAACAATACTGTTCCTTTGAAATATAAGTAGACAAAGTGTCCTTTATCCTCTCAGCAATAATTTTGGAAGTGATCTTATAGAGAACATTGCAGAGTGCAATAGGTCTGAAATCCGCAAATGATTGGGGGTCATCTGTCTTTGAAATAAGAGCAATGAACGTAGAGTTTAAACCGGGAGGAATGTAACCCCGAATACGGATCTGCTCTACCACCCTTGTCAAATCCTCCCCCAACAAATCAAAGAAATGGACATAAAATTCTGCGGGCCACCCATCCGGCCCCGGACATTTGTCCCTTGCAAATGTTTTGAGGACCTTAATAACTTCATTCCCAGTGATCGCCTTATCCAATAAGGCAATAGCATCATTATCAAAAAAATGTGGGATGTGATCGAGCATCCATACCTGATTTTCCAAATTAATATCAGACTGTTTTGTACAAAAGGAGGCAAAATATAGCAAAGCCTCGTTGTGAATCTCATGGCTGGAATGCACATAGGATCCGTCCGCCTTTTTAATATGCCAGATGGCGTTCCTACTTCTTCTCTCATTAGCACATGTATGGAAAAATTTGGTATTACGATCCCCCTCGGCGAGCCACAAAGCCCTGCTCTTTAACCTCCATGTGATCTCTTCAATCCACAGGATTTCTCTTTTCCTAACCCCCAGGCATCTCAACCAATCCAGTGTATGTTCATCAGGATGTGTAGAGAGAAAAGAATTTATGGTCTTCTCCATTTCGACTTCTATCCATCTGAATTCTTCCCTCAACTTCTTCTTCTTCTCTCGTTCCCATTCCTTAGTCATAGCCTTTGTTTTCTGAAGTCTAAGAGAAAAGGATTCCCAAATCCCATCAGCCATAGGCACGCATTCCTCTTTCCAAATACCCTCCACCATACTGGTATATTCCTGATCCTCCAACCAGACTCTATTAAACTTGAAAGGACGGCCCTTATCCATAGGTAGATTAGTGCATGTGAGGGAAATGGACAAATGGTCGGATATGTCAGATGCTATGATGTAAGATCTGGGACCACCCAGAATGTCAATGATTGAATCCTTAACCAATACTCTATCCAACCGTTTCCCAATGAAGTTTTCCTCCGATCTTCGATTGGTCCAAGTAGGCGCCAGAGGGAGTGGCCTGATGTCCACTAGTCCATGAGAAAAAAAGATGTCATTCAGATAGCCAGCCAAGGGGTCCAAGCGAGCCTTATTGCCCTAGACTTCATCAGCATTGAGAGTAGAGTTGAAATCCCCCAAAATAATAAGATTTGGGAGGGTAAAGATACCCGACACGAGCAACCTATCCCAGAAAGCCTTCCTATTTGCATAAGGCGCGTATACATTGATCAGGTTGAAAGTGCAATCCATACCTCTGAGTCTTCCTGACAACAAAATCCCACCAATAAAACTGTAAGCTCTAAAAGATGCATGGGCAGGATTCCACATAACCACCATGCCTCCCGATCTGCCAAATGAATTAGTCGCAACAGCGTGCCAATTCTTCTTAATTTTTAAAAACAAATTTATGGTCTTCGTTCTATCTGTCATTGTCTCCTGTCCAAAAAAAATCAACGGCTTCTTTGAAACAAGTAATTCCCTTAGGCAATTAAATTTAGGGGCATCACCCAAACCCCTTATATTTAGTGAAATTGCATGATTCATGGCGAAATGGAACAAGGGTTGCTTGCTCTAAGCGCCCTGGAGTTACCCCTCGCCCCAAGATTACTGTGGATGGGAATCTCAGATAGGCCAGCATCCTCATCTAAAAACAAAGAGACAGATTTAAGTTTCTCCTTTTTCCGACTACAAGCTCCCTTTGCCTTCTTCTTGATAGACTTTAAAGCATCCGATAAGGTAGGTGAATGCTTTGTTTTAGATGATATCGGTTTGTCAAAAACCGTCAATGCAGCTAGGTCCAAGTTAGAATTTCTCATGAGATAGTCGATATCACTACCAATGGAATTCCTAGAGGAATCAGATAAGTTTATATTCCCGCTTTGTCTGGAGTGTAATGTGGAGATCCTAGATATCTCCCTTCATCTTCACTGTCATCGAGCAGGCTACGGACAGCCTCCCCCCCCGCTTGCTCTGACCGGAATTCATCAGAAACATCAAACAAACTACCAACCTTCAGACCCGACATATGCCTCCCAACATGACTAGACGATTTAAATAAAGGCGGGTCAATGGAAGTGGAAGAAGCGCCAACAGGGCGAATAGGAATCATAGATCTTCCAATGTCCGAGTCGGGCACATTCAAAGGCCTTTTATCGGGGTTACGATCACTCCCATGATCAGGCAAAGATATCGAATTTTTAGCAGAAAAGGATGGGGCAGCTGGAGCAAAAGAAGGACATGACACAGGTCCATCGGACAAATTACGAATGGAAAGGCCAGGACTAGTATCATGATTAGACTCAAGTTGAAGGACCCTAAATAGATTTCTAGATATAGATGGATGACTAGCCAAATTAGCAGGGATAACTGAATCAGGAACCGAGACATCATGTAGTTGTCCGCTGTAATGTAAGCATCATCATCAGATGAGGAGTTTACAGTAATACCTGGTTGCTGTCCGGCCATCGAAGCAGAAGCATTGTTTTGTCTCCTAACACCATCCGAGACCCCCACTGTCTGGTCCACCCTCGCGATGCGCATTCTAAGCGGACAATGATCTCTGAGGTGACCCGTTTTGTGGCAGATCAAACACCGAAAAGGTATTCCCCAGAAGTCAACACGTTGTCGATGGCGTCTGTCACTCCATATGAGATCAATATCACCTGGTAACCCACCTACATAGTCCACTTCCACCAAGAGCCATGCAATCCTCTTATCAGCAGCCCCCACAATGCTCGGGTCAATATATTTGGTGGACCCGATGGAATCCCCAATCGATCTCAAGGCTTTCAGAGTCCAAAATTCAAGAGGTAAACCCGGCAATTTTACCCATACCACTCTGCTACGTGGTGCCTCCAAAACGGGATTGAAGCCAATATACCACGGGATGATCTGCATGAAGCTTCTGCCGCGGACCTAGGTACGCCCCATGACCTTGATCACATCATTCTGGTTCATGAAGTGGATACTAAACCAACCGTTCAACAGCTTGCTAACCTTTGGCGAGTAGCCGAGAATAGAATTCCACTTCTGGTTAATCCAAGAGGTGGTGTCAAAATCTTCCCTGTCCGGAAAAATCCACCTCCCTACCACAGCTCTTCGCTGCAAGCTCGCCACCCTAGAGCACAGGTCATCATAGTCCAGGTTTACTTCCTTGATATCCATCCTTTGTTTAAGGATGTTCCTTTTCTTTCTGCGGCCACCACAGCTAGCGCCACGAAGAATATGTCTACCAGGTCGTTGTGAACAATCTACCTCAGTCTGAGCAGAAACATGGAGCACTTGTTTGATAATGGCATCATCGGTATCAAAGTGTCGGTGACCGAGCAACGAAAGACGAAGTGTCCTCCCGCGGTTTCACAAAGCTGGTATCGTCCATCCTGAATTAAAGACACCTGTAAGCCTGAGGTCACCTCCACCAGGTTGGCAGTGCCGTCGTCCAGTGTAGCAGTCAGCCAATACAGCAATCCAGACCAGGATTAGTGTGCCCACACGCTCATCAGCCGTCGCTTCTAATAGAGGAGAATAGAATAATCCAAAGTATGATTGAGGAAAATCTATGAAAGAGTATGTTTAGTACCCCGATGGTTTTGATAAACGTAAATCTCAGGGTACGTATCCGTCAGAAGAATTATGAGCATAGACCTATGTCATGCCACAAGCATAATAAAACCCTCCTACCAGCGTCCCAGCAATAAATGGTAGGTGTAACGTATCCCTAACCGATGATCATGCCATAAAAGGGAAGGATATGAAATAATGGGAGCTCAGATTCCCAAAGCACATCAGAGATAGACCATCATCCTGACGTATCCAAAACAATTACAACGCTTATTACTCAGACCATATAACACCTGCATTAATGAGGTACAGCCTGATCCCACCTGATGTACAAACAAACCCCGCTCCACCATCATTGCGTGCCAACCTGAAAAGAATAATGCCTGAAATATTTCAAATTTTGAATATTGACACCAGGAAAACCTGCATTCCGGTAATAACTACCGGAAATTCACCAGCGTGTGCATCTCTCCTATGGCGAACAGCAGCAACAGAGGCAACCTGGAAAGGCCCACCATTTCTTACAAAATCTGCAACCAACACTCTTGCAAGGTCTAGAAATATAAAAAAAGTTACAGCCGAAACCCCAGTCTGGTAAGCACTTGGCCAGCAGTTTATCCTCTTCCACAATGCCTCCCGTTGAAGACGATGAGGACTCAGTGGAGCAATCTTGTTTATACATTAGGCCCAACGAAGTCAATATACCAATACCACCATCACTGAGCCAAATCACCTCCCCATTCGGCCACTGGAAACGTTGATATGGTATATCGCTCTGAGTAATAAAAGAGCAGTACAAAACAAGAAAATGATCAGAGCAACCTCAACCTCATCCGTGAGACACACTTCCCCCAAAAGTAGCATGTTGTAATCTCTTCCACATAATAGGATGCCACAGATCTGGATATCATCAATCATATGGTGCCATCATCCGATTGGTCATGAAGAACCAACCCCGCAAACGAAAGAAGAGCCTGCATTGCAGAGCTGAGCTCGTCCATCACATTTCTTCACCGTTTTTGCTTCCAATCCCGTCTTCAATTCCTCTGATGTCTGCTCCTCCAATGTCTTCTGCCTTGAAAATACTCAACCGTTATCTTAATACTGAAGTCATTCTCGGACCAAACGAACCATCCATGAACGCGCAGACAGTTTCGATCTGCGCAGGCCACCTCGTAAACATGACTATAATTTTAATATATTAATTGAATCCAACCTCCTTTCAAATTATACCGTCAATGCATTATTATTTATTTATTTATGTAAATATAACTCAAAAAAATATGTTTTATTATGTTTTTAAAGGAGTAGTCTTTAGTGAATTTAGGATACTTGGATTGTGCAAGTTATCCAATAAATTACTGTTTTCAATAAATTTTTACCAGATTTAAAAAAAATTAGATCAGAAAAATCCAAAAAAATTCTTCAAAAATTCAAACTAAAACACAACTCCGTTTTTAAAAAACCAGCATATTGAAATGCCAACAAACTACCTTTAAATATTCGATTTCAAAGTTTCCTTCGCACAAAAGGAAATCTCCAGTGTAACTTTAATTGTAAGTCAAATTAAATTATCACTTTTAACATTTTTAAATTAGAGTAAAAATTTTATCGCTTAAACTTTTTTCTAATTCCAAGGGCTTAGATTATTGTGATCTTTATCCTTTTTCTTATAATTTCAATTAAAAATTAAAAAGTGAAATTATAAAATTAAAAATCACTCTACAATGGCTGGAAATGGAATACAGTCCACTTTGATTCTTTAAAAAAATTAAATTATTATTTAAATTTTTTAACAAAATTATTAAAATAATTATAAGAATATTTTTTATAATAAAATTACATTATACTAAATTATTGAGCAATTATAAAGATGGAGTTTAGTTTATAATTATATAAAATTGTAGCATACTAGAAGCTGAGAAGGTGTTTTGTTATGATACTCTATGGTGTAAATGTCATTATAGACAGTGACAAGGTGTTTTGTTAAGATACTTTGTGGTGTAAAGGTCACTAGTTCAAAACTCCATAAGGACTATTGTGGCCTAAATTGAATGTTATCCCCTAATAATTTTAACCACTTCAAACAAAAAAACTCTCATAAACTAGCAAACAGAAAAATATATAAAATTTAAATAAAATAAAATTCACTTAATTTTTTTAATTAAATTATCATTTTAACTTTCTTAATCAAAATATAAAATTCATTTCATATATTTTTCTCTTATTGAAAATTTTCTCTTTAATTAGAATTATTCTTTTTCTCCATTTCAATTTAATTAAGTTTAAATAAGTTATCATTTTTAATTGTATTTAATAGATTATTAGTTTAATAATTAAATTTATTTTTATTTATAATGACGACGATGACAATTAACACTCATTGAGACCAATGAAGTCTATAGGACCTTAAGAAAAGAGATTAATTGAGACTTTTAAATATTTTATTTCTATCATCAAATACAAGGGAAAGGAGTGTTTCTAGATAGCTATAGTTTTAGTGATTCAACAAGTCAAGAAAGTTGGTAGTATGGCAGAGGTTTTGGAAGTGAGAATGGATGTGAGTAAGAGCTCAGAAATCCAAGAGAAAGTGTTTTTCTTCGAGATGATCTTCTTCTTTAACCATCAATATTCAATCCAAGCCTAGGCATCATTGTGCCAACCCCACTTGAGCTAGATGTGGTGGTTTTCGCTAGAGTTAGAAACAATATTGGGGAACTTCTTGGTTTCCATGTTGTATAGCTTCTTCTTATACATCACATAGTGAAACATAGTCATGCCTTCCATGATGGAAATGCTAGCTTCAATCAAGAGAATAAAATAGTGTGTATTACCTTTAATCTTAAGGTTGTAAGCTATAAATTGTTTTTGGATAGACTAGATATTCCTCCATAATTCTCTAGATATACTACAACCTCAAACCTTATCCAAGAGTGACAAGAGTCTCAAATTGTGTATATGATTATGAATTCAAATTAGTATTATTTCTTTTAATATTCAATTAGTATCATTTCTTTTAATATTTGAAGGAAATTTATCATAATTGAGTTATTAATTTTGTGTATATGATTATGAATTCAAATTAGTATTATTTCTTTTAGTATTTTAAGGAAATTTATCATAATGAGGTTGTTAAATTAATAGTGGATAATTATTTTAGATGTGTCATTTTTATATAAAGAAAATCAGAAAATCACCATTCCAAAAAAAGTTGGTGAAATGATTCATAAAAAGATAAAAATATAGGTTTTCATTTTTATTAAATATTTTTGAGTAATAAATAAGACTATTAATGTTTGGAGATTTATGATTACTGAGTCTTCTACCATCTGTTATTATTAAATTCTAATTTATATGATCATACATCAGAATTTGGTTAATTTATGATTATGATTTTTCATATTAGTATAAATATGGTTTAACTTTTAATATTTGCAACTAATCAAATCTATGATTATGATATTTAGTATTTCTTAATATTTGCAACTGATTATGATTCCGGTCTTATTTATAATATTTACAACTGATCAAATCTATGATCATGACTTTTCGAATTTCTATAAATCTGATTTCATTTTTAATAATCGCAAATAATTATGATTCTGTTTTTACACATCGTTTTATAGTTTTAATAAAATTGAAATGGTTGGAATAATTAAGTTGATGGACGTCCTTTATTTGAATTTAATTTTTATCTAGATTCAATAATGTCAGAATAAAATTAAGAGTTAAATAACCTAATCACACCGTTTTTCAGTTTCAAAAATTAAAACCAGGTTTCTGCTACCTCCACTAGCTGGCCTAGCCTTTAGGTGGCAGCATTCACATTATGAATTCTCTCACAGTTTCATTGTTAGGTGGCTGTGACTGCCTTACGATTTATGGTTAATCCCTTAGTTCCTACATATGATATCTCTCACATCGTCGAGATTTGACTAAATGTCCTCTAAAATTTTAGAAGTTAAATTTATAGGATAATTTTATCTTAAAATTTTATAAAAATATATAAATTATTAAAAAAAATTGTTAAAATATAGTTAGACATTTTATTATAAATTCATTTGTATTTCTACAATTTAAAATAAATTTTTATCATTAAAATAACAAAATATATTATCAAATTTATTGATTTTTACTCCTTCACTAAGCAAGATCAAATTCCTGGTTTGTTGGTTCACGATCAAATTTGCTGACTAGCTGGATCACTAGTTCCCCGGATCCCTGAATTTTAGATCGTTGTGCAAGATCAAATCCGTTTGCTTGTTGGATGTAGTAATTTTTTCCCTTTCAAGTATGAAGAATACAAGATTCTTAATTTCAAGTTGTTTTGTTTTGTTTTGTTTTGTTTTGTTTGTTTGTTTGTTTTTTTTTTATCTTTTTTTATCTTTGCTATTTTTTATTCATTAATTAAAATGTAGGTTAGAAAAATTCATATCTTATAGCTTTAGCTGGCTCTTAGGAAATTAGGTATGTTGGCCATCTTAAAGAGTTATAGCCCATCCAAAACATAAACATATTTAGTCGGTCTCTTACTATTTTTAAGTAGCTAATATCTATCTTTCCTTGCATAAACATATAGGAAAAGTAAATGCTATCTGTTATCATAACAAAAATAGAAATAAAGAAAGTCAGTCATTAGATGACTCAATAGGAGCCGGAGCTTTTACGCTCGAGCCTAACATGTCAACCTGGTGCATGCTTTGGAGTTGTTTCTCAATTCTCCCCAATTGGACACTCTCGTGATGTTGTCGCAAGTTAATTTCCTGGATGGCCCTGCTGATATCCGCTAGATTTGGGTTGCTTTAGGGTCTCCCCCAATATCTTGGATAGAGACAATTTCCTTCACCAAAAGGCATTTCAGTATCTAATAGGTGCGAATGGAGTGATGGAATAAGGATAATCTGTTGCAAGTATTACCAGGGTCGGTAATCATGGGATTCAATTCTTCCTCAACCATGTCAAATTCTTCCTCTTCCTTGGCCCTTGCATCCTGCTCCCACCCGTGAATCAAAGACTTAATGTAACATGGTAAACCATCTGAATATGTCTGGAATAAGTTCTCCATCACCTCTTTGCCAGAATCTCTGTCGCGTTTGGCTAGGGCAGGTTTTGGAGCTTTGGCTTTCCCTTTTTCCTTTTCATCCTTCCTTGTCGACTAGACTTTCACCATTCTCTTCAAATTTCTGTCTTCTAGCAAGTTTTTGTGCAGGCAAGAATTGCTTAGAAGACCTGCAAAAATACACATCATGACAAGATTAAAGCAACCCGAGAGATAAACACAAGCACGGAGTAACAGGGCCTGGTTGCCTTCACCGGCATACATTGAATTCAACTTTGGAAGATTCAGAGGACTCAATTTAAAAAAAAACAACAGCGCTTTAGCAGACCAACAGGTGATGATAGAAGTCTCTGCCCTATATAGAGTGTAACAAACCAAAATCCTCTTTCCCATACTAGCCCAGACCCAGATAATCCCGATATAATTGTTGAATCTCTAATTAAACTGAGAGGGGGGGGTGAATCAGTTTAATACATTCCTGATCTTTTAAACTTTTCATTAAACTTATTTACACCTTCATTTCAAACTCTATTTGATGTAAGAGTAATTTTAGAATGTAATCAGAAAGTATTAGTTTAATAGAGCAGTAGACTTAATATGAGAGCAGCAGGTATTAAGCAAATAATACATATCAGATCAATACATAAATATCATGCACAGAGACACTAGATATAAGTGGAAACCCATAAAGGGAGAAAACCACATCTTATTATTGTTGTGATCCAAAGGCAAGCTCCAACTCCCTCTCACCACTGTTTTTCTGCAGGCACCAACCTACAGGAGGCTCCTACCTCAATTCTGCAAGCTACAACTTGCAAGGAAGCACCAACTCCCTTCAGTTTTCTGCAGGCACCAACCTACAGGAGGCTCCAACCTCGGTCAGCTACAACTGACGACTATCAAGCTGCAACTTGATAGGGAAGCTCCAACTTCCTCAATTTATCAAACTGAATGTTTGCTGATTTTCCTCAGATATCAGCTCTGTTCTGTAGCTTCTCTTAATCTTCTCTGTCTTCTATATTCTGCATTCTCTCTATATATGCTCTCTCGCTTGCTTAAAAAAAAAAACCCCGCTCTGCATATCAAGATGATATTATTTATAGATTTCCTCACATGACTGTTTGTATTCTGCTTGGAATTCGAAATGGAAAGTCATGTCTCTTTGCCTTCTGCCTTCTCACTCCTTTTATCAGCTTACTCAGAAATTATAACTGTAGGTGTCAATTTTAACATTACAATGGGAGTTTGTTTTCTCTCGGAGACTTGCCAATGCATCACAAACAATAAAAACAATTAAAACATTTACATTCGAATTACAATATGAATTCCAGCTCACTTATTTTGTCTCTTGGTTTGCTGCGCATTTGTCTTTTTTGTGACTGTGTTTTGACTCTTTTCTGCTATGTATGCTTTTCTGTCCTCTACTGTAGTGTATTTGCTGCATACGTGTAACAGTGCTTTTATATCAGTGCCTCTTAGAAAAATGCGTGACTGCTGACTTGCAGCAAGTGTCTTGTTGATGTGGAACATTCCGCAAATGGAACAGACATATATCACAGTCATTGTATATTTATAATCGCCCTCTCATTAGGCCGAGGCCCGTGGGTTCACAGCCCATGTGACATATTTTAATACAACTGCAACCGTGTTTTATATATCTAACAACAATCCTTTTATATATAAGCAATCGCCCTCCACCTTAAGCCTTTGGTCTTATATTATAATCCAATAAGTCAAATCACAACCACTAATACATGAAAGGGTCGGGCCCCACATCTCCGTCGGCGGATCGGTGGTGTCAAACGAAAACTTGCGATTGTGATTGATCAAACGGACGCGATGACCACATAAAACATGGCTCATATCGCAATCGGGTCCGAACTTTGAACACATGCAATCGGGACGCATTATAGAAAAGTTCTGATTGCGATCAGAACACGGATGCGATTTGCACAAATTAACTCCCGCATATAACAGGATCAGGTCCGCCACTTCAATCGCAACATATTACAAAGTCGTGCGATCAATCGGAGAGTTCCGATTGCGATTGAGATTCCGGACGCGATTGAACCAATTAATTCCATCGTATAATCCCCATCGGGTCCGCCACTTGATCGGAACATATTACAAAAAACTTGCGATCAATCGGAAAGTTCCGATTGCGATTGGGAACTCGGATGCGACTAGCTCATAAACTGTAGCATATAACTCGATCGGGTCCGGCCTTTGATCGGAGCATATAACAAAAGACTTGCGATCAATCGGAAAGTTCCGATTGCAATTGGGAACTCGGATGCGATTGGCTCATAAACTGTGGCATATAACTCGATCGGGTCCGGCCTTCAATCGGAGCATATAACAAAAGACTTGCGATCAATCGGAAAGTTCCGATTGCGATTGGGAACTCGGATGCGATTGGCTCATAAAATGTGGCATATAACTCGATCGGAGCATATAACAAAAGACTTGCGATCAATCGGAAAGTTCCGATTGCGATTGGGAACTCGGATGCGGTTGGCTCATAAACTGTGGCATATAACTCGATCGGGTCCGGCCTTCGATCGGAGCATATAACAAAATACTTGCGATCAATCGGAAAGTTCTGATTGCGATTGGGGAGAGGTCCCACCATCTAAAACTTCGTTTTGTGCGCTCCATAATATAACGGACATATATGTATACTTTGCCAAAGGGTTAAGCGATTCCCGGAATATGGTTTATATATTATATGTGCTCCGTCGGTTGGAGAGTGCGATTCCCGGAATATGGTTCTATATTATATGTGTAACGCCCGGCTGGAGTCTGCGATTCCCGGAAGAAGATTCGTGTTATATTATATGTATAATGCTCGCTGGAGTGTGCGATTCCCGGAATTTTGTAACTGCTCTCTGCCCCTGTCTCTGCTTCTGTCACTCTGCCTCTGTCTCACTGTGCTTCTATGACTGTTACATTTTGACTGTCTTCTTGCTGCCTCTATTGCTTTCGTTGTGCCTCTTTTGCCGTCCTTTGCTTCAACGCTACCTCTTTTGCCTGAGTGCTGCCGCCTTTGCCATCAATGACAATATTTCCAACAGTCTCCCCCTTTGGCATTGATGGCAATCCACTTTCTCTGTTTGCTTTCTCTTTCTCTTGTTGCTTGCTCTTCCTCCTGCTATTTGTTCTTCCTCCCCCTTTGACATCAATGGAAAAGGATGACTCCTCATCTCTCCGTTTGGGTTCTGTCGTTGTATTTCCTTTCTCTGAGTTACGTTTAGGTCCTCTTCTGCTGAAATTGGACTATGCCGTGTTTCATTTGTAGTGCCTGTAATATGTGCTAGATTGCAGACAGAGATGATGCATTTTACGATTGAAAGGTTCTTGTTGCTTCTGAATGCTGATAATATTGATAATGTTGATCCTATGGACTTGTTTTATGCTTATCTTGCTGGCTGTTCTCCCCCTGGAATGATATCTTCGTTTTGTTCTCCCCCTGAGACTGTACTTTCTCTTCATATTAGAGAATAGTATCTATAGATACTACCCCTAGTCTGTCTCTCAAGTATTCGAATGGTTCTCTGGCAAGTGGTTTGGTAAATATATCTGCTATCTGTTCTTTCGTTGATACATAGTCCAATTTAACTATCTTCTGAGCCACTTGTTCTCGGAGAAAATGATACTTGATTGGTATATGTTTAGTTTTTGAATGAAGAACAGGATTTTTAGATATACTTATAGCACTTGTATTATCACATTTGATTGAGATAGGTTCATTAATGCTTACCTTCATGTCTTGAAGATTTTGCTTCATCCACATGACTTGTGTACAACATGCTGCTGCTGCTATATATTCTGCTTCAGCTGTAGACAAAGATATGGATGTTTGTTTCTTGCTTAGCCATGCCACCAGACTTTCTCCTAGATAGAATGCACCTCCACTTGTACTCTTCCTATCATCCACACAGCTGGCCCAATCTGCATCTGTGTATGCTGTCAAGGTGAAGCTTTTTCCTTTAGGATACCAAAGCCCATATTGTGCAGTTCCTTGTAGATATCTGAGTATCCTTTTTACTGCCAGAAGATGGTTTTGTTTAGGTGCTTCTTGATATCTTGCCACTAGTCCTACTGCTAGCATGATGTCCGGTCTTGAAGCTGTCAAGTACAGCAGGCTTCCTATCATGGATCTGTAGAGTTTTTGATCTACATCTGCAGACCTATCATCAGCACACAGCTTGCATCCCGTGATCATGGGGGTTGTCATTGGTTTGCAGTCCTCCATTTTGAATTTTTTCAGCATTTCTTTTAAGTATATTTCTTGAGAAATGAATGTGCCTGTGTTCTTTTGCTGAATTTGCAGTCCCAAGTAGAAACTGAGTTCTCCAATCATAGACATTTCAAACTCTGTTTTCATCTCATCAGCAAACCCTTTTGCTAGATCATCTTTGTTGCTTCCAAACATAATGTCATCAACATATACAACAACAATTAGGAGTTCATTTTCATGCGCTTTTATGTATAGATTGATGTCTACTCCACCTCTCTTAAAACCCTATTTTTGCAAATATTTGTCCAGTCTTGAGTACCAAGCACGAGGAGCCTGTTTCAGTCCATATAGGGCCTTCTTCAGTCTGCACACATAGTCTTCTTTGTCTGTCAATGAGAAGCCTTCTGGTTGTTCCATATACACTTCTTCTTCTAGATCTCCATTAGAAAAGCAGACTTTACATCCATTTGATATACCTTGAAGTCTTGGTAGCATGCAAATGCCAGGAACATTCTGATAGCCTCCATTCTGGCTACAGGTGCAAATGTTTCATCATAGTCAAGTCCTTCAATTTGTGAGTATCCTTTGTAGACCAGCCTGGCTTTATTCTTGATTACTTGTCCTTTCTCATTCATTTTGTTTTTGAATACCCATTTTGAACCAATGATATTTTTCTCAATAGGTCTAGGAACTAGTTCCCAGGTATTGTTCTTCTCAATTTGGTCCAATTCTTCATTCATTTCTTTTACCCAATACTTGTCCTTGCTGGCTTCTTCAAACTTCTTTGGCTCTATTTTTGATAACATGGCTATGTATACTTCTTCTGTTTGTTCTGTTAGCTGCCTTCTTGTCTGGACTCCTGCTTTCTTGTCTCCTATGATCTGATCTTCAGGATGATCCTTCTGAGTGTATCTTGAGGGGGTTTTCGAGCTCAGCTCTGCATCATCTGTTGTCTTGCTTGTTTCATCATCATCCTTGTCTTCCTCTTCATGGTTGTCTGATGGACTGCAGCAGTCTGTATTTCTTGTATTGTTTGGAAGTTCTTCATCAAATCTCACATCAATACTTTCAACTATCTTCCGAAGGATCTTGTTGTAGCACCTGTACCCTTTGCTTTTGGAAGAATATCCTAGAAAAATCCCTTCATCTGCTCTTGCATCAAATTTCCCAAGTTTTTCATCATTATGCTTTATGTAACACCTGCTACCAAAGACTCTGAAATGTTTTATTGAAGCTGGCTTTCCATGCCATAGTTCATATGGAGTCTTGTCACTGCTTGGCCTTAAGTGAGCTTTATTAAGGATATGTACTGCTGTGTGTACTGCTTCTGCCCAGAAGGTTTGAGCAATATTATTCTCTTGCATCATAGCTCTGGCTATTTGTTGTACAGACCTGTTTTGTCTCTCTGCTACTCCATTCTGCTGAGGTGTCCCTGCAATAGTAAATTGTTGCTTTATTCCATGTTCATTAGATAGGTCTGCAAAGTCATAATCTATGAATTCTCCTCCTCTGTCTGATCTGATACATTTCAGCTTGTATCCAGTTTGATTTTCTGCTAATGCTCTGAATATCTTAAATTTTTCCAATGCTTCTGATTTATTTTTGAGAAAGGCAACCCATGTCATTCTGGAGAAGTCATCTATTATCAGCATGAAATAGGATTCTCCACTTGGTGTTCTAGTTCTAGCAGGTCCACATAGGTCCATGTGCACAAGCTGGAGTGGTCTTCTTGTTGACAACTCCTCTTTAGATTTAAAGGATGTGCGAGTCTGTTTCCCCAATTGATAAGATTTGCATATATTACTTGAAGGCCTTTTTATTTCTGGCATGTCTTTGACAGCTTTCTTCTTGCTCAATTTGATGATATGGTCAAAGCTGAGATGTCCCAATCTCCTATGCCACAACCATGACTCCTCAAGTTTGCTAAGATGGCAGGCTTCATCTTCCTCTTTCACTATGTATACATTGTTCTCTGTTCGAACACCTTTGAGCAGAGTCTTTCCTGTTGTGCTTGACCTGACTACACAATCTTATACTCTAAAAAGAACTTCACAGCCTTTGTCACACATCTGACTGACACTCAGTAAATTTTCTTTCAGTCCATCCACAAATAGTACCTCTTGGGCTTTTCCTCTACCATTGTCTATGCTGACTGAGCCTTTTCCCTTGATCTTTCCTGATTTATCATTACCAAAAATAACATTGCCAGATTTCTTTTCATCAATAGTTATAAACTTGCTTCTGTCTCCAGTCATGTGTTTGGAGCAGCCACTGTCCAAGTACCACTGGCTTTTCAGATCTTGAGCAGTTAGAGCCAGGTCACATTTATTCACTTTCTTTATCCACTGGAGGCCCCCTTTTGTTTGGTATCTTTGGTGAGGTGATGAATTATATCCCTTTAGAGAACACTTGGAAGATATATGCCCAATTTGATTGCATATACAACATTTGATTATATTTTTTACAGAATTGTGAGCATGAACAAAATTGCTTTGACTCATAAACCTCCTTGAGGTATTGAACATCAGTCTTTGTCCATACTTTCTACATTCAATAATTTTATGGCCAAATTCCTTACAATAAAAACAATAACCATAGAAATTATTTGCATACCCGATGTAAGATTGTTTTCTCCATTTGTTTGTTTGAGATAGCCTCTTCACTGTTTGCATCTTTTGCAGGTCTGAATTACTCTTCTTTGCATAACAATATGCAGTAGTGTGTCCAGGCTTGTGGCAGACATAGCAGGTGGCATTCTTCATAGGAGGGAAGAATTTCCTCTGATGACTTCCAAATTTGATATACTTAGGGGCATATGATTCTTTTTCTACCATCTTAGTATTCATTATATTCCTTGTTACTAGAGATTTCTTCTGATCTTTGTCATTCTTATTACATGTTTCTTCTTTTATAGGAATGGTCTGGGCTTCTTCATCAGTTTTCATTGCTTTTACAAAAATTATATTTTTGTCTTCCTTTTATTTTCCTTTACTCGATTATCCTTCATAGCCTATTCATGTTTTTATCACTGGGGATCTTTGAGCAACCAGGATATCATTCAACTTGCTAGAGCTTGTTGGTAGAGAAGAGTTTATAACCACTGTCCTTTGAGCATTTTCTAGTTTCTTCCTGAGACGTACCACTTCTTCCTCCAGCTTCTCTTGTTCTTGGGTTTTATCCTTGATTTGATGAAGTAACATATCTTCTATCTTCTTGGCTTCTTCAAGCCTTACCTTCAGCAGCATGAGGACTTCTGAATTTTGTTCTTCTTTCACACATTTGAGGAGAATCTCTTTTTGTTTTCTGCATTTTAGTTTGAGTCTCTCAATCTCCTCCAGAGCACTTCTTAGCTCCCCCTCGAGGTCGACTTCCCCTTCTTCTTCTTCATCTTCTAGTAGGAGTCCCTTAAGATCTTCTATGGCCATCAATAAAAAATCTGAGGTTCCTTCTTCACTTGAGGGTTCATCTGAATCTTCAGATGTACTGCTGTCTTGTTTAGCATAGAAAGATTTTCTGTTGAACTTCTTTCCCTTCTGCCAGTTCTTTGATTTATTCTTTTCTGACTCTTGAGCCTGATTCCTTGCTTTCTTGTGAGGACACTTAGCAACATAGTGTCCAACTCTTCCACAGTTAAAGCACTTGAAAGGAAGTTTACCTTTGTATTTACCTGAACCTCTGTCCAGTTTCTTAACAAATTTTGCTTCTTCTTCATCTGAGCAAGAGCATATTTCTTCCTCTTCTTCTTTCTTCTTTTCTGTTTTAAAAGCTGCTTCCCTCGAACTTGGTTTCTTCTGTGGGAGCCTCATTTCATAGGCTGTTAGATTTCCAAGTATCTGGTTCATGGTTAAAGTCTCCCAATCCGCTGTCTCTTCTATTGCAAATACCTTGGGATTAAATCTGGATGGGAGTGATCTTAGAATCTTTTGCACAACTATACTTTCTGGTATGGTTTCTCCAAGAGCTTTCATATTGTTAACAATTTCTGCAACTTTTAAGAAGAAGCTGCCAACATCTTCATCATCATTCATTTTTAAGTTTTCAAACTGGGCTCTATATACTTGAAGTTTGGCAGTTTTTACTTTCTGGTCTTCCTCATGTATGTCTTCAAGAGTATCCCATATTTTCTTGGCAGTGTCTTTGTGCATTACTTTAATAAAATCTGCTTCACATAATCCATTCAGGATGGCATTCATGGCTTTTGCATTAGCCACAAAATCTTGTTTTGCGTCCTTTTCTGAGTCAGTTGCCTTCGGGGCATATCCTAATTCCACAGCAGCCTAGACTTCTATTCCTAGAGACATTATGTATGTCTTCATTCTGATTTTCTAGAAAGCATAATTTTCACCAGTGAAGAAAGGGGCTTTATTGGTTGAGCATCCTTCTTTACTAGCCATCTTGGGAACCTAGGATCTCCTTTCAGTTGTTAGACTTGTACAAAGGAACTTGCTCTGATACCAATTGTTGAATCTCTAATTAAACTGAGAGGGGGGGGTGAATCAGTTTAATACATTCTTGATCTTTTAAACTTTTCATTAAACTTATTTACACCTTCATTTCAAACTCTATTTGATGTGAGAGTAATTTTAGAATGTAATCAGAAAGTATTAGTTTAATAGAGCAATAGACTTAATATGAGAGCAGCAGGTATTAAGAAAATAATACATATCAGATCAATACATAAATGTCATGCACAGAGACACCAGATATAAGTGGAAACCCATAAAGGGAGAAAACCACATCTTATTATTGTTGTGATGCAAAGGCAAGCTCCAACTCCCTCTCACCACTGTTTTCTGCAGGCACCAACCTACAGGAGGCTCTATCCTCAATTATGCAAGCTACAACTTGCAAGGAAGCACCAACTCCCTTCGATTTTCTGCACCAACCTGCGTATTCCAACCTCGCCCGCCTACAACTCCATGCCTATCAAGCCGTTAACCTTCGATAGGGAAGTTCAACTTCCTCATTTTCTAAAACTAAATGTTTGTCGATTTACCTCGATATCACTTCCGTTTCCGTAGCTTCTCTTAATCTCTCTCTCGTCTTCTCTATATTCGCATTCTCTCTATATATGCTCTCTCCCTTTGCTTAAAACCCCGCTTCCGTACATTATCAAGATGATATTATTTTATGATTTCTCACATGATCGGGTTAGATTCTGGCTGCTAGATCTGAATGGAAAGTCATGTCTCTTTGCCTTCTCGCTCTTCTCACTCCTTTTTATCGCCTATCGTAAATTATAACCGTAGGTGTCAATTTTAACACATGCTGGGTTTGTTTTCTCCCTGAGACTTGCCAATGCATCACAAACAATAAAAACAATTAAACCATTTACATTCGAATTACAATGTGAATTTCAGCTCACTTATTTTGTCTCTTGGTTTGCTGCGCATTTGTCTTTTCTGTGACTGTGTTTTGACTCTTTTCTACTCTGTATGCTTTTCTGTCCTCTGCTGTAGTGTATTTGCTGCATACGTGTAATAGTGCTTTTATATCAGTGCCTCTTAGAAAAATGCGTGACTGGTGACTTGCAGCAAGTGTCTTGTTGATGTGGAACATTCCGCAAATGGAACAGACATATATCACATTCATTGTATATTTATAATCGCCCTCTCATTAGGCCGAGGCCCGTGGGTTCACAACCCATGTGACATATTTTAATACAACTGCAATCATGTTTTATATATATAACAGCAATCCTTTTATATATAAGCAATCTCCCTCCACCTTAAGCCTTTGGTCTTATATTACAATCTAATAAGTCGAATCACAACCACTAATACATGAAAGGGTCGGGCCCCACATCTTCGTCGGCGGATCGGTGGTGTCAAACGAAAACTTGCGATTGCGATTGATCAAACAGACGCGATGACCACATAAAACATGGCTCATATCGCAATTGGGTCCGAACTTTGAACACATGAAATCGGGATGCATTATAGAAAATTTCTGATTGCGATCAGAACAAGGATGCGATTTGCACAAATTAACTCCCGCATATAACAGGATCGGGTCCGCCACTTCAATCGCAACATATTACAAAGTCGTGCGATCAATCAGAGAGTTTTGATTGCGATTCAGATTCCGGACGCGATTGAACCAATTAATTCCATCGTATAATCGCCATCGGGTCCGCCACTTGATCGGAGCATATTACAAAAAGCGTGCGATCAATCGGAAAGTTCCGATTGCGATTGGGAACTCAGATGCGATTAGCTTGTAAACTGTGGCATATAACTCGATCGGGTCCGGCCTTTGATCGGAGCATATAACAAAAGATTCATAACAACTCGAAAGTCTCGGGACAGATCAGGGAACTCCTGATGCGATTGGCCCGCAACTGTGGCATACAACTCGATCGGGTCCGGCCTTTGATCGGAGCATATAACAAAAGACTTGCGATCAATCGGAAAGTTCCGATTGCGATTGGGAACTCGGATGCGATTAGCTCATAAACTGTGGCATATAAGTCGATCGGGTTCGGCCTTTTATCGGAGCATATAACAAAAGAATTGCGATCAATCGAAAAGCTCCGATTGCGATTGGGAACTCGGATGCGATTGGCTCATAAACTGTGGCATATAACTCGATCGGGTCCGGCCTTCGATCAGAGCATATAACAAAAGACTTGCGATCAATCGGAAAGTTCCGATTGCGATTGGGGAGAGGTCCCACCATCTAAAACTTCGTTTTGTGTGCTCCATAATATAACGGACATATATGTATACTTTTCCAAAGGGTTAAGCGATTCCCGAAATATGGTTTATATATTATATGTGCTCCGCTGTTTGGAGAGTGCGATTCCCGGAATATGGTTCTGTATTATATGTGTAACGCCCGGCTGGAGTCTGCGATTCCCGGAATAATATTCGTGTTATATTATATGTATAATGCTTGCTGGAGTGTGCGATTCTCGAAATTTTGTAACTTCTCTCTGCCTCTGTCTCTGCTTCTGTCACTCTGCCTCTGTCTCACTGTGCTTCTATGACTGTTACATTTTGACTGTCTTCTTGCTGCCTCTATTGCTTTCGCTGTGCCTCTTTTGCCTTCCTTTGCTTCAGCGCTGCCTCTTTTGCCTAAGTGCTGCCGCCTTTGCCATCAATGACAATATTTCCAACAATAATTACTGTCAGTAATACATTTAATCTGAGAATTAGACAAATTAAGAAAAGTGACAAAATAATCGACATGAATGACCACTGACAACCCGAACCTTTGGTGCAACCCTTTACAGTGCCACCACCCACATTAAAATCGTCAGAGGCTATACGGTCTAATTCCCAACATTGGTGATTACATAAATTAGAGCCATGTAGAGACAAGAAAAGAACAGAGCACCCAAATTGGGCAGAATGCAGATCATAAGAATGCCATGCAAGGTTCTTACAACGGCCTGCCTGGTCCTTACAACGCCATGCAAAACCATAGTAGAGCATACGCAGCCAATAACTCCATACAAAACCTAAGCAAGACTTTGAACAGACAAAAGCAGTATATCAGACCGCAATATGGAGAAGGCAGTTCAAAGCTATTCCTTTCGCATGAAAATAAATGACCTCTATACATACCAAGACTCCTTCACTGAAGTACTGAACACATAACCCACTTAATTCGATGCATTCCAGGCTATCCACAGTGAGAATTTCTAACTCCCGGGAAGCCAAAGTTTTACAATTAAACAGACAGAGGTAAACGAGAGAGACCAAGGTCTTCCTTTCCAAGGAACAAGAACCATAACTAGAAGCATGTTGCATGGCAATATTGAAAGGGGAATTAACTACATAACCCAGGTAATGTACACCGATATATTGAAGTAGGTACATGTAATCGAGAAAAACCAAAATCCTCCTTTTCATCGAGCGAAACCCAGAATCTCGTTTCATGGCAGATATGAGCAGAGAATTGGATACATACCCTTGGCGAAGACACAATGAAGGTGGTGGAATTCTCCCTCGACCACTAGACTACTAGTTGTTACTCTGTGTGAAACTGAAGACTAACAACCAGAGGATGGTGAGGGGATGTACATAACCCGCTCCTGCTCTCACCTCGCACGCCAACAATTGCCCCAAAACATTCCTAACAACCCACATGCGGCACTTGGTTGTTCTGCATTGCCACTTAATGCCTTCATTACCCTTCGTGGGTGGAGTAGTTCATCCCTATGTGCTCTCATCATCCTCGACTTTGGTGTGATGGCCTTCACATGTGTCTGCCACATACGCTTGCCCCGTCTCTGTGTAGGGCCTCATGCGTGGACAGCTGGCACCCTAATCGGGGGTTCTTTATTTCAAGTTAGAAGAACACAAGATTCCTAATTTTCTGTAGGTGATAAGAAATTTTTTTATTATTATGAACCTAGTTTTTTTTATTATTCATGTAGATGTTGTATTTTTTTTTAAATAATGATAAAATTTATCATAATTCAATTGTCAAATTAATAATGGAGATAATTATTACTAACTACTATCTATAAATACAAATGTAAGTTGATTCATCACTCTTATTTAAAGAAAATATGACCACAATAATTATCTTATTAATGGTTTGTATGGCAGCAGGCTTTTACTCCTGCCAGATACTTTTAGATCTTGGTCAGTTAACCTATTTCCATTTCATTGTATAAAAAAACACAAACTTTTAGTAAAAAAAAAAACAATTTAAAAACATACTCTAAACCAAAACTTACCATTTAATTTATATAGCTATTCCAGTTTATTTTCTTTATCAACTATTTAAAATAAATCATTTTTTTAATAAATACCCATAAAAATATATTTCATCCATTTTTTAAAATGCGGACACACAAATTTCAACAATCTGCCATTTAAAATACTTGTTAGAAAGAAAATACACAAATGTCAACAAACTGCATTTAAAATAGTGGTAGGATCGAAGTTTAAAGAATTCTTCATTAAAATATACGGACGGGGATCAAAGGCTTGGATCCTTTTTTCACAACATTAAGTATTTCATTACCATAAATTCAAAGAACAAAATCAGGCTCCTTGGTAGCTGATCAATAAATGTGAGCCATGCCTCCACTTCACTTCATGCATTTGATGTATTATTAATTTATTTGTTTAGTTGAGTCTTTCAAATAAATCAAATTTGCGTGGATACAACTCGAAAACAAAAGTGAATGCATAATTCATCTTTTTTAGTCCTTGCTTGCGGCATGGGCAGGGATTATAGTAATTGGTTTGGTTGGTTAGCATTAGTTTTTTTTCGAATTAATTCAAAGTATTTGCCTCGATTCATAAGACATTATATAAAAAATTGTTTACACAATTTATAAATTGTTTATTCAACCTATAAGATCATCGCACCGTCATTTGTGGCGAATGCCTAGTTTTGTGGTCTTATTTGGCCTCTTCCCGAAGCATCCGTTTATATGCTTGATATATTATTCACTTATTCCTTAAGACTTAACGGTTTGCACCATTGGTGTTTTCTCAACTCATAGTTACTCTAACTAATGCTAGCATTAAATGCTTAATTTAATTAAAATATGAAATGTTCCTTTGTTTCCTTAGTCAGTCTCTGCTATCGATGGAGTCGGCTATTGATGGACTGGCCACTTGTATATGATGCCATGTGTCATCTCCATATGGTCTGTTATGGCAGGTGCTGGTGAATGGAGAAAGCCAACAATTCGGGAAATATGCAAGGGAAGGCAACATTTGTTCGTATTTTCCTACATCGACCCTCATGAGCTCCTCATACCATTTTTCTTATGGTCGTGTGCTGTCGTCCGTTAACACTAGTGAGCTCGAATGCTATGATTACCTTCCTCGACCACCTCGGCAATAGTTTCAAACAACTTCCACCTTGCAGTCGAAATGTTGTCTTCCTTTGGATGCTGGAATTTCCAACTAAACAAACAGGTGAAGTTGTTTATAGAAACGTTGTCGTATTGTGCTTGTCAATCTGTGAAGGTTTATCACTGAATTTAGTTATGTATGTGGCTGCAGGAGAACCCCAAGCTCTGAATCCTTCAGGTAATAATTTTCGCACCTTCTCTTCTCATACATGTTTAAAACCCTTGGTTTCTTACTAGTAACTTAATCTTTCATTGTTTTATGCACGTAAGGTTATGTCTAATAGAAGAGAGTAAGTCTGCATAATGTTTGTTATTTCAGTGAAGATTATGAAGAACTTACCTTTTCTGCTGATGTTGCAGTAGGCGACTGCATAGGGAGTAGGCTGCAACAAAGCGATAACTCTAGCTCCTGGCAACAGATTGCATAGATCTTCTCTTCTTCCATTTTTAACACATGGGAACTCAGGATGATATCCTTTGTCTCTTGGAATAGCTTTGCAAATTTTGTCTGTTCCCGAAGATCCATATCTTTCAACAGTTGATGATCCCTTCCAGCAATCAATTCATTTGCTTTGATATGCAATTTCTCAAACCAAGGATTTCCTTAAAGAGTGCTCTAGAATGCATCCCCTACACTTGCACTTGAAACCCCAATTCTTGCACTGGGCTTGGCGCTGTGACAAGGGAACGAGGGTATTTTTTATATGCAATTTCTCAAACTAGGGATTTCCTTAAAGTGTGCTCCAGAATGCATCTCCTACATTTGCACTTGAAACCCCAGTTCTTGCGCTGGGCTTGGTGCTGCGACAAGGGAATGAGGGTATCAAAATAAGAAACATTTATCTCTTCTCCTCTCCCGATGGTCTTGAAAGCATGTATAAACATGGCATTTTCGAAAACCAGCCAGCTCGAGTTCAGTAGGCAAGAATGGTTAATGAGAGATGGCAGTAGCCAGAGTCCGGTATATTTTCGTTCTCGCACACCAAGCCCAACTTCTTTTATTTTTGATTTTGAAACAAATGTCTTTACGCCTTCACCGAATGAGTTCAGTCTTACAATATCCCGAATACGGTTAACATCCACTTGCAAAATTTCATTTTGTACTTCTTGGCCCACAAGGATTTGATTGTAAATCTTAAACAGATCTATGGCAAGAACATGAACGTTACTGGGCGTAGATGAATCGAATAAAGTATAAAGTTGATGGAGCAATATCTGCGATTTTCTGGCAGCACAGAATGCCACCGTCACCACCGACATCTTGAGAAGGTTGTTCCTCATCTTCGGAGATGCACAAAGCTGCAATCATGATAACCTGAGAAGAGAATCAAATGCAGGAGGTTCTATGATAAGATTAACTTGAGAACCTGGTTAGCTTGTAAGTCGTTGTTATCAGTGTGTCTCCAATTTATCTGTGCAAAAAATTTTGTCTGTGCCTTATATCCCTTTTTCTTTTTGGTAGGTTGATAATGGTCGCAGGTCCAAATTTGGGCATTTAAAATAGAGAATTGTTTCAACCTCATAATGGTTGCAGACAGGTTAGCTAATAGATTGGCATGATACAATGTTAGGTGGCCTTGTTTACCGCCCTGCATGCATGCTAATTTATGGAGAAGGAGGTGAGACACATTGCCATCATGGGAGGGACCACATGGTCATCCAGGTTTTTTTTTTAATTTTTTTTAAATCACTTTAATGACTTTAATTTTTTTAAATCACTTTAATGACTTTGAGATAGCATGGCTAACCAAAGTTTACCTATGGTGAGCCATGGTGTTGCCAGTTAGCGCTTCATTGCATAATTTAGGCATCCAATTTATGGGTTGATCTCAGAACTGTCATAAGAACTCATATGAAACTTACATAGATATGATAGACTTATATGTAATACAAATTTATATTGCAAGCTTTTTCTCTAGGTTAGCTCTGAATTACAATATAGGATGCAAGAGTGTAGTATCAAACATAGTTATGGTTGTAACAGTCATGGGTATTCTTCTGCTCCTAACTACGCTCTTCTACCACACTCTTGTTGTGGTGTTATCATCAATAATTGTAGCAACAATTATTGGTCTCATCGATATCCCTGCAGCCTATTTTATATGGAAAGTAGATAAGGCGAATTTATTTGCATGTATGGGAGCTTTTCCAGCGGTCATCTTCATCTCAATTCAAATTTTCCTTCTCATATCAGTACAATCTATATATTCAATCCAATTTCTGTACAAAGTTCATTCATTATTTTCCATTAGCTGGAAACAATATGTACTATAGATGAAGTTTTCTCATCTATATAGAAATCTACAGGTGGGTATCTTTGTGTTCAAAATACTGTTGGATGTAACAAGGCCACAGACTGTTCTCCTCGGAAATATTCCAGGCACAACATTGTACCAAAATATGGAGCAATACAAGGAAGCTTTAAGAGTTCCTGGGTTTCTAATTCTTGGGATTGTTTCACCAATTTACTTTGCTAATTCTACCTACTTGAGAGAGAGGTTAATACCCTAACACAACTTTCATTTATGTCTTACTCTTTAAATTGAGGGCCTAGAGAAAAGCATTTCACTTTTCATAAATATTTATTGCAGAATTTTGAGATGGGTACAAGATGAGGAAGATCGCATAGAGAAGGAAAAGACAAATACACTTCAGTATGTCATACTAGATTTCACAGGTAATCATTTTTTACATTTATATCATAATTCTAACTGCTACTGAACATGATAAGCAATATGTCATGAATTCTTAAGATGATAACAAGAATTATTTTACTACTAGACAAGATCAGAGAAACAAAAATCTTATAGAAAAATGTCATTATATTCTTGCAGCTGTGACCACCATTGACACCACAGGGATTAACAGTCTTCTAGAGCTAAAACAGACACTAAAGAAATAGGGACCTCAAGTGAAATCCTTTGTTTGTTTTCGGAATTCCTGACTATACATCTACTAATCTCATTGTTTCCATCGAGCTCTCTGATTTATTCTTAGCAGTAAATAGAAAATTCATTTAAGTGAAGTAAGAGTAACCAGAAATTTACCGAATAAATCAACAAGTCATTGCATGAGTTGGGTTTTTGTTTGACTAGATTCTCTCTCAAGAAATTGATGATTGTCATCCATGGCAACATATTTCAAGAAATTAGCATAAAATTATTTCGCAGATCATCTAAAGGAATTAACACTTCATTGCATAATTTTGGCATCCAATTTCTGGGTCGATCTCACAACTGTCATAAGCAACTTGAAATCTCGAGTACAACAATGATTCTTAACATCATTGGTGAAATATTGTGTTAGGTCTCCCTTCACTACCTCCCTCGTCTTCTCTGCTAACACCCGCTTAAAACAAGGATTAGCTACCTTGCAGTCATCCTTGTTTTTTAAAAGCAAACATTTAGAAATGCCAACAATCTAGCTTTAAAATATTGAATTTCCATATAATCAAAGTACATGCATGAACAAATTTCCAAAAAAATCTGGTATTGTTTTCTTCTTTTTAATTATAAGTTAAATTAAATTATCGCTTTAACTTTCTTCATTAAAGTAAAAACTTTATTGCATAAATTTTTCCTTTATTCTCTAGATTATTTCCATTTTTTTATTATTTTATTTATAATTTTAAGTGAAAATTAAATTAAAACACACTACTATGAATCACTTTACAATTATGGGATGTTGAATCGGGTTTACTTTAACTCTTTTAATTAGATTATAACTATCATCATTAATATTTTTTCTTAAATTTTAATTTTAATCAAATAAAAATACATTATTATAAATCAATAAACAATTAAATTAAATAAAAATACATTATTATAAATCAATAAACAATTATAAAGATAAAATTTATTTTATAACCGTATAAAATTTGAATCAAATCAAGTTATCACCTTAATTCTTTTAATTAAATGGTCATTATAACTTTTTTCATAAAATTAGAGATAATTTCATAAATTCTTCTCTTATTTTATTTATTATAATTAGTTTTTTTTCCATTTATTTTAATTAAATCAAACAAATATTATAAATTAGAGAATCAAAAAGATATACAAGAATGAAAATATTTTTTTATTGATTAAATTTCTTGGACAATCGGTACATTATATAGGCATACATAGACAACTTCTAGAACAATCTAGATCCAAATCATTTGGATCACTAACTCACAACACCAACTATGAAGACACAATTCATGACAGATAGACCCAAAAAATAACTACGAAAACACAACTCATCAACTCTATCTGGACTCACCATTTCGACATTATTCCAACATCCCCCCTTAATGGAGAAATGGATTTTCAACAATGCCTAGTTGTTTTCTACATATTTCAAAGGTCATCCTTCCAAGAGATTTGGTAAATATGTCAGCTAAATTCTCACTTCTATTACAATAGACTAAATTAATCTCATTTGATTGTAACTTCTCCCTTACAAAATTATGTTGAACTTCAATATGTTTTGTTCTAGCATGATAAACTGGATTATTTTCTAGCTTGTTGAAACTCTGGTTGTCACATTAGATGTTTGTTGCTTCTCTTTGTTTTTCTCCAACGTCTTCAAGAATCTTCCTTAACCAAATAGCTTCACAAGTTGCATTGGTCAAGGTTTTGTATTTAGCTTCTGTGGATAACAAAGAAATAATTGGCTATTTCTTGTTGCTCCATGAAAAAGCTTCCTTGTAACGATAAAAACAGTTACTGATGAAACGGGAAGTCTAATAAAAAAAACATCAAAAAACATTGAAAAAACAACTCGAAAATGAAAATTTGTATTCTGAAATAACCTTCTTCTTTTTTGGGGTAAATTTTCAACATTCGACAAAAAATTTGTGCAAAAACCACCCCCAAAAACAGAAGGTGATTAAACAAGAATTTTAGAAAAATAAAAAATTATATTAAAAATTTAAAAATAAAAATTGAAAAAAAATAAATTAAAATAATTGCAAAAAAACAAACTTCATTATATTTTTTTTAAATACAAACATTAAAAAAAAACCGAAAATTTAAGAAACAAAAATAAAATTTAAAAAATAAAAAACATTTTAAAGCTTAAAATTTAAAAATATATTGAAAAAAAATAAAAAAAAATAAAAGCAAAATAAAAATATTAAATTAAAAAAAAACGAGTTTAAAAAAGGAAATTATAAAAAATAAAATATACAACTTAAATTTAAAAAATAAAAAGAAAATGTTTATTAAATTAAAAAAAAAATTAAAATAAAAAATTAATTAAAAAAATATATTAAATTTTGATAAATTTAAAACTTTAAAATAAAAATTAAAAAATAAATCAATAAATAAACATTATTTAAATTAAAATTAAAAAAATTAAGAAATAAAAATAAAATAAAATAAAAATATTAAATTTAAAAATATATATATATATATATATATATATATATATATATATATATATATATATATATATATATATATAACTTAAATTATATATATATATATATATATATATATATATATATATATATATATATATATATATATATATATATATATATATATATATATATATATAAGATTTATTAAATTTTTAAAAAAGGTTAATATTAAAATAACAAATTAAATTTAAAAACAAAAATATTAAATTTTAATAAATAAATGGATACACAAATAAATTTTGAAATAAAAAATAAATTTAAAATATAAAACAAAATAAAAATAAAATTACATTGTTAAAATGAAAATTTAAAAAATTTAAAAATCAATTAAAAATGGAAAATGGAAAAAATAAATAAATAAAATGGAAAAAATAAATAAATAAAAAATATTAAAAGAAAAAAAAAATTTTTAAAAAATTTAATTTAAAAAAAAAAAAAAAAAAAAACAATTTTAATTCAAATAAAAAATATTAAAATTTTTGTAATTAAAAAATAAATAAATAAATAAATATTAAATTTAAATAAATTATAAAATAAAATAAAATTTATTGAATATTATAAAATTAAATTTAAAAGCTTAATATAATAAAAAAAATTTAAAAATTTAAAAAAATATATAAATTTAAAAAAAAAATTAAACATAATTAAAAACAATTTAAAAGCTTAATATAATAAAAAAAATTAAAAAATTAAAAAATATATATAAATTAAAAAAAAAAATTAAACATAATTAAAAACAATAATATATATATATATTCGCAACGATAAAGGTGGCGCCACCCAAGCGGCGTGTAACATTCATTAGTACACAAATAAATAAATAAATAAATATTTACTTACCTTACATAAGATAATGATCTCATATACTTGGTTAAGTTTTTACATGACAAAACTTACATTATGATTTTACCCATAATCAAACAATTAATATAAAACTACATATTAATATAGTAGTTTATATGGTTACGAAACATAGCACAAAACTACGGGTTATATGATTGATATATCGATATATTACAAAGCATTTACATTGTCACCAAATCTCTTTCAACGTACGTAATGCTTGTCCATTCGTTTTAATGGGTGACAGTTGATTAGTACCGGTGTATTTACGGTAAATCCTAAACACAAATTTTTCTCGACGACAGCTGTATTGTTTTCATGACTAAGGGAGATCTCATAGTACATCTGCATGGCTCTAAACCGTTGATTCAGCTCCTCGAGAAATTGACGATTGAGACAATGGCGGGAGCCTTGCCTAGGCAACCTTGCCAAGCCCTAGATCTGCTCTATCATTTTTCTGGTAATCTATTGTTACTTTGCACGCTAAACCGTTTGCTTCACAGCTGGTATCCACCGGGGTTCGAAACTCCTGATTATTGTATTGTCCATGAATGACCCGGAAGACGCCAAGCCAGTTCCAAGCTACTACCAAGTTTTTTCTGGAAGACACCGAGCCAGTTTTCCAAAGGTAAATCTGTGGATAAAACCCGCTTGACAACGAACTTTTTCTTCAATCTTCACGCATTGTTTTGCTCAGGCTTACTATTCATCTTTGTTGTATCTATTTAGCTTTGCTTCGACTTTCGGCATGTAGCCCAGTTACTTAACTTACATTTCTGATTATGAAGAGGTTTACTCATGTTTTACTTCTCTGTCCGATAAGAAAATGGTGAGGCAACATTCCATTTCTCCATGGTTAGACTTCTCAGGTAATTTTTAGTTCTAGATGTTCACACTTTGATTGTTATCTATGCAGTAGGTTATGATTTCTTATTTTATATGTTTAACACCAAAATCTTGATTTGTCTGAGCAGGTACACCTTCGAAGCTCTCGTGGCCATCCTTAATTGTTGAAACCCTTCATTTTGCTAAACGCATCTTCTCCTGTTTTCGTTTTGAATTGTCTCCAGGTATGAATGAGTATTTATCCTCGTGGTCTAAGTGTCATTTTGTATGATTGGACCTCCATTTTGAGGATACCCGTACGTTTTTTTTCATTCCGCAAAGACCCAAGCTATAGCAAGCTACAAGGGTTTACTGTGAATAATTTATTGGATAATATTATGAAGTTATTATTGTTTTAAAATAGGGTTTGGCTAAGATTTGAACATTGAATCTCTCATGTCAGTTTTCATATATTTATAAATTTTCTGGGTTCAACCCATTACCTACAGTTCGGTTACGTTTCCCCTGAACTATACTTTTCTTTTATGTCATTATCTGTTGAATATATATGTGAAGAGAATGATTAACTGTTTCCGCCTTTTGTTTTTTGTCTAGTTAGAATTTAAATAGGGTTTTCACTGTAATATTCATTCTTCAAAGTAGCAAATAAAAATGGTAATTTACCACATTGCCTTGTATTATCGATTCCGTGTTTTATGGCCGACGATGAATTACTCAGAATACTGTCTGCTATCATTATGCTTTTACAGCGTTTTCTTTGGTAAGGTTTTAATTGTAATCTCATCTTGTTCTACGGTTTTTAATTTGAATGAAATGTTCAAAATACTTTCCAGCATCGATTTTCTGTATGAAAGTTCTGTTTCCAGATCTGTGGGTGACCAGACCACCGCTTATTCCACTGTCTGTGTGAATAAAATCTTTACCCGAAAGACGACTAGGTTTGGGTCTGGGTTTTGTCCCTAATCCTCACCTGAAAATCTATTGGGAGTTATCACTGTTTGCTTCACACTTTTACAGTTTTTTTCTTAATGATATTCCTACAACTTTAAAAAGATAAAAAACTATTCTACTTAGTCTTTCAAGTCATGAATATATGTACTGTTGACCCTGTGTAGATAACTGTAACAAAAGAGTGCTATGTAGATTATAGTTTTTTGCGTTATGTAAAAGCCTTTTGTTTTTCCTTTAAGATTGATTGGATTCTACTGTCCGTCGTAATACTCTAATAAGTAAATGTAGACTAGACCTTGCTCTAATTCATTTTCTCTATTTTCTAGAATCTGTATGAAATGCTGCTAAATATTTTCCAGAATCTCATTATACTTTCATAATAATATCATAGTTATCATTTTCAATATATAGCTTTTGGAAGCAATTCATGTCTAGCAATAAATTGTAAAATTCTTAATAGAAAACAATTGAAACACAGAATATATATAGTATCACTGTACTTTTCATTCAGATAAAAATATATAGAAAGTTTAAATAACATAAACTAACATAAATGGAACTGCATTTGTACTCATCTGAAATAAAAGTAATTCAACAATGGTCCTCCCAACCATCAAGTGAGGCTATTACGTCCTCCTTGCCCCCGTGCTCCAAACTGAACGGCACGGGTTAACAGTGGAATCTATTTATGTTGTGACCTCAGGACAACCAGTCCAGTCAGTACCAAAAACTTCAAGAAATTTTTTGAGTACAATTCCACTGGGTACAACCAGCGCAAGAATCTGTCACTCTTTCCTTCTTCCAAACACAGAACCCCTACTCCTCTCTAGAATCAGTCTTTTATCCTAGAGGAGTAGGTAACTGTTTCTAACTGTTCCCTCAACCTCTTTTCAGTTCTTGGAAACATTTACCATCAGTTTTTTAATTTTTATATCCATTTGTTTTTATAATAGTCTTTTAAAAAAAAAATTAACATTAATTATCTCAATTTTGTCATTAACAAAATAATAAAACTACTTAACAAGTAATTCAGCTAGTTAGAACCAATGTAGTTGTCACAACTTCCCCCCTGGAAGTAACACCGTCCTTGGTGTTTCACCTTAGCTCTGAAAAGAGTCCTGGGTAAGCCTTCTGTATAAAGCCTTCATCCTCCCAGGTAGCTTCATCTGGGTTGAAGTGCTTCCATTGCACTTTCACTTGGGTGATAGCTCTCTTTCGGAGTATGATTTTCCTTAGGTCAAGTATGCATTGCGGCTCGACCAGGAATTCTCCGTTCGGTTCTACATGAAACAATAAACCATTTCTTGGTCAATTTCTCATAAAGGAAATCACATTGCAAGTTAGGACTTCATTACTATCCTACCTCTATATGCTGCCAATGAATTACATGTTTCAAATCATGTACATAACGCTTCAACAAAGACACATGAAATACATTGTGTACTCAGATATGGCTGGGTAATGCTAGTCGATATGCTACAGGTACCACCCTTTCCAAAATCTGAAAGGGTCCACAGAATCTGGGAGCCAATTTGGCACAAGAGGCCCACTGTAAGGTACTCCTCTTTGGCTTGATTCTTACGTACACATGATCTCCTATTGCGAACTCGTGATAAGACCTTTTCTTATCTGCATAAATCTTATGATGATATTGTGTAGCCTTTAAATTTTTTCTTATTTTCCTCACCTCTGCTTCCATTTCCGCAAGCATTTCAGGTCCCAACATTAGTTTTGTTTCAGGGCTGCTCCAATTTATGGGCGTGCAACAATGCCTCCCATATAAAGCCTCAAATGGACTTATTTTCAGAGATTCCTGATACCCATTGTTGTAAGCAAATTCAACAAGGTGTAGGTAATATTCCCACTTAGTGGGTTGCTTCATCACATACATGCGCAACATGTCCTCCAGAGCTTGGTTCACTTGTTCCGTTTGACCATCGGCCTGGGGGTGATAAGCAGTACTGAATTTTATCTGCGTTCCCAAACCTGAAAACAAGGTTTTCCAAAAAGCAGAAGTAAACTTAACATCTCAATCCGAAATGACAGTCTTTGGAATGCCATGCAATCTAAAAATTTCCTTCATGAAAATGTTAGCTATTTGTACAGTCTTGTAAGTAGACTGTACGGGTATAAAATGTGCAGATTTACTCAATCTGTCCACTACAACCATTATAGAATCATTATGTCTTTCTGTTCTTGGTAATCCTGTGATGAAGTCTAGAGATATGACCTCCCACTTCCATTCGGGTATAGGTATGGGCTGCAACAATCCTGTAGGATGTTGATGCTCTACCTTCACCTGTTGACATTCCAAACACTTACTTAAATATTAAGCAATGTTCTTTCGCATACCAGGCCAAAAAAATACCTTTCTAATCACGGTCAACATCTTCTGGCAACCCGGATGACCTGCATAATTGTTGCGATGATATTCAT
The DNA here is from genome assembly GCA_034641835.2 of Pinus albicaulis. NCBI lineage: Eukaryota > Viridiplantae > Streptophyta > Pinopsida > Pinales > Pinaceae > Pinus > Pinus albicaulis. Next base: position 1,227,837,474 of record CM076572.1, on the reverse strand, counting down.
TCATTATCAGCTCTTTTAGGTCTAATAAATTAGGCACATATACTTTACCTTTGAAGGTTAACATTTGGTCGTCATTTATTCCATACTCAGATGTGCCTCCCAGCTTTTTGCTTTTTCCATTTGATGCCACAAAAACTGATACTCGGGATCTTTTTGTGCTTCTTTCTTTACTTGCTCTGAAAATTTATTTTCCAGCTAATTATAATATAGCTCATATATACCATGTAATTTCCTGCTTAAAACTTTAGCTACTCGGTTTTCCTTTCCTTTTACATGCTGAATATCCATGTCAAATTCACTTAGGAAATCATTCCATCTTACCTGTCTTGAATGCAAATCCGCTTGCTTGAATTAACTCATCAAGTTGCTATGATCTGTCTTTAATACAAACTTTTTGCCCAGCAAGTAGTGTCTGCATACCCAGAGCGCATGAACTAATCCTGTTAATTCAAAATCATATGCAGAATATCTCTGCTCATGTTCCTTCAACTTTCTGGATTCATAAGTTACCACCTTGCCTTCTTGAGACAGGACTGCCCCAACACCTTCTTTACTTGCATCCGTACATACTTCGAATTCTTTGCTGGGGTCGGCTACTCTTAACACAGAATTTGTAGTCAAGAGCTGTTTCAGGTTTTCAAAAATGTTTTGGCACTCCGTGGTCCATTTGAAAACTTTTCCTTTCTTCTGTAAGGAAGTAATATGAAAAGAAATTCTAGAAAATCCCTTAATAAATCTTTGGTAATACCTAGCTAGCCCCATAAATGATCTAATATCTGCTACATTCTGGGGTACTCACCATTCCATAATTGTTTTAATATTTTCAGGATCAACAGTAATTCCCTCAGTGGAAATAACGTGTCCTAAATATTGGATTTCTGATTTAAAGAAATCACACTTACTGAACTTTGCGTACAGCCGATGTTTCCTTATCAGCTCTAACACGATCTTCAAATGTTCTTCATGCTCTTCCTGGTTCTTGGAATAGATCAAGATATCATCTATAAAGATAAGCACAAATTCATCCAGAAAAGGAAGGAAGACCCCATGCATTAACCTCATAAAGTTGCTGGTGCGTTTTTTAACCCAAATGGTAACACTACAAATTCATAATGACCATACCTTGTACGAAATGTTGTCTTGCAAATTTCTTCCTCCTTGATTCGAATCTGGTGATAACCTGATCTCAAATCTATCTTGGAAAACACCTTGGCCCCTTTCACTTGATCGAATAGATCATCAATCTTGGGTAAAGGGTACTTATTCTTGATTGTTAATTTGTTGAGCTGCCTGTAATCCATGCACATTCGCATGGTCCCATATTTCTTTTTCACGAACAAAACGAGTGCTCCCTAAGGTGACACACTTAGGTGAATATAGCCCTTATCCAGCAATTCTTGTAACTGCATTTTCAGCTATGTTAATTCCGACACACTCATTTTGTAGGGAGCCCTTGCCACAAGAGAAGCCCCGGGCATTAATTCTATAGTAAAATGAATGTCTCGTTTTGGTGGTAAACTAGGAATATTTTCTGGAAAAACATCCAGAAATTCTTGCACTACTGGTATATTTTCCATTGTAAGTGATTTTTCCTTAGAATCTCCATATCCCACATGAATAGCATATAGCTGGCACCCCTTCCTTATACATTTATTCATTTTGGATGTTGTTATTGGGCGTAACTGCAATGGTTTCTTGATCCCTTGGATTTCCTTCCAGGTTCCATCCTGCATTCTGTAATAAATAATTTTTTCCTTACAGTCTACTAGGGTCCAATGCTTTTCTAGCCAGTCCATGCCTAACAATACATCGTAGGATCCTAATGGTAGAATATTCAAATCTACTTGCAACTGTTGATTTGAGATTTCTAATATACAGTCCGGAATTTTAGCAGTCACTTTACGCTTTGCCACTGTGGCTAGCTGCACTAGCCAGGAACTTTTAAATTTCTTCTCTTTCAATCTACACAACTCTACCATCCTGGGACTTATATAACTTAGACTTGCACCTGGATCAACTAAAATAGAAATAGACTGAGTTAGTATTTTACCTTCCATCTCAATCATCATAGGCTAATAATCCGCTTGCCGATCCCCAATGCCGCATTAATACGGGAGATGTTTCATGCTACATCACCCACAGTAGAAGCTTCCTGCAAGTTTGCTACAGCATCATTTCTTGTTCGTTGTGGGCAGTTTTTGTAGCAATGTGCTTCACCACAACCCCAACATTGTAAGGGTGGCTTGGTCGGCTGCTCTTGCTTAGGCTTGCTGGATGCTTCTGTAGGATTTTCGTCTGCTGGCCATTTGGTCCTCTGATGATTTCTGCCAAACTGTTTGCTGCCGGGATTTCGTACAGAATTCTTAAAGTTGCCACTTTTGGCACCCTTGAAACTTGAATTACTTTTTTGTCCTTTCTTTGGCTGCCAAGTCTTTCCAACCTCCCCTTTTGCCTTGGATTGCTGATATCACATTCGAGCTTTACGAATGGCTTCATCCATAGTCCGGGGATTCACAAATTCTATTCTTTCTTTCATGTGTGTTGGCAAGCTACTCTCTAACCTCTGCACCTTAGCCTTCTCCTCTCGAAGATATGGGACATAACGTAACAAGGAGGTAAACTTAGTAATATAATCATCCATGGTCATCTGTCGCAGCTTTAGATCATGGAGCTCTTTAGCTTTTTCATCATGAAATATTTCAGTCAGATACTTGTCCTTGAAGTATTGTTGGAATGATTCCCAGGTGACATCTTGTTCTTCAATACTACACACATTCTTTACCTCCTCCCACCACAGAGTGGCTTTCTCTCTTAGCTGATATATTGCTAGTCTGGCCTTCAGGTTGATGTTATATTCATACACCTGAAAATACTTATTCATATTTATTAACCATGCCTCTGCCACCTCCTCGGCCTCACCATCAAATGTTGGTGGTTTTATTTTACGAAATTCCCCTTGAAGTTCTACTTTCTGCCTCTTTACCTCTTGCGGATCTGACAAGTTGCCAAATTCTGCCTCATTAAAATTTTTATTCTTAATTCGTTGGGAGGGGCTCCTTTCCACCCTTTTTGTAGTGTTATTTCCTATTTGCTACTCATTTTCTTCTTGCACACCTCTATCGGTACCGAGATGTTCCACCTCCTGGTTTTGTTTATATGACAGAATTTTCAGTATCTTTTCTTGATCTTTCAGCAATCTCTCATTATCATTTCGAACGCGCACCATTTCCTCATGTAGTTGTTGAACAATATTTAATAGGAAATTGGTTTGGTGATGTTGTTCTTCTAACAGCCTACTAGTTTTCTGCTGTTGTTTGACACTTAGCTGGACCCACATCTCTGGGTTCATTACTGGTTGTACTTGGGGTTCCCCAGTGTCTTGAGGGGGCAGCAACGGGTTACTCTACTCATTATGTCCATGCTAAAATGCTAAATTCGTTCTCTGTGCATCATTTACACACATCTTCATCGTTAGTTGACTCTTAGGGTCCTAGCGTATGAACCTTCTTTGATACCACTTGTAATATTCATTAGTACACAAATAAATAAATAAATATTTACTTACCTTACATTAGATAATAATCTCATATACTTGGTTAAGTTTTTACATGACAAAACTTACATTATGATTTTACCCATAATCAAACAATTAATATAAAACTACATATTAATACAATAATTTATATGGTTACGAAACATAGCACAAAAGTACAAGTCATATGATTGATATATCGATATATTACAAATCATTTACATTGTCACCAAATCTATTTCAACGCCCGTAACACTTGTCCATTCATTTTAATGGGTGACAGTTGATTAGTAATGGTGTATTTATGGTAAATTCTAAACACAGATTTTTCTCCATGACAACTATATTTTTTTTATGACTGACAGAGATCTCATAGTACCTCTGCATGGCTCTAAGCCATTGATTCAGCTCCTCGGGAAATCGACGATTGAGGCAATGGCGGGAGCCTTGCCTAGGCAACCCCGCCAAGCCCTAGATCTGCTCTATCATTTTTCTGGTAATCTATTGTTACTCTGCGCACTAAACCGTTTGCTTCTCAGCTGGTATCCACTGGGGTTCAGAACTCCTGATTATTGTATTGTCCATGAATGACCCAGAAGACGCCGAGCCAGTTCCAAGCTGCTACCAAGTTTGTTTCGGAAGACACCGAGCCAGTTTTCCAAAGGTAAATCTGTGGATAAAACCCACTTGTCAACGAACTTTTTCTTCAATCTTCACGCATTGTTTCACTCAGGCTTACTATTCATCTTTGTTGTATCTATTTATCTTTTCTTCAGCTTTCAGCCTGTAGCCCAGTTACTTAACTTACATTTCTGATTATGAAGAGGTTTATTCATGTTTTACTTCTCTGTCCGATAGGAAAATGGTGAGGCAGCATTCCATTTCTCCATGGTTAGACTTCTCAGGTAATTGTTAGTTCTAGATGTTCACGCTTTGATTGTTATCTATGCAGTATGTTATGATTTCTTATTTTATATGTTTAACATCGAAATATTGATTTTTCTGATCAGGTACGCCTTCGAAGCTCTCGTGGCCATCCTTAATTGTCGAAACCCTTCATTTCGCTAAACGCATCTTCTCATGTTTTCGTTTTGAATTGTCTCCAGGTATGAACGAGTATTTACTCTCGCGTTCTAAGTGTCATTTTGTATGATTGGACCTCTGTTTTGAGGATACCCTTACATTTTTTTCATTCCGCAAAGACCCAAGCTATAGCAAGATACAAGGTTTTACTGTGTATAATTTATTGGATAATCTTATGAAGTTGTTATTGTTTTAAAAGAGGGTTTGGCTAAGATTCGAACATTGAATCTCTCATGTCAGTTTTCATATATATATATATATATATAGATATATATATATATATATATATATATATAGATATATATATATATATATATATATATATATATATATATATATATATATATATATATATATATATTTTCTGGGTTCAACCCATTACCTATAGTTCGGTTCCGTTTCCCCCGAACTATACTTTTCTTTTATGTCATTATCTGTTGAATATATATGTGAAGAGAATGATTAATTGTTTCCACCTTTTTTTTCTGTCTAGTTAGAATTTAAATAGGGTTTTCACTGTAATATTCATTCTTCAAAGTAGCAAATAAAAATGGTAATTTACCACATTACCTTGTATTATCGATTCCATTTTTTATGGTCGATGATGAATTACTCAGACAACTGTCTGCTATCATTATTCTTTTACAACGTTTTCTCTGGTAAGGTTATAATTTTAATCTCATCTTGTTCTACGGATTTTAATTTGAATGAAATGTTCATAATACTTTCCAATATCAATTTTCTGTATGAAAGTTCTGTTTCCAGATCTGTGGGTGACCGGACCACCGCTTATTTCACTATTCGTGTGAATAAAATATTTACCCAGAAGACTACTAGGTCTGGGTATGGTTTTTGTCCCTAACCCTCACCTGACAGTCTACTGGGAGTTATCACTGTTTGCTTCGCACTTTTACAGTTTTTTTCTTAATGATATTCCTACAACTTTAAAAAGATAAAAACCATTCTACTTAGTCTTTCAAGTCGTGAATATGTACTGTTGACCCTATGTAGATAACTGTAACAAAAGAGTGCTGTGTAGATTATAGTTCTTTGAGTTATGTAAAAGCCTTTTGTTTTTCCTTTAAGATTAATTGGATTCCACTGTCCGTCGTAATACTCTAATAAGTAAATGTAGACTAGACCTTGCTCCAATTCATTTTCTCTGTTTTCTAGAATCTATATGAAATGCTGCTAAATATTTTCCAGAATTTCATCATACTTTCATAATAATATCATAGGAATCATTTTCAATATATATCTTTTGGAAGCAATTCATGTCTAGCAATAAATTGTAAAATTCTTAATAGAAAACAGTTGAAACACAAAATATATATAGTATCACTATACTTTTCATTCAGATAACAATATATAGAAAGTTTAAATAACATAAACTAATAGAAATGGAACTGCATTTGTACTCATCTGAAATAAAACTAACTCAGCAGTGGTCCTCCCAACCATCAAGTGAGGCTATTACATCCTCGTTGCCCCCATCCTCCAAACTGAATGGTACGGGTTAATAGTGGAATCTATTTCTTCTGTGACCTTAGGACAACTAGTCTAGTCAGTACCAGAAACTTTAGGAAATTTTCTGAGTGCAATTCCACTGGGTACAACCAACTCAAGAATTTGTCACTCTCTAGAACCCCTACTCCTCTCTGGAATCAGTCCTTTATCCTAGAGGAGTAGGTAATTGTTTCTAACTGTTCCCTTAACCTCTTTTCAGTTCTTGGAAACATTTACCATCATATTTTTACTTTCCATATCCAGTTATTTTTATAACAGTCTTTTAAAAATAATAATAACATTAATTATCTCAGTTTTGTCATTAACAAAACAATAAAACTACTTAACAAGTAATTTCAGCTAGTTAGAACTAATGGAGCTGTCAAGCTTCCCACCAATTGAAAATACAAAGTTCCATTCACTTCTTTGGATCCATCATCACTGTACAACTTGGAATTTTGTTCCAAAGGAGTAGGCATGGTTTTTTTTTAATTTGTCAAGTTGTCTGTGATCCTCTAGGCTTGACCTATAGCTTGAGGAGTCACGACCCAGGGACATCTAAACCATAAAATTCACCGAGGGATTGCACCCGGCCTGGGCCACACCAACCCTTTAGCTGAGTGGATTTTTTAGCGTGTCTCATCCCCCTAGAAGAGGGCACAACCACCCCGCGTGAGGTTTGATCATGTGTTGCCTTGTTCACGAAGCCCATCCTCAACCAGCTGTACTAGTGGGACTTGAAATATCAAAGAGAAACAGGTGTGCTCCATATAACCAATTGAATCCAATCTTGAATGCTACATATTGATACTGAAATGGATTTAAAACCTCTTGGTACATTAAAGAACCAGGTTTAATCTAGATCTTTGATAGTATGTGTCGATGTGGGCACCAAGAGAGTTTGGAAGCCCCTCCGTGCAGATTACAAATTCGGGTTTAATATGGATTTTTGATAGTAAGCGCCATTCCCAATTGTATCAATTAGCGCAAACAGGTATTTGAAACCTTTTGTCCCATTAAAGATCTAGTTTTAATATGGATCTACGCCAGTGGATATAGCAGATAAAAAAGAGTGTTCCAAATAACCAATAGGATCCTCAATAAAAATGGAGAATTACAAGCTTCCAAGTCATCTTTTCTGAAGAAAAAAACCATTCAAGAAAATAAACATATGAAGCAAGGCCCCCCCCTTGCTACTTACACCAAAACAATTTATTTATACAATTATCTGCAACGGAAAGAATCAAAAGCAAACAAAAATATACAATGATCATGAAGTTCACGAGCACCCACATGGACTTTCATTGTTTTCTTCTTAGAATTCCCCATGGCTTCTGAAGAATAAATACATAAAAAACCCTGGGATCACAACTATAAAAACCCTTCCATTGAAATACATCGCTGCCAAGATGAGAAAATATCCCAACCCTGCATTCAGACCAAAAATGGTTGATACCATGACCCTAAATCCAAGTGCTCAGAGTTTCTTCCAATCAGAGGAGCAGTGATGCCCAAGATAGCCTTACCACTTGAAATCCCCTTAAAGTGATACTACAGATTGACAATATAGTCATGAAATATAGAAAAAATAAATACAGCAACAAGGGTAAGCGAGTAACCAAGCCATGATTGAGTCTTCCAGTATTCGAGAAACAGGTTCATTTGTTTCCCCCAGTAAAATGTCATGTGCATCATCTTGGAGGTCTCGAGTTCGAATTCGGATGAAACCATTTTGAAAAATATCACTACAAATGCCCCTAACAAATCCGATTTAGGACTTGGTCCTTGATATTGAAATCAACGTTAACACATCTATGCAATGGCATTAAAGCACCATGCGTGATAATTTTTTGGAGACTTTTTTTTGAGTGGGAATTATTTTTTCTTTAATAACGTTATTATAAAGGTTCATTTATATATTTACAAATAATTTTTTGTTATATACATATATATATGGGTTTGTTTACCATGAATGCCTCATGGTATAAAGTAATAATTTGAAGGTGTGAATTATTAGTTGATTGTGGTAATTGTGGTAAAGAAATTGTAAAAAAGAAAATAAAATAAAAGGAGCATGCATGTCAACTATGGGCTAGAAAAGGAGAATTAAGCAGTTTCAAAGAGAAATAAAACAACTGAGGATAAAGAATCAAAGGGAAAAAGGTGCAGAAAAAATTGGAATGTTTCCAGTAGAAGAACCTATACATGAGGATCAAAATGCATAATTGGTCCAAATCAATGAAGAATTTGAAAAATACGATGCAATAGTGAAATGATTAATGATTGTTTTGTCATCTTTCTAAGGAAAAAAATTTAAACTTTTGGCAATAAAAATGAAAGGATTGCTTGGTTCAGTAGATTTATGGGAATTCGTTCAAGAAACTTCTATAAATCCCCAAGATAAGAGTAGAGGTGCAACAACATTGTTTCTTATTATATCAACACTAGATGAAAACATCTTGTCTAGTATTTTACATGAATTTGGTGAAGCAATGCAAAAATATTTTTGGAATTTCTTGAAACAAAATATAGTGAGAAAATTGATGAAGATCTATAGCTAGGTGCAGAGTTCTATTTCAATTATTTCCCTCTGAAGATGAAGAAAAGAATTTTTGAAGCAAAGAAAGTCAAAATGAAATGTTTAAGTCATATTTGTATGCTAAGTTGAGACTTAGACTAGAAAGCATCATTATTTATGTATTGTAGCAAATAAATTTATCCATTAAAGGGGGATTTTGGAATAATGTCGAAATGGTGAGTCTAGATAGAGTTGATGAGTTGTGTTCTCATATTTAGTTCTTGAGTCTATTTGACATGAGTTGTGTCTTCCTAGTTGGTGTTGTGAGTTGGTGATTCGAATTATTTGGATCTAGATTGTCCTAGAGGATGTCTATGTGTGCCTATATAATGTAATGGTTGTCCAAACAATTTGATCAATGAGATTTGTTTTTACTCTCGTGTTAAAAAAAACAAAAAAAAACAAAACAAAACTCTTTTGTTAATTGATCGATGTTGGATCAACCCTTCATGTCCTTGAACGAGAAAAAAGTTCCCTCGCATCCTTAACCATCAAAACGAAAAATAACTAAGGCACAAATACCTGACAACTTTTTAACAATGTTTTAACTCTCTCCATCCCAAACAATGTTTTAACTCTCTCCATCCCAAAAAACTGATAGAAATAATTTTTTGAAGAAAACAAAAAAATTCACCAAATTTACAACTTATGTCTCCTTTAACCCATGTGCAATTTATTCTTCATAAAAAAAAAACTCAATTTTACTCCATAAAAAGAACAACCTCAAACGTTTGGCTTGGCTTCCTTTAAAAATTAAATCATATCTCAGGCAGCACCATGGAAAGAATAGTGGTGAATAAATATTCAATTTCACATGAATTGTAATGCATAAAATATTCACTTTCACGTGAATTGTAAGGCAGACCCTCCAACAAAAAGTATTACACAAAGTAGTTGTTGAAGATTGTAACTAGGTTCGGTCTTCATAAATTACATTTGAGCCAATATTTAATGTACTTGTCAAAATAATAAAGAAAAGAATTTTATATTATTATTAAATGACTTATTAAAGCATGGGTTTCATGCTTGGTTCATATTAATTTAGGTCAAAGTTCCCATTTTGTACTTCTAGGATTTATTCTAAGTTTATAGAGTCATCACATATTTAAATTGATCCATACTAGGCTTTTGAATCATGTAATTATGTCAGGTATTGAGTCAAATATGATTTATGGAACCTCCACATGAAGTGAGCCTTCAAGTAATCAAGTTAGTCTCAAACCCGGGAAATCGAGCTCATCACAGGACTATAAATACAGGGAGGTCAAACTCATTTGGAGAACTCACTCGATCACATAGAAATTTGATATCTGCTATTGCATTGGAAAATGTGTGAAGTCAAGGAAAGGGTCAAAAGTTGTGCGAGTTTGGACAGGCTAAAGGATTGAAGGAAAATCAAAATTTTGGTGTTACGATTAGGCCCCCCTAGATAGAAGATCAAAGTACCTCATTGTTTTGTTACTGCTAGTTGCTTCCATTTGTTGCATGTTGTTGTTTCCAAGTGAAGAATAGCTCGAAGTTGATTTTGTTGGGTGTTGGTTCCTTAAGAAGTTGTATTGGGTCAAGATTTAACTCCTAGAAGAAATATTGAAGTCTTTCCTCCAAGATCGAAGTTCCAGAAGCAAGGTCGAAGTTCCAAGGTTGAAGGAAGTGATGCATAGTGTTGTTGTTGCCAGATTGGGGTAGGATCAAAAGGAAGGTTGACTTGGTGTGGAGGAGGCATTAGGGGAATTTTGAGGTCTAAAATGGGCCTCCTAAAGAAATAATAAAATAATAGCTAAATGAATAAAATAATATTTATGAATTTGCAATTCACTTTTGCACCACAATCCATGTAACCATGGTTAAATTCAATTCAAAATTTGTACCAAAATAAAATCAATAAAAAAATTGTATTGATGTGACTATAAATAAGAATGAGTTTTTCAAGAAAAAGTCATTATAATTGAACAACTAATGCATTTTTCCTTTGTACTTAAATAACTTAAAATAAAATATAAATATGAATTCATAAATTCTTATTTATATAATATGTTATTAATTAACATTTATATTATTTAAATTGTATAATAACATGTAATTAATGTACTATATAAAAACAATATAATAAATCTAATATATTATTTTATGTATGAATTTTATTCAAAAAATGTGAAATTACATTTATTATGAGTACTTTACTTTGACTTTAAAAGAACTTAGAGCACTACCATGGCTAACCATGAGTTTTTATCCACCATTGAGAATGTGACAAGTAAGTACCTTTAACTCAATTAATTCCACCTCAACCATTAGGGATGATGTTATCTCCTAAAATGTGATTGGTTCTCATAAAGTGAATTTTGATTGTACCTTTTCCTTGGGAGGCCCATTTTAGACCTCAAAATCCCCTTAATGTTTGAGTCAAGGTCTAGAGTCTCAAGAATACTATTGAAGGAAGAATTAATAACTGGGTTTTCTTCTAGAGTGGGGGTTTTCCCTGGATGCTTGCCTATATTTGGTGTTCTTGATCTATGTGCTCTTTCTTTGATATTTTCTTGATGAACTAAGAAGAAAGAAGACAAGAATAATATGATAAGAATTAAATAACATCACAAGTAAATAATCAAGAACAATAAAATATTTCTACCTTTATGATTTTCTAACAACAGTTACTCATTTGGTTAAAAAAACAATGATGCAACCAATTCACTGATCTGAGGCTTACATACCCCAAAAAGAATCTTCCACTTGCATTTACTAAAACAACCCTTCTACCTCTTGTTCACAGCTCTTCAAAATATCTCAATGCCAAATAATGCAACAAATCTCCTCTTTGTGGTCAGCCTAGTGAGCATTTGTGCTTCTTCCAACTCAACCAAACACATAGTAAATTCACCCACATGTGGAATTGCTCGTAGATCCCAGCTAGTGAAGCACAACAATGTTCAGAAACACAACAAAAACATATGAACAAAATTTGCACTCTTTAATAACCGAGATCTATCTCTAGCCTCTAATATGAGTCCTGATACCAAATTAGAGAATCAAAGAGATGCATAATAATGAAAACCATTTCTTATTGATCAAGCTACTTGGACAACCAATACATTATATGGACACACGTAGAAAACCTCTAGAATAATCTAGATCCAAATAATTTAGATCACCAACTCATAACACCAATTACGAAGACACAACTCATGATAGATAGACTCAAACACTAACTACGAGAAAACAACTCATTAACTCTATCTAGACTCACCATTTCAACATTATTCCAACATTATATACTGTTTTTAAATGTATTTAGTGTAATATTACTTATTACTTATTAAATTCCTTATTATTTAATAATTTTTATATTCAACTTATTACTATTATAATGTTTCTTAGTATTATTACGTTGTCGTTGTTAACCAACTTGATATATACTACATCTTTTATTTGATAGACGATTACATCATTAACATTATATTTAATCTTTATTAAATATATGTGCATTATTTTACTTTTTTAATATATAATATAGTTTAGTTTACCCGACGGGGTGACAATAAATGGAAATAGCGGCATGGTGGGAGCTCATCACCCTCACCCACGTGGTGTAGGGAATGAAGAAGCATGTCATGTACAATTTTTTTGGTAAATGTACGTGGAAGGACCTCGAGACGGTGAGGGGTATAGTTGTTAGAACAACTGTTTTGGTTTGTAGTTGGTTGTTGGAGGTTATGGAATTGGAGGTGGAAGAATGTCTTAAGCGATTGGAATTGTAGGGTGGCATAATGGTTGTGCCAACCCCTGCCCTTCACACAATGAAAAGCTCGAAAGGAGCTCAAATCGACTCGAGCAATGCTGCAAATTTAAGTGTAGTGCTTCAATGTCATATTGTATGGGATTCAGACTCATGGTGGCTTCCATAGTCATCTTGATGTGTCTTCATTACAGGGTCTGAGTGTGAGAGGCATGAATAGATAGTAAGGGTGATTCTATGGAGGATCACTTCAAGATCTTGTCTTCAGGTGTTTCCCTTAAGCCTAGGGTTAAGACTGGTTTATGTCATTTCTTTATGTTGGTATGCATTCACGTCGGTCTCGCCTATAGAGTTTGGTGTTTGGAGGTGGGGACATATTACTTCCCTATCTCACTCTTGTATTCTTCCCTTTTCCTGTGAAGTTTCACAATAAACTCTCCCAGCTTCTCGACAAAGCCCTTGTTGAAAAGAATATCCCATGAGCTAGCTACCAAAATATCTGCATAAATTTCCCTAATGTCTTTGAAGGCCTCACATTCTAAAATGAAATGTTTTTCTATTTCCCCTTTCTAAGAAGAGAAAAAAATGCATACTCTTTCCTCCCACACCTCTTTTGGCCTTTTCCAGCACCCTGTTTCACAATGGAATTGATGTGAATTATTCCTTAATTGAGAAATGATAATTTTGTCTCTCCAATCAATATTGGCCCCTACATTAGGGGAATTTTGAGGTCTAAAATGGGCCTCCTAAGGAAATAATAAAATAATAGCTAAACCAATAAAATAATATTTATTAATTTGAAATTCACTTTTTGCACCACAATCCATGTAACCATAGTTAAATTCAATTCAAAAATTGTACCAAAATAAAATTAATAAAAAAATTGTATTGATGTGACTATAAATAAGAATGAGCTTTTCAAGAAAAATTCATTATCATTGAGCAACTAATGCATTTGTCCTTTGTGCTTAAATAACTTAAAATAAAATATAAATATAAATTTATAAATTCTTAATTATTATATGCTATTAATTAAAATTTATATTATTTAAATTGTATAATAACATGTAATTAATATACAATATAAAAATAATATAATATAATAAATGTATAGGGATATGCATTATTTCTTTCAAGAAATATGAAATGACAATAATACATTTTTATTCAAAAAGTGAAATGACATTTATTAGGAGTACTTTACTTTGACTTTAAAAGTACTTAGAGCACTACCATGGTTAACCATGAGTATTTATCCACCATTGAAAATGTGACAAGTAAATACCTTTAACTCAATCAATACCACCTCAACCATTAGGGATGATGTCATCCCCTAAAATGTGATTGGTTCTCATAAAGTGAATTTTGATTGTATATTTTCCTTAGGAGGCCCATTTTAGACCTCAAAATTCCCCTAATGTGTACGCTTTTTTCCTCTTCCACTGATTTGTTTGACAACAGAGTTGATGTGACTTAGTCCTTAATTAAGCAATGATAGCTTTGGATCTCCAAGAAATATTGGCCCCTATGTATGTTTTTTGTTGATGATTATGAGTGGGATTAAACTCTTCAATATAATACTTTTTCTTTCTCCCTAGCTCCTTCTCCCAAGTACATTTGTGGAACTTATCCATAACAAAAGCTTGTATCTCTTTGTTGTTTGTGGGACACATGCTCAAGCAAATGCCCCATTTGCTAAACCACTTGTTATTTTTCCGCATCCAAGTCTTATTTATTGTGCACAAGATGTTATCAAACACAATCTCAGACCATCTTCCCTCTTCCACTTGCTCATGTTTGTTTAAATACCTTATGACCAGGGAAAATTTTAAGAACCCCCCTAAATTTATATATATAATAAATGGGCGAATCCCCATGATACATAGGAAAAATGGAATGCGATTTTATAAATAATATAATATGTATATATAATTTTTTGGCGAATCTCTCATGAGATTATATTATCTTGTAAAATCATGGCGAATCACCAATACAAATGGCGAATCACTACTACAAAATGGTGAATCGTTGTCTAGTGGAGTTCGGGGTGTTGGTTCCAATGAAGATATGGTAGTTGAACCAGGAGTTGAAGGAAGAGAACCAACGAGACCAAGCATGGCACATGGTGACTCGTGAGGGAAGTAGTTCTCGTGCAGTTTGGAAAATGCGTTCTTCTAGTTCTGCTAAGCGTAGTGTTGTTGCTCATGCTACTACTAGCACTGATGTTGAGGTTGGAAATGATTTTGAGGAAGCATGGAAGGTAGCAGTGGTGGAGAATTACAAAGAGTACCCCATGTTGGGCTCCATTTTTCCCTTTGGTATTTGTGCCTGCAAGATCTTCTATTCATTGAACCAACAATTAATCATTCAACCAAAAATCAACTTGACTAAGTTGATTAGGTACGAGTCAATTTAGACTAATCTTCAAAACTATGCTTTGCACTATCCCATATTTATCACACTAATGCTACACAACATTGTGCATTTGCACCCAACTCTCATGCATGCACACAAAATTTTCATTAACATCTATAACCCTAACCAAATGAGAATTGATCAACAATTTGCACCAAAGTTTGTTATAGTGTTGAAAGTTCATAAGAAATTTAGATCCATGGTACCTTAAATAAATTTTGAGATAACCTCCACAAATTCAACCACAATAGAGAAAACTTGTGATAAATTTTAAACCTACAAAAATTAGGATTCATGTTCCTACGAACGATCATAAGAAGTAGTTGGCATATAGGTCGAGTTTTGAGCCTTGACACATTGATAATGCAATGGCTTAGGTCAAAAATCACAAATTGAAAAGTCATCAATGAAGAGAAGACAAGATCATTATGAATTACACATACTCCAAACTATGAGGTCCCACAAAATTGTTGCTCCTGCCTAAACAACAGACAACTTGAATGTGAGAATTCAAAAACAAAGAAAAATATCAATCGCATGATCTTGAGGATGAACTCGATCTCAAATCCAACACCCATAAAATTTATATCCAAAACTAAAACTCATCAAATTTGGAAGTATGTTGGAAACAAAACTGAGGCGAAAGAGCTAAATTTGAATGCAGGAACTAACACAAAATCTGCAAACTTGAGCAATTTTTGACGTACATTACCTACACTCCCTCGATCTCAAGATTGATTTTCTCCCCAACTCTAATGGGGAACTCTACACAGGCTTGTGAGGTCCAAAATCTACATCTTTGGTCCTGCTAAGTCCCCCATATTGTATAGGCACATTCTCTGGAGATATAAATCTGCAAGTAAAATCAAGTATTAAATAAGTTTCTAGGAAATTTTCATTGAATATATCCTTCATTCCATCATATATAATCAGAGTCTTCAATTGAGGTTGAGCACATTTTCACTACATTAGAGAAGGAATTTCACATACTTGTAGAAGGTCTCTATGACTTTTCCTTCACGTGTAATTATGAATTTTCTCTTGGTACATTGTGTCAAGAAAGGGCTCAACATGTAGTATAGTGCACTGAAATACCATGGGACATTGATGAACACCTGAAAATAGAGAGAATGATAATTAAGAGGTGATTTGTCTATTTGATAAATTTAATATAATATCCTCGCCCTTATAGGGCCCAATAAAATCCCACGCTTGCAAACTGAATATAGCAAAAAGACTTAATTACATATGGAATACTTGACAATTACCAAGATTGGACAAATTCTTCAACATTGTCTATTTTGAAAAATATATTATCAACAAGAAGGATTGAGATCAATTCATGTTTGGCAACGGCTATCCTCATATGCAACGGCGGAAAAATTGGAAATTCATGATCGTCTTAACATTGATTTCACTCCACATTATCTTCATGTGAAAATTTTATCTAAGGTTTTCCAAGCATTTTTTTGAAGACTGATCGAATATCTTCATGTTGTAAGCAACATTGGCTCTATACATACATATTTTTGTGAAAATCAATCTCAGAAATGGGCTTTTGCTTTCAAGCAACCTATAACAGGTTTCTAGTAGCTTGGTTCTCTAACTAACTTTTGAGCCTTGGATCTGACTTATTATCTACGTCATTATATAATTTCCAGAGCATTGCATTTGGCATTGCCACCTCTATTTGAAGCGACATCACCACATTACACAAAAATATCGTATTATGAAATGTCATCTTTCTAATGATCATCACATAATCCTCACTCTTTCTCACTCTCGCTCATTTGTGGCCACACGTCCCTCCAATGATCAGGACTACTCATTCTAATGCCATGAGAATCAATGTAATGGTAATGGCATCATATCTCTAGTAATTTGTATCATCATACGCTCTTGTGCTATATCCTCTCTTCTATATATATGGCATATCTAGCTCAACATCATTTACTGCATTATTGTTTTAGTCCATAAGCCATGATAATATATTGAATCTCTTGTAAATTTCCAACTGTGTTATAGTCTTGTTGTGAACAAAATAGTCGGATAGTTCATCTTTTTAAATGTTATTTATGAAGAAGCTCATGGGATATACTAGTAAAAGAAAATACATCACTTTTCATAAATTTAACACACCTGCAGCCCCTATTTTAAAGATAAACTAAGAAAATAAGTGCATGGCACTATGGAACAATCTGTTTTAGGGAAACACGCATCTACATGAAATCTAAGCTGTCTTGAAGAAGGTACATGACAGATTCTATGTCTTGTCGAGCATGATAAGCAGAAGATCCTATAAGAAATAGTCTTATAGATATAGTCACTTGAATGCAAAGGAATCTTCCCTATCATGGATCACTTGCCTCATGGAAGTCTCATCTCTCGTATGGATAGCACATGATTAAAGGCTAGATGATCATCCAAAACAGAGCTTCAAAAGGAGCTATAAAATCCCAGGATTAATAGAAAATTGTAGATGGTTACATTATAGGTAGGGTTACCTTCTCAATATTAAGGGGGAGCTATGATGTTTGGATTCAACAATTGATGTTGATAATCATCCTCTTCTTTATCAATTGTTTGCCTTGATACGAAGATGGAAAGTTTCCCATTGAGATAGTATGATCAAGAGTTCATTGCAGACAGAGGGAAAGTATAAAAGGAATCTAAGAAGAGGCTCATGACACATCGTGTGCAAGAGAGATGTATCCCTCTTGTACTAGGCATGCCATAAGAGGGTCGAGTTTTGTTCATAAGGAAACAACCCTAATGAAGGTGGAAAACTAGTGCGAGCAACCCAAGTTTGCTAAGGCAAGGTCATGGAAGTTAGAGACCTAACCGTGTTCTGTTTTGAGTATTGGAGAAGGGTTGAGGCCCTAGTTTTCTTGTTGTAGGTAGAGCGTAAGGCTTATAAGGAAATTGGAAAGGGACTAAGACTCCTCAAGACTATACACAGAAGGGAGAGAAGAGTCGTAGGATGGTTAGGTTGTCCATAGGTCTGTAGAGGCCATATTTTAGAGGGTCAAGGCACAAATTAGTAGCCTAGTGTGGGTTAGAGAAGGTCGCAAGGTTGTTAAGGCCTAATATGGCCTAACACTGCTAATACAAAGGTGTTGAGCTTTATATCTGGAAGCTCGAGGGTTAGCTTTGGTAAACCAAGGATCATATTTGAGGTTCCAAGGGTCAGATCAAGGGTGTTGAAGGAAAAATATAGAGCGCTTAAGGTCTAAACAGAGTGTTGTAGCAGATCAGATGTGGAAACAGGGCATCGATGGTCTAGATGAAGGGTTCTATGGGTCTGGTAGACTTGGACAAAGATCCAAGAAGGACTGACCATGTATCTTATCACTGAAACAAATAAGGAATCAAGATCTAGACAAGAAGGTTGAGATCTAGGAGCTATGAACGTGTATTTAAGGGCTAATGTACAGTCATGATGGTGGACCTAATGAGTGTGAGCAAGTTGATTGTTAAAGGATTGATATATAGTGAATTAGAGAAATAATTCACTATGAGTTGTTGATCTTATATGGAGCTGATTGTACCGTGATTTGATGGGAAAATCCACTGTCAGAAGTAAATCTACTAGGGCTGAGTATAAAATGTATTTTGGAGCAGCAAATACACTTGTGAGCAGCTGATCTGAGGAAAAAGGACATGCCAGGTGTCAAGGACAACAAGACCAAACCAAAGTATCCTCAAAAGGGGACAGAGAAATGAGACATTGTCTTAACAACTTTGTGTAGTGAGACCATTCCTGTGCAAGGTGATCTCCAAAGTGAAGTTCATTCGCATCTTTCCAAGTTTGCATACCAAAAATTCCAGCCCTATTTGAGACCCAGTGAAGGTAGAAATACCCTCGATCATTTAAAGTTTGAACGAGATGCTCTAAAAGGATGTGTGAGTCCCTGCTACCAATCCCAGGATCCTTTCCAATAAGAATATTTGTGTTATTGTCCCTGCTATTGTCTAACTCCCATCAATAAAGGATATTATTGTTATTTTGCGCAATGAAGGGTTTCATAAGGTGTTATTATTATATTATTCTCTTAGATGTGATGATGTCCAATATAGAAATTTTTAGTTATATGATTAATAAACAGAAGAAAGGAATTTAACTTTGCCCAACTCATGTGTCTTAGTTGTCCCCACATTTTAACATCCTTATGTGCAAAACAAATTGTCTCAAAATTGTCAACTGAAGCGTTACCAACTTACCAAGGTAGTTACCAAGTTCTTAAATCATTAAGAATCAGGAATCCTTTGGAAGCATCTTCTAGCGATCTTTGCTATTATTTCATAAAGACTTGTTCTGCATCGTATAAAGGTTGAAATGAACAGCAGCAGGAAGAAAATACTGCACAGACTCAAGGTTGCAGATCTGCAATTTTTCTAGGGTGTGCATAAGATTATTAATGTATCTGAGATCTAGGAGCTATGAACGTGTATTTAAGGGCTAATGTACAGTCATGATGGTGGACCTAATGAGTGCGATCAAGTTGATTGTTAAAGGATTGATATACAGTGAATTAGAGAAATAATTCACTATGAGTTGTTGATCTTATATGGAGCTGATTGTACAATGATTTGATGGGAAAATCCACTGTCAGAAGTAAATCTACTAGGGCTGAGTATAAAATGTATTTTGGAGCAACAAATACACTTGTGAGTAGCTGATCTAAGGAGGAAAAAGTACATGCCAGGTGTCAAGGACAACAAGACCAAACCAAAGTGTCCTCAAAAGGGGACATGAGACATTGTCTTAACAACTTTGTGTAGTGAGACCATTCCTGTGCAAGGTGATCTCCAAAGTGAAGTTCATTCACATCTTTCCAAGTTTGCATACCAAAAAATCCAGCCCTATTTGAGACCCAGTGAAGGTAGAAATACCCTTGATCATTTAAAGTCTAAACAAGATGCTCTAAAAGTATGTGTGAGTCCCTGCTACCAATCCCAGGATCCTTTCCAATGAGAATATTTGTGTTATTTTCCCTACTATTGTCTAACTCCCATCAATAAAGGATATTATTTTTATTTTTCACAATGGAGGGTTTCATAAGGTGTTATTCTTATAACATTCTCTTAGATGTGATGATGTCCAATATAGAATTTTTCAGTTATATGATTAATAAACAGAAGAAAGGAATTTAACTTTGCCCAACTCACGTGTCTTAGTTGTCCCCACATTTTACCATCCTTATCTGCAAAACAAATTTTCTCAAAATGGTCAACTGAAGCATTACCAAGTTACCAAGGCAGTTACCAAGTTCTTAAATCATTAAGAATCAGGAATCCTTTGGAAGCATCTTCTAGCGATCTTTGCTATTATTTCATAAAGACTTGTTCTGCATCATATAAATGTTGAAATGAACAGTAGCAGGAAGAAAATACTGCACATACTCAAGGTTGCAGATCTGCAATTTTGCTGGGGTGTGCATAAGATTATTAATGTATCTGAGATCTAGGAGCTATGAACGTGTATTTATTGGCTAATGTATAGTCACGATGGTGGACCTAATGAGTGTGAGCAAGTTTATTGTTAAAGGATTGATATACAGTGAATTAGAGAAATAATTCACTATGAGTTGTTGATCTTATATGGAGCTGATTGTACAATGAATTGATGGGAAAATCCACTGTCAGAAGTAAATCTACTAGGGCTGAGTATACAATGTATTTTGGAGCAGCAAATACACTTGTGAGCAGCTGATCTAAGGAGGAAAAAGGACATGCCAAGTGTCAAGGACAACAAGACCAAACCAAAGTGTCCTCAAAAGGGGACAGAGAAATGAGACATTGTCTTAACAACTTTGTGTAGTGAGACCATTCCTGTGCAAGGTGATCTCAAAAGTGAAGTTCATTTGCATCTTTCCAAGTTTGCATACCAAAAAATCCAGCCCTATTTGAGACCCAGTGAAGGTAGAAATACCCTTGATCATTTAAAGTCTGAACGAGATGCTCTGAAAGGATGTGTGAGCCCCTGCGACCAATCCCAGGATCCTTTCCAATGAGAATATTTGTGTTATTGTCCCTGCTATTGTCTAACTCCCATCAATAAAGGATATTATTGTTATTTTGCACAATGGAGGGTTTCATAAGGTGTTATTATTATAACATTCTCTTAGATGTGATGATGTCCAATATAGATTTTTTTAGTTATATGATTAATAAACAGAAGAAAGGAATTTAACTTTGCCCAACTCATGTGTCTTAGTTGTCCCCAAATTTTACCATCCTTATCTGCAAAACAAATTGTCTCAAAATGGTCAACCGAAGTGTTACCAAGTTACCAAGGCTGTTACCAAGTTCTTAAATCATTAAGAATCAGGAATACTTTGGAAGCATCTTCTAGTGATCTTTGCTATTATTTTAAAAAGACTTGTTCTACATCGTATAAAGGTTGAAATGAACATCAGCAGGAAGAAATTACTGCACAGACTCAAGGTTGCAGGACTGTAATTTTTCTGGGGTATGCATAAGATTATTAATGTATTTGAGATCTAGGAGCTATGAACGTGTATTTAAGGGCTAATGTATAGTCATGATGGTGGACCTAATGAGTGTGAGCAAGTTGATTGTTAAAGGATTGATATACAGTGAATTAGAGAAATAATTCACTATGAGTTGTTGATCTTATATGGAGCTGATTGCACAATGATTTGATGGGAAAATCCATTGTCAAAAGTAAATCTACTAGGGTTGAGTATACAATGTATTTTGGAGCAGCAAATACACTTGTGAGCAGCTGATCAAAGGAGGAAAAAGGACATGCCAGGTGTCAAGGACAACAAGACCAAACCAAAGTATCCTCAAAAGGGGACAGAGAAATGAGACATTGTCTTAACAACTTTGTGTAGTGAGACCATTCCTGTGCAAGGTGATCTCCAAAGTGAAGTTCATTTGCATATTTCCAAGTTTGCATACCAAAAAATCCAGCCCTATTTGAGACCCAGTGAAGGTAGAAATACCCTTGCTCATTTAAATTCTGAACGAGATGCTCTGAAAGGATGTGTGAGTCCCTGCTACCAATCCGAGGATCCTTTCCAATGAGAATATTTGTGTTATTGTCCCTGCTATTGTCTAACTCCCATCAATAAAGGATATTATTGTTATTTTGCACAATGGAGGGTTTCATAAGGTGTTATTCTTATAATATTCTCTTTTTTTTTCACGAGGGGAAAGCTCACGGGAAACCCGGGCGTACTTCCCCAGAATTTCTGGATGGTACGCGCGGTAAACCGTTCGGCGGACTTTCGGCGCCTGACCCCAAAGGACTCAAGGATCGAACCCGTGACCTCCCTCAACGGAGAGGACCACGTATTGGCTCACTACCACTTGAGCTAACCTTTGAGGCTATAATATTCTCTTAGATGTGATGATGTCCAATATAGAATTTTCAGTTATATGATTAATAAACAAAAGAAAGGAATTTAACTTTGCCCAACTCATGTGTCTTAGTTATCCCCACATTTTACCATCCTTATCTGCAAAACAAATTGTCTCAAAATGGTCAACTGAAGCGTTACCAAGGCAGTTACCAAGTTCTTAAATCATTAAGAATCAGGAATCCTTTGGAAGCATCTTCTAGCGATCTTTGCTATTATTTCATAAATACTTGTTCTGCATCCTATAAAGGTTGAAATGAACAGCAGCAGGAAGAAAATACTCCACAAACTCAAAGTTGCAGATCTACAATTTTGCTAGGGTGTGCATAAGATTATTAATGTATCTGATACTAAGTTACTGATGCATACAACATTACATTAATGTATCTTTCTTACATTACATTTAATGCACAGTTTGGAGATTTCAAGTAAAACACTAACACAAACCACTCACCAAACCATAAAATAGACCATGGTGTAGACCATGGCATGAAAAAAATTTACTGAGCAGGGAAGTTAACAAGAGAGATAAACAGAGATCGACACAAACACTAAAATAGACAAAGAGCGCATGCAAAAATCAAATTTTCAAGGGTTGGAGCTGCTCAGAAAAGGGCAATGAAAATAATCACGTTGTTTCATTAAACATTAAAGAATTTAAATATGTCATCCAAGTGCTATATCAAGTCCACAATGGCAAGATTCCATGGGCTTAAAATATGCCAACAATCATTTCTTAACATATATGCTTTATCTTCATGCAGTTCAATCCCTCCAATGTTTTTCATTTTTTAAGCAAAAGGGGGGATTTTCAGTACTCTACAGAGTCCACAAGAAAATGTTAATTTTCTTGAGGAATTCAATTAAAAATTTGAAAAGTTCAAATGAAAAAGATGGCCAGCTGACCTCTTCAAATTTCTCAAAATTCTGAGTATCCAGTTCACTATTGACCTCTGGCAAAAATGCTGCTTCCATCTGATATAATTTGTCCCACTGAACATCTTTAAACCATGGATGTGCCTGAGACAATCAAAGAATATAATCACAAGAATATTAAATAGAAAGAAAACCCTCATAGGATAATGACAAAGAAATGTGTCTTTTATAGATTAAATTAAGATTAAAATGTAAACAACAGATCAATAAAGTCACCTCTTACCTTTATTTCATGGGCACCTTTTGTTCCAAGCCTCTGCTCTACATTGCAAAGAAGTTTACTGATAAGATCTTTGGCCTCTGCTGAAAATTTTGCTTCTTCCGAAAATTTAAGGTGAGTTCTCCAATTCACTATCTGCCATTAGATGTTAGGCCTTATTAGAATTTAACATGCTTGATAAATAGCCCATAAGCATGCCATTACTAGGTTCAGTCAACAATTATCCAGAAATACCAATTAATGTACAAATCCACACAAAACTGAAAACAATACCTACTTCAGCTCAGCTTAATACAAACTACATTGCATGAAACAAACATGTATGATATGACATGTGCATGTGATGCAGGAGCATTAGGCAAAGAGAAAATACATTGTATTTTATTAAAAATTAGGGTTTTTTAAGATTTTAGAGGAGCTAGATTTTTATAAATGGTTTGAGTGGGTTTTATGTATTTTTAATTAAATATTGTAAATAATTCTCAAATGAGAATATGAGAGAATTTCGTCAGTTGAGGATGTAAAGGGATGAGAGATTTTTCTAAATATTAATTTAGAAATTAGTTTCATTAATTATGGGTGAGAGAGGATCATTAGGGATTCAAGAGTGATTTTAGGATTTTGTTGAGAAGTTGAAGGGATTGAACTTAAATTAGATCATTTTAAAATTGTATAAATTATTAAGCCTCAAAGGCATTGAAAACAAAGGAGAGAGTGAGTAGGAAAATAGAGTAGAGAACAGGGGCTTTTGCTTGTAAGCCTGCGGCAATTGTAAAGGGCCAATGATTGGAAATCAGGCCAAGGAGAAAGATTGTTATGTAAGTGTTGTTTATTAATGCAGAATTTAAATTTCTGAAGTTCATGTCTCATTATTGAGTCTGTGTAGAATTGATTGGGTAATTTAGCATCAAAATGAATCGATTCTAATAGAGGGAGATTTTTGTTTAAGACATTGGGTGAATCACGTGTTTATGGTATAAAGAGAGTTTTTGAATCCTTTTGGATTGTTGAGTTATATGGTTCTGTTTTAAGTTGAATGCAATCGAATGTTTTACTGGGGCTGGACAAATACTTCACAGTTATGTTAACAAATATATGAAGTGCAAGTAAATGCTGTTGTGAATTGGCATCGGATTTAGCAGATCTGTAGCATCAATTAAAGTGGAGATAGACAAGATTGGAAGGTCGGTTTTGTGTTTGAACCCATTGTATAAGTGTTCTGGTTCGATTGGCAAGAATTAATGTGATTCTGGCTTTAAAAGTTACCAATGAAGAATCTGTGATGTTGCTGAAACACAATCTTTAGCATAGAGAGAAATTTGTTTTGATTATTAATGTTTCTGAAACACAATCTTCAACATAGAGGGAAGTATGTTTGAAAGGAAGAAAATCATTTTGATTGCTGGAATCAAACTCTGTTTATCTATTTTGACATTGATAAGAACCGATCTGTTTTAAAAGATGAGTATCCAGAAGCTGTAGCGTTGTGGCATTAAAGATTGGGTTATATCCGCTGAATTGAATTGAAACACACGGTATTTGTTAACAAATTACATGTGTCTCATCTGTGTGAAGATTCCATTGAGAATCGATGAGTTGTTTCAATAAGAATCGATGAGGTTTTTTTTTTTAAAAGGCGCAAGTCATATCATAGCGACTTTTTTATGGACGCAATCTGCGTTAACCTTTGTTTGTGAAGTAATGTCAATTGAGATTAATTCTGAAGGGAATGTATTTCAAATTTGTTTGAAAAAGAGCACACGCAGAAGGGAATTCAGTGTTGAGTTAGAGCATACGCAGGGTAGACTCTGCGTTGAAATTGAGCGTAGAAGTTTCAATGGAACGTTTTGACATTTGAATGTATGAACCGGAAGGCGCAAATGATGGATGAACAACATTTAAAATAGCGATGTAAATTGGCAAGGAAACCTTGATGAAGGCGCAGCCGAATCTTGAACAAGCTGAAGCGGACTATAAGTAAAGGAGCGTAGAAATTATGCAAGGTAATAAACATTGTGGACCAAGAGCTTTAATACATGTTTTTGGTTTCGGAGTTGGTATGAATCATTCATGAGATTTTGAAAGAGGTTGAATTGTTATAACGGCTGTGGGATAACCATTATAGTGCTTGTGTTTAAAACCAGAGTCAAAGGGGTTCATATAATGGTTTTGGCATTCAATATTAAATGAAATGATTAAGCCATGGTGGGGATTTTAATTACAATTCGAGTTTTCATGAAGTGGGAATGCAAATGGTTTTATAACCATTGTTTTATTTTGTAAAAGTAAAGCTTCCGCATGAGTTGAAATTGCCAATGAGTCGATTTACTTGGCATGAACTTGGAATTTCCATTTTATATGCATTGGAGAGTGTGTGATTGTGGGTTTGGCAGGGGTTATCCCTGCATCAAGTGGTATCAGAGCTGGAATAGCTCGTTTGAAAATTAATTTTCTAAATGCATGTGTATTAAAACAATGAGGAAAGTTTGAGGTTTTAAATATGTTTAAAGTAATTGCAGATTTAATAAGCATACAGGTATAGTGATGAAGGCAAGGTGATCAAATTTAAATCCGATAGGACAGCAGGCAGTGCACCAGAGAATTGGGACAAATTGCAGAAACAAGTGTAGTTGGATGTTGAACAAGCCTTGAAGGTGAGGTAATTCTGGTTTTGTTTGAAGATATTGTTTGTAAAATGCAGATTGCCGGCAAGTGAGGAGCATCTCATCAAGAAGATCACATCTTTGAAAAGTAGTGATGAAGGAAGCCAGTGAGGGTTTCTAAAGAGAAAAGAGATTGTGGCAGAACCTGGAGAAATTCCAACAGAGGTTGGATGCAGAGAACAGACGTGTTCTTGAAAGGGTGCAGAGGAGTAAAGCCTGAAGAAGTAGAGATGATGCTCAAGGGGTTCTAGACCGAGGACCGATACTTGCCAAAAGACCAAATCCAAGGGGAGGATTGGTGAGGTAAGTTGTGACAAGGAGGACTTGTCATTGCAGAGGTTTCAGTGCAGCCCATGATGAGTGAGTGAAGAATCATAAGGGAAGAGATGACTACTGATAGTCATAGCAGAGATTGCAGAGGTTCTGAGAGAGGCCACAATAGAATAAAGATGAAGAAAGAGGATGCCAAGACAGATGGCATGCAGAGGCAGTTAAAGCAGGAAAAGTATGAGAAAGAGGTAGCTGAGCTCAAGGAGCAGTTCAGTAAATTGCAGATGATGATAGAGGAAAGCCAGAGAGTTGGTTGGCTAATGAAGAAGAGAGTAAAGTGGCGCAAGCTACAGATGAAGAAAGAGCAGATGATACATGCTCAGCAGAAAGAGAGATTACTCAGAATGATTGAGTATTTGGAGAAGGACTTGAATACTAAAAATTCAAGCCAGACCAAGAGGTCAAATGGCTTTACATCTGACAAATTTTGTATGTTTGCAGGAAAAGAAATTGAAGAAGGACAAACTGCTGATGAGGAAAATGAGACAGCCAAATATTTTGTGAATGTCCATACACAGTTGGGGAAAGGTTTTGCTTTCCAACATATTGGAAGCAGAGGAGATTTAACTTATGATAATGGCCAGAAGCTGGAAATTGAGCAGTCAATTGGACAGCTCAAAGAGACTGAAGAAAATACCATTGAAAAATTTCTAAAATGTATAAAGGACTTGGAACAGCAGGAAGATTTGATGACCGAATCATCAAATGAGACCATGGGGTCTTATGATTTTAAAACTGACAAGTTATGTGTGAATGTAGGCATTGAAGAAGACAGTTCATGTGATAAAATTGTGGTGAGTGAAGCCAAAGGGTACCAAGTCACATATGATGACTATTATCTGTCAGAAGACGATCAGATTGAATTACAGCAACAAAAGGAATTCATAAATTCCTTGTTTTGTGAAAGAAATTGTTTCAATGAAGTTGTATTTGATGATGATCAATTTTTTATTAATGATGATAATGAAAAATTGTTTTTATTAAATGGCCAATTAAAAAGTGATGGACAGATAATTGAGTTTATTGCAGAAGTTGAGGATCAAAATTATGTTCTGATGACAGATGAAGAGATGGTGACAACAGAAAGCTTGGCTTGTGAAGGTAGTGAAGATTGCACAGAAAGTTTCTCAAAGGAGATGACAGGTTTATGGCATGAGTTAAGTGTTCTAGAGCAGAGACTAGAAGCACAGAGGATAAGTGTTCAGAGTATAAAGACAGAGATGAATGGAAATGAAGAGGTTCATTTTTATGAACGAGAGCACAGAGACATCCTTGAAGAGGATGATGCCGAGGAGAGACTAACTGATAGTCTCAAGAATGATTGGGATCAGCATACTGATGTGTTGATGACAGAGCAGCAGATTGAAGTATTGCCAGAAGAAGAAGAGACACAAAGATTTTGTAACTTTGATGTTTGTTTATTGATTGTAGGTACTGATGGAAGGACTAAGGAATGTCTAGTCTAGGAGAAGAAAAGAAATTATGACAATGACTGGAAATTTAAATACCAGTCCAAAGAATTGCTGAAGGTAGAGGAAGAAGAAATTTTCATAAATGAAAATCAAGAAGAGTTTTTCTGTTGCAGAAAACAAGAGGGTAAGGATGATTGGGTGGCAGTAGGAGCTCGGCAAGCCATAGCTCAGCAAGCTAGAGCAAGAAATCAGCAATCTGAAGAATTACTGGACAAGGAAATTGAATTAATCAGGAGAATCATGATGAAAGTATCTCAGAAGAATTTAAGCAAGGGAAAAACAAAAGCAGAGTATGAAAGCATAGCTGGAGGCAGGATGCAAAACAAGATATGGAAACCTGGAGAAAAGCAGCAAGCAACAACAGATGATGACTTGCAGAACAAAGTGTGGGATCCAGGCGGACAAAGATTTAAAACGCATGATCAGGAGATCATGATCATTTTCAACCTTGGGAGTCTGATGCAGGAGCATTGGGCAAAGAGAAAATACATTGTATTTTATTAAAACTTAGGGGTTTTTAAGATTTTAGAGGAGCTATATTTTTATAAATGGTTTGAGTGGGTTTTATGTATTTTTAATTAAATATTGTAAATAATTCTCAAATGAGAATATGAGAGAATTTCGTCAGTTGAGGATGTAAAGGGATGAGAGATTTTTCTAAATATTAATTTAGAAATTAGTTTCATTAATTATGGGTGAGAGAGGATCCTTAGGGATTCAAGAGTGATTTTAGGATTTGTTGAGAAGTTGAATGGATTGAACTTAAATTAGATCATTTTAAAATTGTATAAATTATTAAGCCTCAAAGGCATTGAAAATAAAGGAGAGAGTGAGTAGGAAAATAGAGTAGAGAACAGGGGCTTTTGCTTGTAAGCCTACGGCAATTGTAAAGGGCCAACGATTGGAAATCAGGCCAAGGAGAAAGATTGTTATGTAAGTGTTGTTTATTAATGCAGAATTTAAATTTTTGAAGTTCATGTCTCATTATTGAGTCTGTGTAGAATTGATTGGGTAATTTAGCATCAGAATGAATCAATTCTGATAGAGGGAGATTTTTGTTTAAGACATTGGGTGAATCACGTGTTTATGGTATAAAAAGTGTTTTTGAATCCTTTTGGATTGTTGAGTTATATGGTTCTGTTTTAAGTTGAATGCAATCGAATGTTTTACTGGGGCTGGACAAATACTTCACAGTTTTGTTAACAAATATATGAAGTCCAAGTAAATGTTGTTGTGAATTGGCATCGGATTTAGCAGATCTGTAGCATCAAGTAAAGTGGAGATATACAAGATTGGAAGGTCAGTTTTGTGTTTGAACCCATTGTATAAGCGTTCTGGTTCGATTGGCAAGAATCAATGTGATTCTGGCTTTAAAAGTTACCAATGAAGAATTTGTGATGTTTCTGAAACAAAATATTCAGCATAGAGAGCAATTCGTTTTGATTATTAATGTTGCTGAAACACAATCTTCAGCACAGAGGGAAGTATGTTTGAAAGGAAGCAATTCGTTTTGATTGCTGGAATCAAACTTTGTTTATCTATTTTGACATTGATAAGAACCGATCTGTTTTAAAAGATGAGTATCCAGAAGCTGTAGCGTTGTGGCATTAAAGATTGGGTTATATCCGCTGAATTGAATTGAAACACACGGCCTTTGTTAAAAAATTACATGTGTCTCATCTGTGTGAAGATTCCATTGAGAATCGATGAGCTGTTTCAATAAGAATCGATGAGTTTTTTTTTAAAAAAAGGTGCAAGTCATATCACAGCGACTGTTTTATGGATATAATATGCGTTAACCTTTGTTTGTGACGTAATGTCAATTGAGATTAATTCTGAAGGGAATGTATTTCAAATTTGTTTGAAAAGGAGCACACGCAGAAGGGAATTCAGTGTTGAGTTAGAGCATACGCAGGGTAGACTCTGCGTTGAAATTGAGGGCAGAATTTTCAATGGAACGTTTTGACATTTGAATGTATGGACCGGAAGGCGCAAATGATGGATGAACATCATTTAAAAGAGCGATGAAAATTGGCAAGGAAACCTTGATGAAGGCGCAGCCGAATCTTGAACAAGCTAAAGCGGACTGTAAGTAAAGGAGTGTAGAAATTATGCAAGGTAATAAACATTGTGGACCAAGAGCTTTAATACATTTTTTTGGTTTCGGAGTTGGTATGAATCATTCATGAGATCTTGAAAGAGGTTGAATTGTTATAACGGCTGTGGGATAACCATTATAGTGCTTGTGTTTAAAACCAGAGTCAAAGGGGTTCATATAATGGTTTTGGCATTCAATATTAAATGAAATGATTAAGACATGGTGGGGATTTTAATTACAATTCGAGTTTTCATGAAGTGGGAATGAAAATGGTTTTATAACCATTGTTTTATTTTGTAAAAGTAAAGCTTCCGCATGAGTTGAAATTGCCAATGAGTGGATTTATTTGGCATGAACTTGGAATTTCCATTTTATATGCATTGGAGAGTGTGTGATTATGGGTTTGGCAGGGGTTATCCCTGCATCAGCATGTTGTATAAATATATGTATAGGCAGGTTTCATAACTTTAGATATTTATAAATTTGTGAATATGGAACTCTAACACTTGAGCACATCCTACATAGAGCAATTAATGGGCCAATTCATGTATATTGTATACAAGCAAGTCAACAGGTTCACTATTTCACATATTCTGAAAATTGATAACAAGTGTTATTTACAAATTCTCAATGTTATCTATGGAGAGTATATCATTATTGTTATTGAGTTAAAAGACCATGCACAACCATTTTAAGTGGGTTAAGAAGATGGGGAGATTTTGTTAGGTCAAAGTACATAGAACATACACATTCACAAAACCACAGCACAGAACAACATTGACTCAAGAAAAAAGAAATTATATTAATATCCACCAGTGACCAAAGAGACCTCAAAGATAGGTCAGTGGGGCTAATGTGTACAGCAATAGTAATAGCCAAATGATGAGTTCCAAAATCACAATTCAGCCAAGCGGTCGCTGCTGGAAGAGGAGCATGAATCATCGACCACTATGAAATCATCAATAATGTGTCTGATAATGTCTTCTGGAGAAAGGTATACATTCTAGAATATAGAGTAAGGGAACCCACTCCAAATACGTCTCAGAAAATACCACATAGTTGAACCTTCTAATGTTAGAATGTCTTGTAATCTATACACTGTTGTAATTCTTATAGATTACATGAAAATAATGACTGGCATGATAAACAATTCAACTTGGGCTAATTGTCATCAAGCTCAACTATAATAACTCTCCATGTTTTGGTCATACAAGAGACTATAACAGCATAGCTTGTGCAAGGACAAATTGTGGCCAAAATATGTTGTATGACTATTATATAGATCTAAACTGCAATTATATTAGTAAAGAAACGAGAAGAAAAAACATTAATCTAGTAATTTTGAGTCATTAATTATAGGGTTGACATAGATTCATACCTCTACATTAGATATGTGTTTCTAAGGAGATATATAAAGGCTTTACTTTACTTCCAATAAGAAGGCATTCCATATCAGACCAATTGTTTGAAATAGTACTTGGATTCAGCTAGACAACAATTATTTTACTTTGCAACATGCTTCATCTTGTAACAAACTAGGTAATGTACCAAGGGAAAAAACAAACCAAGCAATGTTCATGTTCCCAGGCTGAGAAACATCTACTTGAATCTTAATAGACAATCAGTGGATGCCATTACATTACATGTATGCAAGCCATTACTTGTGACTTGAAGTTAAGGTCAATAAAAGCGTCTGCTAAATATAGACATCCAAACCTTTAGCATAGCAATGGAAGTAAAGATCAACTATCCTGAAGAACAACATAAAATCACTTTTCAACGTTCTCATCAAGGACAACAATATAACAACCGCCCACAATCTCCCAGTATGTCTTTTCACAATCATATCTATGTTAAAAGATTCAGCCATTCACTAGACAGTCCAATGCAATCTCCCTTTACAACTGAGCGGACCACTATCACATGGCTAATGCTTAGCTAACAAATGCATGGCTAATGCCTAAAACAATACTAATGTATTTTGCAAATGCATGCATCCATGTAATATAATGTGCCCTTCAATTTTCTATCAACCTGTAGGGAACAATGCTAGTGAGTCTTATACTATTACATACATGAATCCTCTTTAAGCTCTAGATCATTTTTTATGAAAAGGTTTGTTTTTAGAAGCATCTGCTATCAAATCCTCCATAAGAAAGAAAGTGTGGGAAAAAATGTGTACCCTATCTCCTTCACATTGCCAAACATATACGTTGAAAAATGAGACGAGGAACCAATAACATGTGAGCTAGCAAGAAATTAATGTCAAATTTGCAAGCAGGATGCAATAACAAATCAAGAAATTAACAGCTTATCCATTCCAAACCAAAACAAACATGTCTAACAGATATATCACTTTGAAATTCCCATCATATACAGACCTTTCCATAACAACAAATAACCAGTACATTACCAAATAGATGGTTTTACCTTCCTACAAGTTGACATTGACTCTTCAAGATAAAAAGAGGATATCCTATAAGAATTTTATACATAATCGCTCAAACATGTCCAAACAAATATATCACTTTGAAATTCCCATAATATATAGAGTCTTAACCATTTAATAGAATAGAAGAACTTGCTAAACTGTTTTGAAAAAAATTGCAACCAAATTTAAAGGAAAAAGAAAGCAAAAGAAGCAGAGGAAACTTTCAGGTCAACGTAAATTAGTTAAGGATTTGAAATTTTTTACGGTGTTAAATATGAGCATATGAGGAATAATTACAGGAAGTGGTTTTGGGATAACCAACACAACCAAGAGAAGATCAAGGAGAAATAAGAAAACGTTTTTGAATGTGGAGAAGCCTAGTATTATGCTTTTATAGCACAATAGAAGTGGGGTAAGTCGACAGATCATCAACTTTTTTATTTCAAAGCATCTAAACATGAGACTAACAAAAATCACTAATTTTTTTAGTGTGGGAGATAACCCAGGTCAATACAGTGGTTTTAGGCAAGGACAGGGAGCACTGTGTTGAAGACGATGGTCATGTGCAAATCAAGTTGAAAGCTAATACCTTGATGTTTATATATGTTTGAGGGAAATTTTGCTTTCAGTTAGTGAGATTGCAAGACACAATCCATATCTGGATGTTATTTTCCAAGGAGAAAGGTGTTTTGTAGTAGATAAGAAGCAATATAAGAGGAAAAATCACGTGCTTTGATTACCAGCAAAGGGAGTGGAAACAATTCTCTTTGGCATCAGAGATATGGACATTTAAATTTTCTATTTCTTTCCTTACTGACAAAAGATCAAATGGTGATTATCTTACCACAAATTCAAGAGCAGGAGGATATATGCGCAGCTTATTTTGCAGGAAAATAGCATAGATTGGCATTTGAAGATGGTAAAGCTTGGAGAGCCAAGGCTGAGCTTGAATTGCTCCATGGTGATATATGTGGTCCGATGAGGACACTTTCAGTAGCTAGTGCTAAGTATTTCTTGTTGCTTGATGAAGTTTGTCTATTTCCTTATGCTTTAATTGAATACCTTTGGATAAATTTACAAATTTTTAAGGCAGAAATAGAAAGATTCCAATAGGAGTATCGATTCGAAACCCTCCAAAGTATTACGGAGGATAATTATACTCTACAAGTCAGATAGATTTTATATTAAACAACATCCAAGCTCAAATCACTCCAAGAAAGGGAAGGAAGGTGCACACCATTGAACAAACTGGTGAAAAGCGGGGTGCCTCTGTGTTATTAGTCGGTGTTGGAGTCTGAGAGCGAGCTTGTACATGCGCTTCAGGTCGAGCACGTAGGCTGTGGCGAGTGTTATCTCCCACAACACCAATACCATCTCTTTCGAAGTGTATATCTCTGCTATATACGAACTATGGGAGGGCCCTAACAGCGAACGGACCAGAGAGGGTCGGCCTCGCTCAGCCAGCAAGAAGATCAGTGTCCAGCCACCTCTCCTAACCATTGAAAAAATGGGGCGAATCACTGTAACCCCTCCTTTCGACCCTGTAAATCCAGGCGAATGCCATGGAAATCTGCTCCAACCAAAAAAAATCGGGACGAATTTCATTTTTCCAGTTTTATGCGCCCTTTTTTTGGTGGGCTAATATTTAATAATTAATTATTTTTAAAATATTTATTGGGCTAACTTTATTAAACTATAGAAAATGGGTTTTATGTAAAAAATTCGCCCTATTAAAATTGAAAATCCCTTAAAATTCGCCTTTGGGCTAAAATTCGCCCCTAAAATTTTCCCTGCTTATGACCCACACCATAGCAATTACTTCAATAGGATCACCCATGTTTCACTTGATAAGATAACATAAGGAACTACACTTTTACTTTTGAATTTTTTTTTAATCAAACACTTCTAAATTTTCTCAATGTGTTTCCACTACATGTGAGATGTACTGTTGGCCCACAGGTCACAACCATAGAGAATCACCGAAATCACTAAAATCCAAAAAAGAGCTAGAGTGGTTTTCTAGTCCTATAACTCTACATCTCTAAACCTATTCTGAAAAGCATAAAATGATTTCCAACCCCCCAAATTTCTTTTTATTCTACATCCATGCCAGATTAGCTTTATGTTGAAGTCAATTCTGAGGTATTTGTAATCCGCAACTTCCTCCATAATGCTACCTTCAAAGTGGAACTTATGCTCGTTATGTTTTCTTTTTTAGAGAAAATCTTTATTTTCATTTTGTTGATATTGACTTGCATCCCCACACTTCTACAAAAATGTTCAAGGGAAAGTAAGTGCTCTTGCAAACCAAGAGCGGATTTAACGATCAAAATAAGGTCATTTATGTACAAAATAAGCCTTATAACAAACTTTTCCAAATGAATAATGTCACCCCCTTTCGAATTTAGCCACTCTTCAAGCTTGTCTATATATAAACCAAAGAGGGTAGGAGACAATGGGAAACCTTGTTTAACCCCAATATCGCTTCTACAAATTTCATAAATGCATGTTGAATTTCTAATTTTGACTTTCACCTCTTCATATAGTCTATGCATGACTGCTCTCAAATGTATGGGAACCCCAAGTTCCTCCATTCTGTGCCAAAGCTTATCCCTAGGAATTTTGTCAAAGGCTTTTTTGAAAGCAACAAAGAAACAAAATATGTCTTCCTTTTTCTCCCAAACTTTCTCAATGATGTGCCTTAAATTTATACCATGATCAACTATGGAATGTTTGGGTCTAAAACATGTTTGTCATTTAGCACATTTATCTCTTCCTTCTGCCCACTTGCTGATTTTATTGTCTAACATGCTTCCAAATAACTTTGCAAGCAAGGGGTTTATCATTATAGTCCTATAGGGGTTTATCATTATAGTCCTATAGTTGGAGGGATTATTGACATCACCACTCTTGAAAAGAGGTATTTCCAAACTAGTTGTCCAATCTGCGGGGAACCCCTGTTTTATAATGTTCTTGAATTTTTTTGTAATGTGAGGTGCAAAAAATTTTAAGCCCCACTTTAGACACTCTGCTTGGAGTTTAGCTAAGTCTTTTGCTTTTCCAAAACCCAACTTCTTGATACTCATCTCTACCTCTTGCATTGTGAAGAGTTTTGTATAAGTTTTGACCAAGGGAGGAGGGTCAACCTTGGGATCCCGCTCATAAACTTTTCTTGCATAGTTAAACCACTTAGAATTTTTAATATTGTTTCCAGTTTGCATCTTTCTCGGTTGGAGCTCTTTCCAAAATAATTTGGGGTTATTTTTTCTTAGGAAGATTAGTTCTTCTCTCCTCAAAACCATGAAATCAACCTTTTTCTTTCTTAATATCTGTTTGTAAGCTTTGATATTTATGTTATCCTAGTTTGACGCATTCCACATTCTCCTTGCCTTTTTGCATTCCTCGTCAAACCAAGCATTAACCAGAAAGAATTTTTTTCATACTTCTTATTTTTTGCTTGTTTTTACTCTGCAAGTGCGCTTTGAGTTAAATGTGTTAATTCGTGACTATGCAAGTCATGAAATGAAATTTTCTCCTTCTTGAAGAGCCTCTCTAGCACTATTTTGAATGTATTACAATTTTTTGGAGTTAAAAGACTTCTTTCCTTTGGAAGATTTTGTTGAAAACACTGAGTTTTTGACCCTAATTGCTTCTTTCCAATCCAAGAGAAACTTAAATAAATTAGCTTGTGATATGACTTTAAGTCCCAAAGTTGATCTCCAATCAACACTTCCTCCATTTTCTCACATAAACTATGTGAGCAAATTACCGTTTCTACTACACTTGCTCCATTGTAAGTATTGCAAGAGAAATTACCATACTTTTAACATCTAGTCAAACCATTAGAAATCACTAAATCAAAAGCCCACATAGAGTAAGCAATTGGTCACCAAAGAGATTGTAGCCCTTGTCCTCTGAAATTATTTCCCACTGATGATTACTCTCTTCTGTAGTAGGGTCGCAATCTTCTTCACAACAAAGAATGCTAACTTGGTCACTTGTAGTCCTAGCATTGAAATCACCCACTATAGTAGCTTCACCTAGCTGAGAATATGTTGCAATATTTGCCTTTCAGGCTGCAAAGGAATCTTTGTGGTCAAGCCCTCTATTTTTATAGATTTTTGAAACTTGCGGTGCAAAAAAGCATGCTACAATTTTGATGTGATTTCCATTTTCTGATATTTTAAACCAAATGAATTGTTTATTTGATTCTTATTTTTCTAGTTGAATGAAATGATCTTCTTTTTCTCTCACTAATACCATAATACCCCCGTGTCCTTTTCCAT
The DNA here is from genome assembly GCA_034641835.2 of Pinus albicaulis. Classification (NCBI taxonomy): domain Eukaryota; kingdom Viridiplantae; phylum Streptophyta; class Pinopsida; order Pinales; family Pinaceae; genus Pinus; species Pinus albicaulis. The sequence continues at coordinate 1,227,800,803 of CM076572.1, read as the reverse complement.
TCCTTGCTGCCTTATTCCACACTGCCATCTTCCAGTACCCTTCAAACAAAGGTGTCATGCACCCTTCATGCTCATGTGTTTCTATGAGGCAAATTATGTCTCTATCTTCCGCAATAGGCCCTAATCTAGGTCCTCGTCTCCATGGGTAACCTCTGCAGTTCCAACAAACTAAACTTATGGAAACCTGGGTATGACTTGATTGCTATTTGTTTTGACATGCAAGACTCACATTTGAGTCTTTGTCCCTGTTTGCCCATACTGACCTTGCTTCCTGATTTCCTGTTAAAGAGCTTGTTGTATCTTCTTTACTATCATCTTGTTGCTTTGTTTTGGAAGGAGGTCTAAATCGCGTTATCACAGCTTTACCCTTATAAATCCATGCCCTTTTTCCCTCATCTCTTGCTGCCCTAACCTTTGATATTTCCTCCCTCCTTTCCTCTTGTTGTCTTACAGATAAATATTCTTCTAGAAAAAAGCAAGAACCGCTCAAGAATTGTTTCTTGCTTGGAATTATATCTTTATCATGCAAACTAGCCATGATGACTCTTATGGGTCTAGCTCTTTCACCATTAAACTTTCCTACCCTCCATGCTTGGCATATTTTTCCTTGCCATAACAACTTGTCTTTCAAGAAGTCCCTTGCAAGGTCAAGAGTAGATTCATTTTTTCCATAGTCCTTCACCCATTTAATAATTATGTTTATTTCTCTATCTTGTCTTTCCTTGCTTTCTCCATCTTGCATGTTGTCGACCCGAAAGTTTGCTTCTCTTTCACTATTAGCAGAATTTCTAATAACATTAGCCCAAATTTTGGAAACTTTTGTGGAGCATTCTTTCCTTTCTTCTCTTATTGTCTCTTCATGGTTGTCTATTTGGGCAACTACTTTCCCTTTATCTTGGGATGGTTTCGCATTCACCACCTTTGTACTCTCCACTAAAAATTTCTTCATGTTTTGCACATATGTCTTCATGTGTTGCCAATTTTTTATTGCTCTTTAGCTTCTAGAACCTCCAACCTCTTTTTTTCACTTAACAATTCTATCACATAGAGATCAGATAACCAGGTGAGAGGCGTGGATGTGGGACTGTACAAAGCATAATCATCAATGACTTTTCCTCTGGCCCTTTTGCCACATGCTTGCAAATGGGACTTGTTTGAATATTGCTTATTGCGAATGACCCGAGTATTTTTCCTTTGAGTCTGGTTTTTCCTTGGTTGATCCCATTTTAGACGGGCTAGTCTCCATTTTAAAATACCACGACACTGTTTGGCATTGACCAAACCCACTTTCCAACTTTGGCTGATGAGAAAATTTTCACTTGTATTAAATCATTTGTTTCCACTTGTTCTGAAATTTCTTGTCCCATTATCATATTTAAATGCATTAAGCTCCAACCCCTTCACTTCAGTGCTAAACTCTGTAGTTGTGTACTGCGTGTGCCCTGACTTCTTCGCTTTCCTTGTATTTGTTTTAAAAAAAAACAAAACACGTGGGCTGGTCATTTCGGAAACAGCCCGCTTGCCTGCCAGCCAGGCATTGAATGACTCCGAGGGCTATGCATAACAGTTTGAATTCAGAGATTGTGTGTTCAAAACCCTCGGAGTGAGTATGGTTTTATTCTGTCTACAGCAATAATATATAATCAAACTAAAACCAAATATCTAATATCTATAAACATAATAAAAAACAGTATCATAAATTTTAGATATTGATTAAATTATATGATTTATTCGAAACCAAAAATTTACAAAATTCCACAATCGCTTTTCATCCTTCCGCCCACCCCTGGAACAGACAGCCCCTCGTGTTACTTGACTGGTGCCACTCGCAAGGTTCCTCATTGGTGCTGGACCGAATCTATGTAAAAGGTTGTCGGCAATATAATTGGAGATACCATTGAAATTCTTGGTGCAGAAAGGGACGCAGCGGTAGAGGAAGCGTGCGTTAAATATCTATGGGTTGAGAGTAACCCAAAACGAGAGATGTCGTTTCTTAGATGACAACCGCATTCTAAAAAACAGCGTGCGCGTATAAAAATAAATATCAGATGTTACTTCAAAACTTCTTATTGAATAAAAAAATTACACTGAGCTTCCACCAAGTTGCCCGCAGGCCACCTTAGCAAATTTATGATTATGAGTTTTTGTTTTTTTATAGATATAATTTTTCTTTTTATGATTATGCACTGTGATTAGGATGTGCAACTCTTGATTTTATTTTGACATTATTAAATTTGATAAAAAAATAAATTGAAATAGAACTCTTATTATTTCGACAATTTCAAATGCATTATTATTGATTTGTTTTCTGGGATCTTTTAAATAAATCAAATTCCCGTGGATACAACTCGAAAACAAATGTGAATACCTATTTCATCGTTTTTTAATAAAGCAAGCATGCAGAAATGTCGACAATCTCCCTTTAAAATATTGGATTTCTATTTAATCAGAGCACATGCATGAAAAATTCTTTCTTAGCACCCAAGAAAATCTGGTATTTTTTTTAAGTGTAATTTTAATGGTAAGTTATATTAAGTTATCCCTTTAACATTTGGTAGTGGTTTTCTTTTTCCAAGTCTAAGTTGTATTTTAATATCACTTTAACTATTGCTTTCTTCATTTTTTAAGTGTAATTTTAATGGTAAGTTATATTAAATTATCACTTTAATTTTCTTAATTAGAGTAATAATATTATTGCATGAATTTTTCCTTTGTTCATGTGTCTATAAGATTTTTTTTAATCTTTTTATTTATAATTTTAATTGAAATTAAATTAAAACACATCATCATCAATCACTTTATAATTATAGGGAATTGAAGAACCTTGAAGCAACTAGGATTTTGTTCTAACTTATCAATTTATAGAAAAATTGTGGAGATCGCCCTATAGTGTGACTACCGCATTTCAAATAATGGTGAATCTTCGTGATTCAACCAAGAAGACAATATATCTTAAAGGAATGACAACTGGTTCTACAATATCAACCAAGAAAACAATATATCTTGAAGGAATGACAACTGGTTCTACAATATCTTCTTCTCATGCAGATCAAGCCAAGGTTTCTTGTAGTGCCATGTTGAAATCTGGATCTGTTCTATCGACAGTTTAAGAAGTACTTGCCTTCGATGTTTCCTTGGGGGATTAAGCCTTTAGTTGTGAATTTTTTTTTTTAACAAGGTTTGGTATGTAGATTCAATGGGTTTTGGCCATAACTAACTGATCTCCACAAGTGGAGTTTTGATTCATGGAAACCCCTATTGTCTATGATCTAAATATTTACCCTTCGACTCAAGGTTTTTTTGTTATCTTTGACAAACCAAAGGATAAGAAGATTATTTTGGATTTTGGGCCCTGTTTTTGGGGAAGTGTTGGCCGCTTCATGCAACCCTGGTCTCCTACTTTTGATCCAGTCACGATGACAATATCCTCAGCTCCAGTCTGGATAAGACTCATAAATCTTCCCATGCATCTTTGGAATCTCCCTTCATTGGCTTCTATGGGAAATGAAATAGGGAAATTTTATTGTGATAGTTCAGAAATTGAGCATTTCGTCAAGCCTTATGCTCGAATATGGGCATAGATGAGTTTTTATAAAGGTTTTCCTACCAAGGTAAATATAACGACTCTAGATTATGTATGGATTCAGAAGCTTGACTATAAAAATGTTTCATTCTGATGTTGAGCATATTATGAAATAGGGCATGTAATCAAGAATTTTCACAAGTGATTGCACACTATAAAGTAAAAAAAAAAATAGACTGAGGCCCAAATGGTGTGCTCAAATTCTTATATTGTACTATATGTTTTTAAGAAAGAAGAGACTTAGATCAATGAAGAAGCAAAAGAAAGTCAAGAAGAAGATTTTTTCAAAGAGGATTCTCCGAAGGAAGTAAAATATAGTTAGGAAGAAATACATGTCAAAGAGGACCTACCTAATTAAGAAACAAAGGAGGATGAAGCTGAGTAAACTCTTGTGAAGTTTGGATCTCGCAAAAACAAGGATGGATATGCAATTTCCCGTGTTGATCAGCTAGATGGAGAAACTATTAAAGACAACAAAGTCCATTCTCAGAAGAGAAACTCCACAGATCCTTCATAAAAAGTGGGATGGATTCAAGTCGGAAAAAAAGGGATGAAACATTTGGCCAAGGAAAATAAGAAGCCAGGGCAATTCAAATCATTAAGCAATAAAAAATAGAAATCAAATGTATTTGGATATTTGGGAGTATTTCGGAAAAAATTTAGTTGGAAAGGGAATAATTTTTTTGTATTATGGAGTCCTCACTGGAAAATTTGAATTAAATCTCCATGCTTAATCTCAAACCTACATAAGATATTAAAACCTTTGAAAAAATGTAAAAAATATGTGTGAAATCCAATTTTCCTTTTTAAGCAAACTTTCATATCTATTTCTTTAAAAAAAATCAAATCATAAATTAAAATAAGGTATCACTTTAATTCCTTTAATTAAATGATTATTATAACATTTTAATTATGATGAGTCATAAATTATTCTTTTATTCTATTCATTGTAATTATTTTATTTTTCTATTTCAACTTCATTAAATGAAATTAATATTTCAACTTCATTAAATTAAAAAAAATTATTATATATGATTTTAAATTATATTTCATTTACTTTTATTATTATTATAATGTTTTTTATTATTATTACTATGCCATTGTTAAACAACTTGATATAATGCATTCATTATTTAACCATTGCATCATTAACATTATATTTAATGTTTATTTATTATATGTGTAATATTTTGTTTATATGTTAAATATTTATTTGAATACACTAAAAAAACATTCTTATGTATGGAAGATATATTGTAATGTCTTATTCTACTATGTTATGTATACATTTTGTCTTGATCAAATTACAATAAAATAAAAATAAAAATGATTAATTATTAATAATTAAACAAACTAGATCCATCTTAATTCTAGTAGATCTGGAGTTAAGATTGTTCTAGGTTGGTATATAACTTAGTCAACTTATATAAATTAAATGGTTGGTAATTATTAATAGACAATCCGTGATAAATATCAAAACAATTATTACACATTACTAAGATTTAAAAAAATATAAAACATAACTAAATTATAACTTTATTTTAAATTGTTAATATTATTAATTATAAAAAGAATTAATATATATAAGTTAAACAAATATACATTTAAATAAACATGTAGAAATATACTTAACTATGGAGGTCCATCCTTATTTTATTATGGATATTCTTAACTTGAAAATAGGCTTTGTTACAATACTATGGCTTATTAAGACTACATGCCTAAAAATTATGGCTCATTTCATATGATACTTGTTAATATGACATTTTTATAACTAATTAATTAACTATCCCAACTATATAAAGTGGTTGGTAAATATCAATAGGCATCAATCCATAATAAATATCAGCATCAAAATACTTCACATTACATCTCAAGTTGCTAAATAAAACCATAAGAATTAATGAAATTATCACTTTATTTAAAATAATAATAATAATTATTATTATTATTATTAATGATAAAAAGATCATGTGTTGTTATATCCATCACATCTGATCTTCTAGCATAGCCTTAACTGTGAAAATATTATCGAATTCCTACTTATTCCATACTTTTATGTATTTCTTTAAAGCTTTAAGCTTGAGTTGAAACATATGCATTTTGGACTTTCCACGAACATTAACCACCCACCACCATTTGTTTAAGAGCTCGATAAAACTAGGCACCTATAACCAAAAACTTTCGAACCTAAAGGGACGATTTCATGGGGCTTCCTTTAGATCCAACTCTAGCCTAATCAACTAATGGTCTGGCCCAAGGCATGGAAAGATATAAAATTCAACTAAAATTCCTTTGTGCAAAACTTCCTCCGAGAGAAGAAAGTGACCCAACCGATTGGATATCTAATGTCTCCCTCCCCGTTGGTTATTCCAATTATGTAGACAATTAATGGTTGGTATGTCCACCAACTGGAGTTTCTCTATGTATCTTGTCAAAGGAGGTGAATATGGGATCCAGTCTATGCACACCTCATCTTTACTCCTTTAGTGATATAATGAGATTAAAATCCCCACCAACAATCCATAAATAATCTCCTATCAATTTCTTAGTAGCCAATATTTTCTCCAAAAAAATAAGTTTGCCTCCCATCGTAGATGGGTCGTACACCGTTTTTAAAAATACTAACTCTTTGGTACCTCGTCTGTGCTATCTGATAATCTTGTTCAATTTTTCATGTCAGGATGACATCCACCCTCGAAACCCGTAGTCGGGGATGCAGCGGCAGGTTGATGTCACCCAAAAATTTACTACAAACACATAATGTGAATTATATAAAAATGAAAAATTTCACTAGTACGAACAAACTAATACATAGCAACTTATCATAGATGTCATTGTGCAAGCAGTGACATAATAATATTAAAATGAAAATAAATTTAAATTTATAAATAAAAATAAATTAATAAATTAATAAATAAAAAAAAAAACAAATAGTTGACTAAAATGTCATCTCATAGATGGGAGGTTGGAGGAGGGTCATTCTTAGTCCTGATGAAAAACCAGTTTCCCATTTCGTATGGGGTCTTGGAACAACAAACGATCATGAACAATTCCTAGATATTTTTAAAGAAGTGGAGATAGCCAAGGAACTCAAAATAAGTAAATTTAATGTCTTTAGGGACTCTATGTTGGTCATTCGTGAGTTCACAAAAGCTAAGATGTCAATCAATGTAACATCCCTGGTCAAAATTCCATGTAATAAAGTTAATAATTGCAAAAAATAAGACCAAGGTCACCGGACACGTATTCCCGGTTGAATTTTTGGAAAAACATCCTACTGGGGTGTTCATTTGGTTTATTATGGCTAAAATAAATTGACAAAGGCAATGGAAAAGGTTTTGGAAAGGAAAGAGGAATTAATTGGCAGTTTATTTATGAAAATAAAGGAAAATAGGAGAAAAGGAAAGTGAAAGGTCACAGGTTACATGTGAGGAGGAAAATGAAGAAAATAGAGGCCTCATTCATAAAAATGTTTATGAGGTTCATTTGGTAGCTTTCACTAGTATTAGATATTTATAAATTTAGTTTTGGAACTCTCTCTCTACTCTCTCTCTCTCTCACTCTTGGGAACTTAGAGCATTCTAGCATTGGATCAAGAAAAGAAAAGAAATAGAAAATAATGCAAAGGAAAGCAAAGATCAAGAAAGGAAGAGAAGCATCAAGTGGATACAACGGGATTACTTGTAGGTATTGATTTACATGTGTGATTTCCTTGATAAATTTCGAATGCATGGTACATGCATGTGTGTATATGGTTCTCTTTTTGTCATTGGAATGGTTTTTTCCATGTGTGAAAGTGAATTTCAGCCTTGCCTTGCCATTTTCGGATAGCCATGGTGTGATAAGTTCTCTTTTACTTGGTTAAGTTTGATTGTCAGATGATCTTGAAACTGAGTGGGATTGCAGTAAATTCGAATTTTGTGTACCTTGGTGGGTCTAGGAATACTAGAACAATGAATGACAAGATATACAGTAAAGCCTAGAGGTGTGTGCCCTCAATTAGGCCTAGGAATTCTCGACCATTGAATGTCGGGATATACATAAATCCTAGATCATGGAGTCTCGATTAGTCATAGGAATCCTCAACTTATGAATGGTGGGATATAGGGTAAAGCCTAGAGACTAGGAAACAGAAAAATTCCTCATGGTGTAGGTGGAGAGATATGTTGGCATCCATGCTTATATAGGCCTAGTGATCCTTGGACTGGTATATGGTGAGATTGCAGTAAAGCCTGGTATTGTATGTTTATTGTTTGGGACTAGGAATCCCTTGGTGGATTGCAGTAAAGCCTAAGAAAACCTGGTTGGTTTTTTTGTGAGTCCCACTTTCATGCTTGGAATATGGCATGGGGGTGATTGGCTGAAAGAAATATTTGGTTCAACCCAATCTATAGTCAGGTGGTACATGGAAGTCCAAGACTTAGTTGCATTTTGCATATGTTAATAAGAGCTCCTTATCCTTGGAATTTCATGCATAAATGTACTTTTTCATATGTGGTTTGTATGGTTGTTATATCATTGTTATTTCTATTGGTTATATGTTGGTTGAGAGTATGTTTTATGACAAACTTGATTTATGGATTTTACAATGTTTTGATTAGCAAATGAATGTACAAGGAATATATGACCTAATGGATGATAATGCAGTGATTGTGATAAGGCGTCAATGCTCCTTTATGAATCCCAGATAAGTACAACACCTCTATGCTCATATAATATGTTGTTATGACCTGTAGAGTACACATTTGTGACATGTTCGACGAAATGTCTGTCATGGATAGTAGGGGTTCGGTCAGGTCCTTGTTAAATGATTGCATTAGTAGCCTTATTCCATTATTTTTTATCATTTCTTAAAGTTTTATGAAGTTTTGGGTAGTGGCTTGAGACCTAGCCCTGAAAAAGTGGCTCAAAATCTTGGATCGCTAGCTCATAACTGCTTGAAAAAACCCACATTTGTTGGCATGCCTTGTTGTGGGAGTGACTGGAATGCCTCATTTGCATTCATGGCTTGTCATGGGAGTGGATGAGGGTCCAGATCAACAAAATGAAAATTTGTCTCAAGGGTTAAGCACCTGGAAGGGTTGGTTTCCTTTTGAAGGCTCTATAGCTCCCAAGGAAGGTTAGATGATTTTTTTTTTTGTCGGTTCCACTTCCTTAAATGTACATGGGGAGTTGAATCACATCATAGTAGCCATCTCTCTTCACATTCTTACCCCAGTGGACTAGTTATCTTGGGTAAATGTGGGAGGATGGTGTTACAGAGTGGTATCAAAGCATGGTCCACCCCTTAGACTAGATGGGTAGTGTTTTCATCATGCATACATTTCGGTTGCTTATGTGTTCCTTATTCTTGTTGTACATGTGCTTGTTGTGTATGAATGGTGGTATTCATGGTTGTAGTTGTGTCGCCATGTGAAATTTTATGGTGTCGTTGATTGGATGTGGTCATCATGAGTGCACGTCAATTATGCATTGGTTATGCATGTTAATTTTCATATGTTGTTATGCAAGCATTGACATGAGGATAGTTGTCGTGCATGAGGTCACGGTATGTGGATGGTATGGTCATGCATTAGTAACTAGGCAATGCTTGAAATGATGTTTATATCCTATTATGCTTATGATTATACATGTATCGTGATAATCTGGTTGATCTTGCAAACAATATATCCTCCCCTTAACTATACTGAGGTATGTTGATTGTGTTATGTTTTGGTTTAAGATGGCATGGTATACTTGCAGGAAAGAGGTCAAAGAGGACTAGCAAGATGGTAGACTACAAGTTTATGATATTCTCCCTTTGGGTCAGATGAGCAGCATGGTGGTCGGAATTCTTCAGACTTAGCGGACACTTTGAGAAGTTTGAGAGTAGAAATAATAAGTTGCAAGTAAGATAATGAAATGATCAGTCAAGAAAAGGAGAATGAGCTGGAATTCAATGTAGTAATCCTTTATATTTTGGCATAATTTCAGAGACAGGGACCACTTCAAATCAGCCATGGGCATGAGGATAGGACTAATGGTGCATATGGCAGTAGATCTCATGGTTGGAATAGGTAAAATATGGATTACATGATCAGAGATGGTAGGCTTTTGGATACTCTGGATAGGAGAGACGATGGACACAGGTTCTATTAGAGTTCTAGTTCTGACAGGCACTATGATCGTCATCATTTTCATCCTTACAGGAGGAGTAACAAGGGATATTTGTCGGATGAGTTCAAGAAAGCTAAGCCACCTAAATTTCATTGATATTTGAAGAAGCCATAAGATAATGAGGAATGGTTACTCAGGATGAATAAGTTCTTTGAGTTGCATGAGTACACATATAATATGAATGCCAGAATAGTTATCTTCCTCCTCAAAGGGAAAGAAAACATATGGCGGAAAGATGTGAAACAAGTCAGAGACATCAAGAAAAAAGACTTGATTTGGCATGAATTCAGGAGACTTTTCAGAAAGAAATACTTGTCAGAGAGGTACTACGACAACAAATCCAAGGAATTCTATGAGCTAAAGATGGGATCAATGTCATATGAGGAGTACATGACTAATTTCTTGGAGTTATTGAGGTATGTATCGTATCTTAAGGATGAAAAAGCTTAAGTTCCGAGATTTATCAATGGATTTACATTAACATTTAGAGACTGCATTGTGTATTATGAGCCTCGGTTGCTTGAGGAATTCATTTGGAAATTGAAGCATTGTTATGAACAAACAAAGCGTAATACAAAATTTCAACAAGGTTGGAAAGAGAAAGACAAAGCTAAAAGTAAAAGGCAGTCGAAAAGAGAAACACCCTAGGATGTAGGTGAGAAAGAGAATGTGGTTCCTTACAATAATTTCAACATAATTAGACAGGGAAATGGGTCACAACCTAGAGGGCATCACAATAGAGGTGATGGTATGATCCAGATCTTTTAACTTCAAGGATGCATTCAAAATTGCATATAAAAGAGCATATTAACCAAGTAACTTAAAACACATGAAAAGAAGTGGAAATCATAAGAAAACATAATATCAAAGACACAACGATTTGATTATGGATTTCACCCAATGTGGGCTACATCTTCGGGCCCTGCTCAAAAGTGGGGAGGCTTTATTTCATTAAGTGGCATCAAATAAATCAGTTACAAGCAACTTTAAAAAATGACCCTTATACCTCCAATTCAGATGATGACATGAAAATGGAAACCTATACTATAGAAACTAACTAAACGGATGGATTCGTGGCATGAAATTGTGCAAAATCGACTATAAATTTGTCAAATTATGACACTAGAACCTATGGCCCTCTAAGGGAATATTTTCAGCATCTTGTGGATTCAGTCGCTCAGGGTTCCACTGCACCTGGCCACTCCTTGTTCGGCTCCACTCTCCACCTTCGGTCCGCTAGTCGAATGAGTTGATTTCTTATATACTGAAATTGGCGGAGATTACAAATCAACGGTTGTTGGCTCGTTGGTGAGTACTGGTACATTTTGTGGGGGCAAACAGGGTTAAAACCATTTCGCTCCCCATATGGTATTTTATGGTTTTATAACGTTGGTGCCATGTGTTATTTGGTGGTGCGATTATGCCATACAAAAATGGTTACATATAAATTTGGAATTTTTTTTGGAACTGCCTAGGAGGCGAGCCGACCCCACTAGGCCGGGCAGGTTCACTCCCCGTCAGTTTCGTTATATTATAATATATAATATATGGTTTGGGTTAGCTGAATTCGCGAGGGGTGGCCCAACCACCCAATGTAAAATTAATATATATATATATATATATATATATATATACCATGTCATTGGCGTGGGTGGCAGGGGTGGAAACCCGCCACCCCTATTTAATATTTTTTTTATTTTTTTTAATACAAATAGTTCAAATTTTCCCACTGAAAAATCAGGGTCACTAGAAAAATGAAGTATGCGACAAATTTTCCCATTCTAGTGGTCAGATTCCATGCACTGGGACGTTGCCAAATTTTTGCCTCGTTAATACTTCCACTTGGCCAAGTTTGAACATAAATTTGACCAGTTATAACTTGAGAATATGGACTCGGAATTGAGTGTCATTCACAGTATTGAAATTAGGGCAATGAGCACTATGATTTGGTCCTGGTTTCACTTCCATCTGTTACCTTTTATTTTTGAGCTATTTTCAAGGCCACTTCTATTTATGGATCCTCCTCGATCATTCCTCCCCACTGAGGAGCTTTTGGACCACCATAATATTTATCAATCAATTGGAAAGTGAGAGGATTTCTCCCTCACTTTCTCCTTTTCAATCCATCGAGCCTTACTTGGATGCATTCCTTTGAAGCCATTACGAAGATACTCTATGTTTCCTCATCATGAAGTCTCGGTCTTCTTGTCTAGAATGATGTCCTCTGGTAGCTTGTCCAAGTATTTAGGTGCAAAATCATCCACTATATGAACATGTCTAACCTCTTTGGTGTCCATGATCAAAGGATGTCCATAAAGTTTCAAGTTTTCAATATTCACCACTGAGTACATGTGCATGTATCCTGGCAAATCAGGATGAAAAGAATTGTCTCCAATCTTCTCTAATATGCCGAATGGGTCATATCGGATTGGTAAAAAATTATTTCCTTACCATTTCATGTTGTCTTTGCTCATGTAAAGCCATACTTTGTCTCCAACCTAGAATTGGTGATCGACTCGGTGCTTGTCATGTCGAGCTTTGTATCGATCTTGAATTTTCTCCAACTACTCCTACACTTCCTGGTGAATCATCTGAATCCACTAAATGAAATTTCATTCTTAGTCCCTATCATCTTTCCCAACAGAATTATCATCTCTCCCAAATACCATGTCTAAGGTATCCTTTGGAAAATAACCAAAGCATGTCTCAAATGGTGAATTATAAGTGGATGAATGCACTTCTCTGTTGTATGCATGTTTTACCTAAGGAAGTTGCACATCCCACAACTTGGGATGCTTTCCACAATAGCCTCAGAGTAAGTGTATCACTGTGTGTTTAACAACCTTCATTTGTTTGTATGTTTGCGGATGAAATTTCGTGCTCCTCTTCATCTTGGCGTCCATCATTGTCCACAAACTCATCCAAATCTCTCCAATAAATTGAGAGTCCCTATCAGACAAAATGGATGTGGGCAACCCAAAGTGGGTGCATACAAATTGGAAGAAGATATGAGCAATCTTCTTTATAGTGACCTGCTTTTTAAAAGGAATGAAGACACACATTTTTCTAAATTGATCCACGATGACATACAAATAGTCATGACCTCTCCTAGAAAAAGCCAAACCACCTACAAAATCCATCGACAAACTTTCCCATGGACGACTCAGGATAGGGAGTTGTGTGTAGAGCCACAATTTTCTATTAGGGGGCTTGCAAATTGAATGCAACACACATCCCTTTGCATATCGAATCACAATATTTTTCATGTGAGGCCAAAACCAAAACCTGTGTAAATGACACAAAGTATTTTCTATACCAAAATGACCTGACATAAGAGAGGTATGTGCCTCTCTGGTTACATGTATCCTTTCATTGGTGGGAATACAAAGATTTCCAGGATGGTAGAATAATTTTCCCCGCAAGTGATAATTATCCACATTTGATCCATGCGTCATTTTTTCATAATTATCCATAAAATCATCATCATCAGCATATTGTTCATCATAATTTAAAAAATATAAACAAGCATTTCACAAAAATATAAATGCAAAAATAAGAGGGCGAGAGATCATATATGCCACTTTTTTGTTGATGCCCTTCTTGTATTTTATTACCAAGTGAAGCTGCTAAAGGAATCCCATCCATTTGAAATGATGTTCCTGTTGAAGCTTGGTCTGTGAATGAAGGTACTGTAATGGCTGGTGATCTGTGTGAATCATGGTCTCCTTTCTGATCAAATTGTGTTTCCACTTCTTCACGCTTTGAACCAAGGCATACAACTCCTTGTCGTATGCGAGATAGTTCACAACAACTTGGGATAATGTCTCTGAATGATAACATACAGGTTTCCTTTTCTGCATCAATACTTCTCCCATGGTGTATCCACTGGTATATGTCTTGATCTCAAAAGGCTTTTGGAGGTCTAGTAAGGCCAAAACTGGTGCAGTGATGATCTTATCTTTAATTGTATCAAAGGCTTTCTGTTGCTTTCCTCTCGACTGAAAGGTTTTCTTCACACTCGTCAATGCATGTAAAGGGGATGCAATGATGGATAAGTTGGCAATGAACCTTATTTAGTATTGTACTGCACCCAAAAATCTACGAACCTCTATAACATTGGTGGGTTTAGGTCACTTTACAATCACATCAAATTTAGAAGGATATTTTTTCAATTTTCCACCACTGACAATGTGACCCAACTAAACCAAAGAGGTCTTACCAAATTCATACTTTGGAATTTGGACATATAATTTTTCATTTTAAAAACATGAAGCACTTTCTTAACATGAATCACATGATAATCCCATGTCTTAATGTAAAAGAGAATATCATAAAGATACAAAATCACCAAGAAAAGGCCCGAAAATATCATTCATCACCCTCATGAATGTGGTCGAAACATTGCATAGTCTGAATGGCATCAAAAACCATTCAAACAACCCATGCTTGGTTTTGAATGTAGTATTCCATACATCCTGTTCTGTAATCCCTACCTGATGATAACCACTACGGAAGTCCAATTTTGTGAAATAGACATCATTTTTCAATTGATCTAATAAATCATCAATGTGAGGGAGAGGGTACTGATTCTTCAACGTTATTTTGTTGAGTGCTTTGTAGTCCAAACACATCCTCCATCTGCCATCCTTTTTCAGAACAATACTATAGGTGAACCGCACGAAGAAAAACTTGGTCTTATGACCCCTTGATTCAACAATTTATGTACCTGCTTCTCTATCTCCTCCAATATCAATGGATGGAAACCTATACATACCAATGTTGGGTAAAGGAGCATCCTGCTGCAAGTGAATCTCATGTTGGATCTCATGTTTTGGAGGCAACCCACTTGGTTCCTGAAAAATCCCATTATAGTTAGAAAAAATTCCACATAATTCCTTTTTATGAGTGGGATTACAACCTTGGAAAGCATCAGATGTCTTTTCATATTTTTCTCTCACAACCATGAGCATACACCATTTTCTGGAATTCACCAACCTCTTCATCTGACCTACACTTACAAGAATGGCACTGATTTTAGTGTGATGAGATCTAACAATGTATTCTACATCATATTTCGTGAGATGATACTTGTTTTCATGGCAAAAGAAAATTTATTTGTTGTCATACAAATATAGACTTCCCGATACAATACCACAGATATGCAATTGTACAACATCAACATCAACCTCATCAACTAGTTTGGATGCAATCATAAATCTAGATCTACATTACTTTGTTACATGTAATTTTGCTTTATCACACACCCAACCAAGTAGGTATGGTTTTGGACAATGCTTGGTCTCTAATCCTAAATTTTTAACCAAGGATTGTGAAATCAAATTTTCTTGTCAGACCGGATCAAACAAGGTTTCCACTTTAGTATGTTTCATTATGACTCTAATGTGGAAAAATTCAATTCTCTTTTGTTCATTAACAAGAGGCTCATTTTAAGAACATGTACTTGCATGTGATTCAAAATTTTCACTAACATGAAGAGAAAGAGTAACTTGTATGCCCATTGTTGTGATCTGTGTCCGGAATTGGATCCAAGGTCCTGTTGCATGGTTGCCACTGTATTTTTCTTGTTTTTTGCACCAAATATCTTTGGCTTCAACTCTGGATGAAAATTCCAACAATGTTCATCATCATGGCCTTCCTTCTTGCAATGTGTGAAAGATGGCTTTTCTCCTTCCTCCTTCTTGGTTGTAGCACCCTTCTTGTCCTTTCCCTTGCCTTTTCCTTTTCCTTTTCATTTGATCTTGCCATTATGAGGTTTAAAAGATGATCTCTTTGAATAATCTTCTTTGTCATTCTTTCCCTGCTTTCAAGGTGAGTGTCCTTCACACTAGAAGAATCAATAGTAGTAGGCTCAAATAATAACAAAGAATGGCTGATGTAACTATGCAAAACACCTATATAATTTGTTACAGTTTCAGGTGAATCAAGTAGAATGTTCAAATTCAAAACTTGTTTTCTAAACTCTTTTGTGAAGCTTTGTATATTTTGACCCTTTCCTTGTCTTATATATTTCCATTCCATTAAAGCCTTTTGTATATAACCCAAAATATAAAACTAATCTTTTAATGTAGAAACAAAATTGGACCAAGAAGAAAGGGGATTACCCAAGTTTTTGTTTCATTTCTACAATTTTCTTTCCCACCAAGCGAGAGCGATGACACTGAGCCAAAGGGATGCTAACATGATCTTTGCCTCAACCTCCTCGATCCGTTGAATCCGTAAATAAACCTAGATTGTATAATCCAATTTTTAATTTTCTCTGCATTAAATTCTCTATTATATGTGGGAAAATCAAACTTTACATCTAGCTTAAAAAATGGCTTCTTAGATGCATTTTTATGATGCCTATTAGAATAATGAGAAGAGTAAGAAGAATAATTTTCACTGGTGGATGGAGAGAGAAGAGGTTCTCCTCCTCCACCTTCATGGTGTACTGATGCATGAACCTCAAACTCTTTCTTCTCATGCTTGATTGTATTCTCATATTTTGCAAACAACTTGTCAACTTTGTTAGCCACGTTGAAGAAGATCTCATGATAATTGTGCTCTTCTTCTTCTCGTGTATCCTCATCTGCCATGTTCCATCTTCGTGGTGCACATCCCGCTTCAGGATCAAAGGATTTTAGTTTTCCTTCACCTTTTTGGAGCTTGTTCTTGGTTAGTATTCACTCATGCAATTCACATCAAGAAGAACTATTATGATACCAAACTTGATCTAGATCTTTTGACTCCAATGATGCATTCAAAATTGCATATAAAAGATCATATTAACCAAGTAACTTAAAACCACATGAAAAGAAGTGGAAATCATACGCAAACATGATAAAATACACAACAATTTGATTACAGAGTTCACCCAATGTGGCCTACATTTCCGGGCTCTACTCAAAAGTGGGGAGACCTTCTTTCATTAAGTGGCATCAAAGAAATCAATTACAAGAAACTTTAAAAAATGACCCTTATACCTCCAATTCGGATGATGACCTGAAAACAGAGACCTTCACTGGAGAAACATAACGCACATATGGATTCCTGGTATGAAATCGTGCAAAATAAACTATAAATTTGTCAAATTCCGACACTGGCACATATGGCCCTCTAAGGGAATATTTTCAACATCTTGTGGATTCCCATGCTCAGGGTTCCACTGCCCCAAGCCACTCCTGGTTTCACTCCACTCTCCACCATCGATCCACTACTCGAATGAGTCGATTTATTATATATTGAAATAGGTGGAGATTACAAACCAAGGATCGTTGGCCCATTGGTGAGTATCGACACATTTGGTGGGGGTAGACATGGTTCAAACCTCGTCCCTCCCCATATGGTATGTTATGGTTTCATAAAGTTGGTACCATGAGATATTTGGTGGTGCAGTTATGCCATGCAATAGTGGTTACATGTAATTTTGGTGTTTGTTTTTTGAATCGCCTGGGAGGCAGGGCGACCCCATCAGGCCTGGCAGGTTCGACCCCGCTAATTTCGTTATATTGTAATACATAATATATGGTTTGGGTCAGGCGGGTCCACTGGGGGTGGCTCACCGTGGGTGGCCCTCCCACCCAATTTAACATATATATATATATATATATATATATATATATATATATATATATATATATATATATATATATATATATATATATATATATATATATATATACCATGCAAGTGGCAAGGGTGGTGGGGGTGGCAGCCCACCACCCCTATTTATATTTTTTTGATATTTTTTAAATACAAATAGTTTAAATTTTCATGCCGAAAAATAAGGGTCACTGAAAAAATTAAGTAGGAGACAAATTCACCCATTCCAGTGGTAATATTTCTTTCGTCGGGACACTTCCAAATTGTTGCCTCGTTAAGACTGCCAGTTGGCCAAGTTTGACTAGAACTTTGACCAACTATAACATGAGCATACGAACTCAGATTTGAGTGTCATTCACACTGTTTGAATCAGGGTGAAAAGCACTACTATCTAGTTCTAGTTTCACTTCAATATGATGAATTTTATTTTTGAGTTATTTTCAAGGCCACTTCTCTTTCCAGATCCTCCTAGATCATGGTAAGGGATAGTTGCAGTTTTGGACATGTGGCAGGGAGCATATCAAAAGGGCTTGTCTGTAGAATCATGGTGGTAGGCGTCAGATTTACAGTGCACATGAGGCACAAAATATTGGGGATGTTGGGCAGAGCATTCCTCATATCTATGCAGTGTTGGATAATAAGCAGGAAGATCGCCATGCATCTATTATTGAGATGTACTGTAAGATTTTTGATCAAGTTGTTTCTATTTTGATTGATCCTCGATATAAATATAGTTATGTTAACCTTGAATTGGTGGATAAGAGTGATTTGAATAAACAAGTGCATGACGAGGATTAATGACTTGTTCGATCAATTGAAGGGAGAAGTAGTGTTTTCGAAGATTGACTTGATATCACCAGGTACACATTAAAGAAGAGGAAATTTACAAGATATATTTCTAGACCATGTATGGACATTATGATTTTGTTGTAGCTCCTTTCTTTTTGACTAATGCTCCAGCTACCTTTATGTGCTTGATGAATAGTGTGTTGTATCCTTATATGGACAAGTTTGTTATTATATTCGTTGATGACATCTTGATATATTCCAAGAATGAGAAAGAGCATGTAGCACACTTAGCAGCAGTATTGAGATTGTTGAGAGAGCATCATTTGTATGCCAGTCTTATCAAATGAAGTTTCTTTCAGAAAAATGTACTTTACTTGGGACATGTTGTTTCCAAGGAAGGTATAGCAGTGGATCCAAAAAATATAAGGGCTATCATGGAATGTGAAACTCCTAGAAATGTGGATGAGGTAATATCATTCATGGGGCTAGCAAGATACTACAGGAGGTTTATTAGGAAATTCTCTCCAATTACATATCCTATTATGTCACTGTAGAGGCAAGGTAAGAAATTTGAATGGACAGAGAAATGTGCAACTATTTTTGAATAGTTAAAGCAGTTGTTGACGAATGCTCATGTGCTAAATATTTCATATCCAGAAAAAGAGTTTGTGGTGTCTACATATGCTTGCAAGAGAGGACTTGGTGGAGTCCTTGTGCTAGAGGGACATGTATTATGCTACAAGTTACGAAAATTGAATGAGCACAATCAGAATTATTCGACACATGATCTTGAGTTGGCAGCGATCATCCATGCATTGAAGATGTGGAGGCACTATCTTATTTGCAGGAGGTTTGTATTGATGAGTGATCATAGTGGATTGAGGTATCTATGTGACCAACTGAACCTGAATGCCAGAAAAGCTAGATGGTTGGACACAATTAATGAATTTGAATTTGAGATTAGGTACATCAAGGATAAAGAGAACAAGGTTGCAGATGCTCTTAGCAGGATGATACAAGTGAATCACATTATGGCTATGAGTTCATATGGGACATACTTACAATATTATATATTATAAGCAGGACAATAGGATGGCAGGTACTTGGAGCTTAGGAACAATTTACAACAGGGTACAAGTGACCATGGTGTGGACTATCAATTTACAACAGATTGTTTGACCAGATTTAGGGACAAGATATATGTGCCGAATGATAGTGAGCTCAAGAATACTATTTTGTGAGAGTTTCACGCAAAGTCATATTCAGGTCACCCAGGATACTAGAAGGCATTGACAACAATGAATAAATTTTATGAAGAAGGACATGGTAGATTTTGTGGCTATATGTTTGGACTATCAACAGGTGAAGTAGAATGGAAGCATCCAGGTGGACTACAACAACCAATTTTGATTCCAGTGTGGAAGTGGGAGGTCATAACGTAGCATAGGTATTCATGTGAGATGTGGTGATGTTGCATGATGTTCCTAGGAATATTGTGACATACTAGGATGCTAAGTTCACTTCCAAGTTTTGGAAGAAATTTTCTGTAGGTTTGGGGACAAATTTGGCCTTCAACATAGCTTATCATCGGCAGACAGATGGACATATAGAGAGGGTCAACATGATGTTGGAGGACATGTTGAGGATATATCTGATGCATCAATAAAGGAGATGGGAGGAGTACCTTCAAGTGGTTGAGTTTTCTTATAATAATTGTTATCAGGAGTCATTGAGGATGATTATATTTGAGGCACTCTATGGGAAGAGTTGTAATACTCCCATTAGTTGATGTTATCGAATGAATAGGGTGTTGATAGGACCAGACATGTTGGAAAAGATGGAAGAGGTAATGCGGGTCATCAAGAAGAATATGAAGGCAAGATAGGACATGAAGAAAGGTTATGCAGATCAAAAAAAGATGCTTAAGGAGTTTCAGGTTGGGGTAAAGGTGTACTTTTGCATCAAGTCCAAGAAGAGCTCCTTGAGGATTGGATCATGTTCCAAGTTGGCACCTTAGTTTTGTGGACCTTTCAATATTCTTGAAAGGATTGGACCAGTAACCTATTGGTGTGCACTGCCTCTGACAGTGAAATTTCATGATGTTTTCCATGTTTTATTGCTTAAGAATTATGTTAAATATATGTATCATGTGATTAACTTGTATGTATTGCAGGTGGAACCATAAAAAAAATTACAAATGAAACCTTAGTGTATTTTGTAGAGAAATATGTTCATGCTCCGGAATCGAGCAATCAAGCAGGTTAAAGTGTAGTGGAAGAAATTTTGGCTAGATGAAGCTACATGGGAGATGGAGGATCAGATGCAGGGTATGTATATTTCTCTATTCGTTGGTTGAGCGAATTTTTTTGGCATATGTTTTGGTGTGATGTTTTGGTTCATGTATATATTTATATGGATGTAAATATCGCCATGAGTTGTGTTATAAGGCTCCAATAAGCAGTATGGATGTCATGTCATTATGGTTGTCATGTTGGTTTGCTTCTTAGGAGGTTGATCATTGTAAATATTGCATTGAGCTAAGTTATAAAGCTCCATGGGAATTATGTTTTTTTTAGCAGTCTTGTTGGTTGTAGGTGTCATTGAACACCAAGGACGATGTTATAACAACACTGGTCAAAATTCCATGTAATAAAGTTAATAAAGGAAAAAAATAAGACCAAGGCCACAAGACATGAATTCCAAGATGAATGTCGGGAAAAACATCCTAGAGGGGTGTTCATTTGGATTATTATGGCTAAAGGAAATTGGAAAAGGAAATGACAAATTCTTTGGAAAGGAAAGAGGAATTAATTAGAATTTTATATATGAAAATAAAATAAAATAAGAGAAAAGGAAGGTGAAAGGTCACAGGTTGCATGTGAGGAGGAAAAAGAAGGAAAATAATGGAAAATGAAGAAAATAGAGGCCTCATTGATAAAAATTCTTCTAAGGATCAACTGGTAGATTTTGTCAGTATTAGCTTTTTGCTAGTTCAATTTTGGAGCTCTCTCTCTCTCTCTACTCTCTCTCTCTCTCTCACACACACACACACACACTCTTAGGCACTTAGAGAATTCTTGGAGCATTCTAACATTAGATCAAGAAAATAAAAGGAAGAGCAAAGAAGGAAAAGGTAAGGAAATACCAAGTAAGGAAGAGTAGAATCGAGCAACTACATTGGGATTACTTGTAGGTATCGATTTTCATGTGTGATTTCCTTGCTATATTTTTCATGGATGGTACATGCATGTGTGTATCTGGATCTGTTACTATCATTGGCATGTGTTTTTCCAGGTGTGACAATGATTTCCAACCTTGCCTTTTTATTTCCGGATAGCCATGGTGTGACAGGTTCTCTTTTACTTGGTTAAGCTGGATTGTCATATAGTTTCAAAACTGAGTGGGGTGGTCTCTGAAGAAGAACACAAGGCTTAGGAATACTTGGACTGGTATATTGTGGAATTGCGGTAAAGCCAAATTTTGTGTACCTCCGTGGGCCTATAAATCCTCAACGGATGAATGGAAGGATATACGGTAAAGCCTAGTTGTGTGTGCCCTCGATTAGGCCTAGAAATCCTTGATCAATGAATGGTGGAATATACAGTAAAGGCTACAGGGTGGAGTTTCGATTAGGGTTAGGAATCCTCGACCAGTGAATGGCAGGATATATGGTAAAGCTTAGAGACATAGATACAAGAAAATTTCTCACGGTGTAGGTGGAGAGATCAGGAGGCATCCTTGCTTATATAGGCCTAGTGATCCCTAGACCAGTATATGGTGGGATTATGGTAAATTCTAGTATTGTATGTTTATTGTTTGGGCATAGGAATCCCTTGGTGGATTATGGTAAAGATGGAGGAAACCTGATTGGTTTTGTTTTGAGTCCCACATTCATGCTTGGAATATGGCATGTGGGTGATTGGATGAAAGAAATATTTGGTTCAGCTCAATCTATGGTTGGGTGGTACGTGGAAGTCTCGGACCTGGTTGCATTTTGGATATGTTAATAAGAGTTCCTTCTCATTTTTATTTCATGTGTAAGTATACTTGTTCATATGTAGCTTTTATGGTTTTTATGCCCTTGTTATATCTGTTGGTTATATGCTAGTTATGAGTATGTTTTATGACAGAATTGATGTATGGATCTTATCATGTTTTGATTAGAAAATGAATGTACAATGAATATATGACCTAATAGATTATAATGGAACTATTTTGATAACACATCAATCTTCCTTTACGAATCCTAGATAATTATGAGACTTCTATGCTCATATTTGTTGTTATGATGTGTAGCGTACATATTTGTGACATGTTTGACACAATTTCTGTCATGGGTAGTAGGGGTTCAGGCAGGTCCTTGATCAATGATTTCATTAGTAACACTATTCCATCATTTTTTATCATTTCTGAAAGTTTCATGAAGTTCTGGGCAGTGGCCTCAGACCTAGCCCTGAAAAAGTGGCTCAGAATGTGGGGTCATTAGCTTAGAACTTCTTGAAAAATGCCACAGTCGATGGCATGCCTTGCCTTGGGAGCGACTCAAAGGCCTCAGTTGCATGCATGGCTTGTCATGGGAGCAGCTGAGGGTCCAGATCAGAAAAATGACAAGTTGTCTTAGGGGTTAAGCACCTAGAAGGATTGGTTGCCTCTGGAAGGGTTTGTAGCTCCTAAAGAAGGTCAGGTGGGTTTTGTTTTGTTGGTTCCATTTCCTTAACTGTACATGGGGATTTGAATCACATCATAGTAGCCTCTTGTCACATGTTTACCCCAATGGACCAGTTAGCTTGGGTAAATTTGGGAGGAGGGTGTTACCATCAATTCTGATTTCTCGATGCCATGCAAAAGGATTCTTGCTTAAATATCTCAATTCGATCAGGTGGACTTCTACCATGTTTACAGGAATTTAAACTCAATAGTTGATGAGATCGCCAAGAAAGGATCCTATCTGAATCAAGATGACATTGAAGTTAATCAATATATGAGTTTATATCCTATCATTTAATAATGAAAGGGTCCTTAGTGTAGAAATTATATAACTAATGCATTATATAATTTCTACATGGTATCATAGCGATATTGATCATAGCAATTTCAATTATTGAAGTGGTTGAATTTTGTGCTGGTGGAATTCGAATTTGATGGTGTCGAAGTTGAGCATTCATTGAAATTTATTTCAACGGATTGCGATTGGAGTATGCCCTTGAGGGTAGCTCGAATTATATTGCATGGAAGGACAGGATGGAAGCAGTGCTGGAGGATAATGGGTTGAAGGATTTCATAGATGCAGAAATTCCAAAACCCGCTTCTAGCGATGCAACCGCACTTGACGCATGGCAAAAGAAGATAGCAAAATGTCGAAGAATTCTATTGGAAGGTGTGAAGGATCACATAGTGTCCAGCCTTCATGGTAAAGCTTCTCCATTTTTGATGTGGAAATATTTGACAGAATTGTTCCAAAGCAAAAGCGACCAGAGGAAGTTGGCGCTTAAAGACAAGCTCAAGAAAATAAAAATGGAGAAGGGAAAAAGTATACCCAAGTACCTCACGAAGTTTTTCCAGTGCAGGGATGAGCTGGGAAGTGTGGGGGTTACTGTAGATGAAGAGGACTTGGTGAGCTTGGCTCTCCTTGGGCTTCCGAAGAGTTGGCATTCCTACGAGGACTCTGTCAATGGTCGGGAGAAACTGTTGGGACAAGAGCGACTTTGGTCGGATCTTATGCAGGAGGAGATAAGGCGAAGTAGCAAGGATGGATCTTCATCGAAGAATGAAGATGAAGAAAATTGTGCTTTGGCTGCCAAAGCAAGGAAAGGGAAGGGAAA
The DNA here is from genome assembly GCA_034641835.2 of Pinus albicaulis. Taxonomy (NCBI): domain Eukaryota; kingdom Viridiplantae; phylum Streptophyta; class Pinopsida; order Pinales; family Pinaceae; genus Pinus; species Pinus albicaulis. The sequence goes on along the minus strand of CM076572.1, from coordinate 1,227,776,848 downwards.
GAAAAATCCTTCTCAATTTGGTGCGAAAGGCAAGAAGCAAGACATATCCAAGGTGAAGTGCTTTCATTGTCACCAACACGGACATTACAACACTAATTGTCCACAGAAGAAGAAAAATAAGCAGGTTGTTGGATCTGCAGTTGGAGAGGCCTTAGCCTCGCAGTTTGAGCTGTATTTTTCGTTGATCGCATGCTTGGTCTCAAGTGTGATGGGATCAATGTGGTTTCTTGATAGTGGTGCGTCTTTCCAGATGACCGGAGACAAATATTTTTTTACTGATCTGGATGAAAAGGATCTTGGAGTGCACATCGAGATGGGCGATGATGGTAGATACAGTGCGACTGGTATCGGGACCATTTCCTTTGAGAGAGAGTCTAGAAAACCTTTCATCTTGAAGGATGTCATGCATGTTCCAGGATTGAAGAAGAACCTGATCTCTGTGGCGATTTTGGAAGACAAGGGATATGATGTTGTCTTTAGCAAGGGAAAGGCTTTATTACGCAGTAAGGCAACTGGTGAAACCCGGAGGATAGGGGTTCGAGTTAAGAACCTTTATCAACTGCAAGTAGATGGTTGTGCAACAATGACAGGCAAAGTAGAAGGAGTGGTGAGCCGAGATGAGGGCGAATTGTGGCATAGGAGATTAGGCCATCTTCACCATGGCGCTTTGAAAATTTTGCAGCAGATTTCTACTAGGCTTCCCAAAGGTACACTTGCGCAGTCAGATTAGTGCAAGGGATGTACTTTGGGAAAATTTGTGAAAGCCACCTTTCATGAGAAGGATATTCACGCCACAACGATCCTTGAGAGAATTCACACAGACGTGTGTGGACCTTTCTCAGTAGCTTCGACAGCAAAGCACAGGTATTATGTGATATTTGTTGATGACTTTTCTCGTAAGTGTTGGATCTCCTTCATGCAGAAGAAGAGCGAGACATTCTCAAAATCTGTGAGTTCAAGGTACTGGTGGAGAAAGAGTCAGGGAAGCAGGTGAAGGCTCTTAGTAGCAATAATGGTGGTGAATTCATCTCTGGCAAATTCAAAGACTTTTGTAGCACAGAAGGAATTCGAAGAGAGCTCATAGCGCCTCATAACCCACAGCAGAATGGGGTTGTGGAGCGAAAGAACAAAACGATCGTGGGTGTTGCACGGGCGATGTTGCATGATCAGGGCCTTCCCATACACTTATGGGCCGAAGCATGCAACACTGTGGTTTATGTGCAAAACTGTTTTCCTCATAGAGTACTTGGCAAGAGTACACCCGAAGAGGCGTTTTCTGGTAAGAAGCCTGATATTTCTCATTTGAAGATTTTTGGCTCACCTGTTTACATTCATGTGACGAAGGATGCCAGGAAGAAGCTGGAGTCGACCGCAGAGGTTGGGATATTTTCGGGGTACACAGAAACACCCCACAACTATCGTGTGTATTTGCCAGACAGTCGGAAGACTGTTGTGCGACGGGATATTAAATTTCATGAGGAGAAAGCCATGAAGTTGTCGCTTGAGAGGGAGCTACACTTGCATGCAGATGAGGAGCTATTAGTTCCTAAAGATGAGCCTCGGGATGTGGATTAGCCATAAGAGGAGGTTCATGGAGTGGAAGAAACCACTCATGCAGCGCTAAACATTAGAGGGCAGAAGCGCACTATAGAAGCTAAGCAACTGAATATTGATGCAACGCAGAATGTAGGAGCCCCTACATCACAGCGCAGACAGAGACAATCACCTGACCGATATACTGGATACATGGCTTTGATGAGCAAGTGTATCATGACAAAACCATCTTCTTTCGAGGAAGTGGTGGAGAACCCTGCATGGGTAGATGCCATGGTGGAAGAGTATGATTCGATTGTTAGAAACAGTGCATGGGAGATTGTCCCAAGGCTGGAAGGGAAATCAGTGGTAGGTTCAAGATGGATCTACAAAGTGAAGCAAGCTACTGACGGGAGCGTCGAGAAGTACAAGGCAAGATTTTTTGCCCGAGACTTCTTACAGATCGAGGGGATCAACTATGAAGAAACCTTTGCACCTATCACAAGGTATTCTTCCATACGGACCATCCTTTCTCTCCCAACGAAGATGGATTGGCACATTCGTCAGATGGATGTGAAGACTGCGTTCCTCAACGGAGTCATTGAGGAGGAGGTGTACATAGAGCAACCTGAAGGTTTCAAAATCTTCAGCAGCGAGTTGCATGTGTGCAGGCTCAAAAGAGCATTGTATGGGCTGAAACAAGCACCTCGTGCTTGGTACACATGGATAGACAGTTATTTCACTGGTCTTGGATTCACCAAGAGTGAGGCGGATCCGAACCTATACCAGATTGTGGTGGAGGGTAAGTTGCTGATCATTTTACTTTATGTAGATGATTTGATACTGACAGGTGATGAACAGTTGATACTCTCATGCAAGGCTGATCTTGCAAAGGAGTTTGAGATGAAGGACTTGGGCCTCTTTCATTATTTCCTGGGATTGGAAATTTGGCAACAGAAGGATGGACTGTTTGTGTCTCAAGGAAAGTATGCCCGGGAGATACTGGAGAAGTTCAACATGCAAGGTTGCAAGCCTATCGACACTCCTCTTCCTGGTGGTTGGAGGAAAGAGGATGCTACATCGGCAGAGGTAGTGGATGCCACTGTTTACCGATAGTTGGTTGGTTCGCTCATGTATCTAGTCAATACACGACCGGACATATGCTACGCTATTAACCAACTTTCACAAGCTATGGTTAAGCCTACCAAGCTATTTTGGAAGGCAGGAAAGCATGTATTGAGATATCTCAGAGGCACATCGGGATATGGATTATGGTACATACAGTTGGATGAGGTGAAGCTATATGGCTTCACGGATGTAGATTGGGCAGGGAGCCCAACGGACAGAAAGAGAAAATCTGGAGGGATTTTTAGTATCGGGTCTACAAATGCTTTCTGTTAAAGAGAAACAGATCCTGTAGACGGCCAACAAGAGGTTTAGCTACAAGAAGTCGGTCGCAGTGGTGGCTAAGTATGGATGATGAAGATTCCGTCAAGGTCATTCGCCTACACTTATATCCTACTGTGATATATTGTGATAATCAGAGTTGCATTAAACTTTCAATTAATCTAGTATTTCATGATAGATCTAAATCACATCTAAACACATTGACATCCAATACCATCATATCAGAGATTGTGTGCAGCGGAATATCATGTTACTTTCTTACATTCCTATGGAGGATCAGGATGCAGATATTCTGACGAAGGCGCTCACCAGGAGCAAATTCTAATACCATAGAGACAGGATTGGGGTGGCAGATAATCCCTATCTTGTTGAGAGGAGTGCTGGAGATTCAACAAGATGATGAGCTTAGAGGAAAGAGCTCGCATCTGCGTCTACTGTGCTATTTTTTAAAAAGTAAAACATTTTTAGACTATGTCTATTTTTAGACATGTCGATCATATTCTATGAGTTGCAAGATGCTATTTGTGGATGGTTGGTCAAGTTGGAAAAATAGATGGACTTCTATTTTTAGACATATTGGGCGGAATCTATTTTTAGATTGCCAGTTTAAAAATAGATATGTCGAATATTATTAGCTCTTAATAATATTTGGACTCTAAACATTATCTTATTCTCTTGGAGCACTTCAGTTAAGTGCATAGATGTGGCACAGGAGCTGACAGAAGGAATTACGCTATTCCTAAGGGTTTAGTGGAGCTATTGCATGGAGGACTTCAGTTAGAACTCATGTGACATAGTTTGTTGGAGTTGTAGAAGTAGTTGGTGGAGTTGTGTTCAATTTAACTCAGTTAGACACAATTGAGCTAGTTGTATCTAGTCTAACTAATTAATACACTAGTGAGAGTGGTGTGAATTAATTAATAATTAATTCACTAAATATTAACTCATTAATCAACTGAAGAATACATCAGTTAACTACAGGGCATGGACAGTTTCAGTGGAAACCAGTGGAGAGATAGGTGAAAGGGAAATATGACTATCAATTGTGACTATAATGATGCATTGATTGCATCCAACACTCAATAGAGATGCCAATGAGGATTGCGCAGTGCAAGCCAGGTGGATTCGAGTTCATTCAGAGCCATTCTTCAGTAGGGATTGTGTAGTAGAAGCAGGCCAACAGGTGGAAAATATCGGTGCATGGATTTGCAAGATCGGGCCTGATTAGTGTGTAGCGATTGTATTGTACTGAGAGCTTGATATGATCAGCTTTGTATGAGGATTGTTACATGATCTCTATGTCATATATTATATATAGATAGTTGGGTTTTTTAGCTTCAGGCTTTCCCGTTAAAACACTGTGTTAATGTGTGTGAATTTTTATGGTTTCATGTGTGCTTTGCAATTGATTTAATTTCCGCATGTGATGATCAATGGTGGAATAGATTCTGTATTGTGCATGAAGTTAAAATAGTGTGTGATCAGGAGAATCTTGGATATATAACGCATTGGTTATATAATTTCTACACTTAGATTTATTTATGTATTATTGGGAAAGATATTTAGGCCCCCCTCCATTGACATATATTGCAATGATCATTGTGAGGATATTTTATTTAGATTTCATTACACACCTCCGGGCTTAGATTCCTATTATTTGTAAGTCGGCCACTCTTCTTCATCCTTGATTTATCAGGATCTACCTTAGGTGTCACATTATGGTGAATAGACGACACCCTCTTCGGACTTCTTTAATAATAGGGGATCACATCTATTTATTTCGCCATAAGCCTGAGTTAATACATTACCTCTCGACTATAGCGACCAGTGCATTCTGAGTGTGAATGAAGTTAATTCTTTTGTCCTACTACAATCTTACTCCGTTGTCTTTCTCCTTAAGTGAATTTCATGTGGAGATTTGAGTCATTTTGTTACAGAATGTCTCACGCCATCACCCTAGCTCCTCCTATTTGTCAACTTCTTTGAAAAATTTTCTCTTATCTTGGTTTCTATGTGTGTTCAATTATTCGGTTTTGGTTTCTCTTAAATTCATGGATCAAGTGAGTGGAAATTCCTCAGTGCCAATTCCTGGCCTTTAGAGTTCTCTTTGCAAGAAGGATGAAATTTCCATTCCATTATAAAATATTTATTCCTCTGACATAACCGACAGAATGAAGGATTCTTCCCAAGGCCTGATAGCCTCTATCTTGAAGTTGGAAGGTATGGTGGAGCGCCAAAGATGTTCCTTTGAGATTTTCTTGGAAGACAAGTTGCTTGCTCAACACGTTGAAATGGAACTCTCCCTTAATGGAATGAAGGAAGAAATTCAACATCTTAGCTATCATGTTGTAGTGTTGGAAGTTTCCTCCTCATATGTTGGAAGGACTACTCCTGAAGGCACTGGTCTTGCGATCCCTTCTTTGTGCAAGAGGTCTTGCTGCCCAAGAGGTTCGAATATTAATGGTTGAAGCACCTAGTGATGTTTGTTGCGCTCCCTGGAAGTCAATTTTGGTTTTGTTCCTCCTATCCCTCTTTTTAATGGGCTTTTGCATGGTTCTAAATTCAATTTAGTATTATTTCTTTTAATATTTTAAAGAAATTGATCATAATTTAGTTGTTAAATTAGTAGTGGATAATTATCACTTGTTGTGACAAGGGCTAATGTATCTTGTTTTGCCATCTTTATATAAAGAAAATCAAAATCACCATTCTTACATGGTTCTAAATTCAGTTTAGTATTATTTCTTTTAATATTTTAAAGAAATTTATCATAATTGTGTTGTTAAATTAGTAGTGGATAATTATCACTTGTTGTGACAAGGGTCAATGTATCTTGATTTGCCATCTTTATATAAAGAAAATCAAAATCACCATTCTTAGAATTAAGTGTTGGTGAGGTAATTCATGAAAGATAAAAAATTAAGTGTTGGTGAAATAGTTCATAAAAGATAAAAAAAAATAGGTTTTCATTTTTATTAGATATTTCAAGATCTTAAGTTTAGCTTCCACCAACTATCCTGCAGGTTACATCCTGAATCCTTTTATTTTTTAGATTTCCCGTCTTCCAAGAAATGGCATGGGATAAGTGTGGTCTCCATTCCATACAATAAAGTGTCCATCTCCACTGTTCATTCTTGAATTGTTTATTCAAATTGAAATTGTTGAAATAATTAGGTTGACAAGCTTCGTTTATTTACGTTTATTTTTTATCCAAATTTAATAATATCAGAATAAAATCAAGAGTTACACAACCTAATCACACCAAAACCGGTTTGTACCACCTCCACTACTTCGCCTAGCCATAGATACCTGCATCCGCATTATGAATCCGCCCAAGGTTTCATTGTTAGGTGGTTTTGTTTGTGTTAAGAATTTATTGTTTTATGTCAATCTGTTAGTGTATGAGATTTGTTCGATTCTTGAATATTGATAAAATATTTAAGGTTTAAATTTAATAAATGAGTTATTATTCCATATTTCTTTCTTAAAAATTTTTATTTTAAAAAATAATCAAACACAAATTTCAACAATCTGCCTTTGAAATAGTCGTAGGAAACCAAACACAAACAAAGGTCAACAAACGGCCTTTAAAATAATCGTAGGATCGAAGCTTTAAGTAATTCACGCCAAGTTTAGACACTTTTTTTCACAACATGAAGCATTTCTTTACCATAAATTCGAAGAACAAAATGAGACTCGAACCCTTGGTAGGTGATCAGGAAACCAAACGCTTTTTAAATGTGAAGCGTGCCTCCCTTTCAATCCAATAATTCAATTTTTTTCAAGTCTAGGTTGTATTAAATTATCACTTTAACTATTGTTTTCTTCATTTTTTAAGTTTAATTTTAATTGTAAGTTATATTAAATTATCACTTTAACTTTCTTAATTAGACTAATAATATTATTGCATAAATTTTCGCTTTCTTCCATGTGTGTAGATTATTTCATAATTTTTTTAAAAATCTTTTTACTTATAATTTTAATTGAAAATTAAATTAAAACACATTATCATGAATTACTTTACAATTATAGAGAATTGAAGGACTTGCGGTAACTAGGTTTTGTTTTAACTCATTAATTTATACACAAATTGTGGGGATCTGCGTGATTCAATGAAGAAAATAATATATCTTGAAGGAATGACAACTAGTTTTGCAAGTTCTTCTCAGGTAGATCATGCTAATGTTTCTTGTAGTGCCATGTTGAAATCTGGATCTCTTCTACAGACAATTCAAGAAGTGCTTGCCTTGTTGACAATTCAAGAAACACAAGGAGATGTATGGTTTCTAGATTTAGGGTGTAGCAACCACATGACTGGGAACACAGAAATGTTTTCCAATCTAGATGAAAACTTTAAAATGTGAAGTGACATTAGGGATTAATAGCAAAGTCTTTGTCATGGGAAAATGAAAAGTTGACATTCTATCAAAAAAGGGGGAGAAGAAGTACATTTTAGATGTCTGTTTTGTCCCTAGTTTGAAGCATAACCTCATAAGCATTGGACAACTCATGCAAAAGGGCTACAATGTATTTTTCAAAAATGATGTGTGAAAAATCTTGGATAAGTCTCCAAGCAGACAACTGATTGCAAAAGTTCAAATGACAAACAATAGAATGTTTCCTCTCAAGCTAAAATCAGATTTGAAGGAAGAAGGTGCTCAAGCACAACCATCAATGAATTCACAAGTGTATGAAAGTAAATTTGTAGCTGTCACACAAGTAGACTTTCAAGTAGAGGTCAAAGATGAAAATTGGTTATGGCATTTGAGATTTGGTCATCTCAACTTTAGAGGTTTGAATTTGTTGCATAGGAAATGCATTGTGAAAGGATTGTCACTTATAGAAAACCCGGACAACCAATGTGAAGGATGCATCTTAGGCAAACAACATAGAGTCCATCATAAAAGTCAATAAGGGAAAAGGCACCTTTGGAGATTGTTCATTCAGAGTTATGTGGACCAATGCAAACACCATCAACTGGGGGAAACCATTATATTTTGGCTTCTATAGATGATTATACAAGGAATACATGGGTCTACTTCATAAAATATAAAAGTGAAGTGTTTAAGCGCTTCTTCCAATATAAAGCTCTTGTTGAGAGGCAAAGTGGACACTACATCAAAGTGTTGAGGACTGATAGAGGTGGAAAATATATCACAAATGACTTCCTACGTTTTTGTAGGGAGCATGGAATTCACAAGAAATTTACAACAAGGTATACACCTCAGCAAAATGTTGTCGCGGAAAGGAAGAATATGACCATTATGAAAATGGAAAGGAGTATGTTGAAGGCAAAGCATTTGCCAAATGATTATTGGGCTGAAGTCGTCGCTTGTGTAGCATATATTATTAATAGGTGTCCAACCAAAAGTGTTATGAATATAGTTCCTGAAGAGGCATGGAGTGGAAGAAATCATAGTGTTACTCACATGAGAGTGTTTGGATGTGTGGCATATGCACATGTCCCAAATGAGTTGAGGAAGAAGTTGGATAGCAAGGGGGAGAAATGTATATTTGTTGGATATAGTGATGAATTTAAGGCATACAAACTCTATAATCGATCAACCAAGAAGGTCACAATTAACAGAGATGTTCAGTTCATAGAAGAGGAAGCAAGGGATGGAAGTTTAGAGAAGACATTTAATGTGAAGAAATGTGTACCCCATGAAGACAAAGATGAACTGACTTCAACAATTAATTTGTCAATGGTGACTCCTCCTACACCTACACAAGCTCAGCAAAGAAGTCACCATGTGACATCGTTAACAAATAATAGGACAGTGTCGCGCAGTCAAGCAAGTGTTTCTCCAAGCAAACCACAAAGATATGCAACTCCATCTACTTCAAGCACAACACCAAGTGACATGTCAAGCCCATCTTTCGCAAGCATAAGAGGACAAAAATTCTGAAATTTAAGTGAAATTTATGAGAAAAATGAAGTTGATAGTAGTGTTGGTTTGAATTCTTTGTTCACATTGTTTTGTCATGTAGATGATCCAATTCATTTTGAGGATGCAGTAAAAGAAGAAAAATGGGTTGTGACAATGGATAAAGAAATAGGAGCAATAGAAAAGAATGACACATGGGAGTTAGTGGACCTTCCACAAGGAAAATAAGTCATTGGAGTGAACTGGGTCTATAAGAACAAGAGCAACATTGAAGGAAAGATTGAAAGGCATAAAGCAAGGTTAGTTGTCAAAGGATACAAGCAACATCATGGAAGAGATTATGCAGAGACATTTGCGTGAGTCGCGAAGATGGAGATAGTGCATACAGTGTTGTCAATTGCAGCACAACATAAATGGAAAGTATATCAAATGGACGTAAAATCAACATTTTTAAATGGAGTGCTAAAAGAGGAGGTGTTGTTGTGCAACCACTTGGTTATGGGGTAGAATGACAAGAAGAGAAGGTGTATAGGTTGAGGAAAGCTTTTTATGGGCTCAAGCAAGCACCACGTGCATGGTATAGTAGAATAGATCCTTACTTGATGGACAATAGGTTCGGAAAATGTGACGGTGAGCCTACTATATACATCAAAGAAAGTGATGGTAAGCTTCTTATTGTTGTTTTTTATGTATATGATTTGATTTTTACAAGGAGTGATGATTTCCTCATCGCTGAATTCAAAGAAGTCATGAAAAGTGAGTTTGAAATCACTGACTTTGAGTTGTTAAGATATTTTTTGGGCATAGAAGTGAAGCAAACAAAAAATGGTATTTTTATCTCTCAAGCAAAGTATGTTGTAGACATTTTAGAGAGGTTTAATATGCAGAACATCAAGCCAACACCAACTCCAACTGTCATGGGGTTGAAGTTGAGCAAAGAAGATTGCAACAACAATGTCAATCCTACATTATACAAAAGAATGGTGGGAAACTTAATGTATTTGACTGCAACTAGGCCCAACATAATGTATGAAGTGAGTTTGGTGTCAAGGTTCATAGAGACACCCAAGGCGACACATTGGCAAGCATCCAAAATGATCTTAAAGTATGTCAATGGGACAAAGGAATATGATATTTTGTACACCACAACAGAAGAATTTAGGTCGGTTGCTTACACTGACATTGACTGGGCAGGAAGTATTGATGATAGAAAGAGCATGTCAGTATATGTTTTTCATTTTGGTTCGGGAGCCATTTCATGGGCTTCCAAGAAGCAGCCTATAGTGTCATTTTCAATAGCAGAAGCTGAATATGTCGCCACAACAACAAAAATGTGTCAAATAGTTTGGATGAGAAGGATGTTGAAGGATTTATGCCATGAACAAGATGGAACAACAACTATTTTTTGTGACAATAGTTCAACAATTGCAGTATCAAAGAATTATGTTTTTCACAAGAGGAAAAAGAACATTGATGCTAAATATCATTTTATAATAGAATTAGTTAACAATGGTGAGATTGTTTTGCAACACTGCAGGTCAGAAGAATAATATGCAGATATATTCATAAAGCCATTGGCACATGGAGATTTTTTTTATCTCAGAGATTGTTTGGGAATGGTCAATTGTGGTAGTTGCGATTAAGGGGGGGTGTTGGAAAATTAATCTCAACCACTGTGTTAAATGGATTGATAACAGTCATACCTAAAGTAAATAATTTTCAGGTTGTGGACTTTGTTTGCAGGCAAGGACATCGTTTAAATAAAGTTCTGAATAGTAGTACATATTACCCATTCCGCAGCTATTAATTATTGTCCTCAAAGTTTAGAAAATGATGTTCACCCAAATTGTGTCTTAAATCTATTTCTTGTCATGTATTAATGTATTAGAAATGTATGTTTTTAATTAACAAGTTTGTAATAGCTTAATGCATTGTAGCAGATGGAAGTATGTGAAGACAAGGGGGGGAAATCGTGGAGCGAATTTTGGTGGCCGTGTGAAAACAAATAATTTCGTAACTCCTGCTGAATTTAAATCTCAGTAAGAACTCTTGTTTTACTGGTGAAGGAGTAGCAACTGCCATATGAATTACTTCTTGTGTTTTGGAATCATAATATAAAGTTTGGGTTGTTGCGATTTGGTTATGAAAATTTCACGTATGAGTTTTACCGCAACAACTCTACTTTACTCTATTTCACCGTGAGTAATTTTTTTTTTAATTTTTACTCCATTATATAATTATGCAAATCAACATGTTTTAATCTTTGCCACTTTATATTAAAAGGAAGTCTCATATGTTTTAATTTTCACAACTATATTGTCACGGTTAAGATCATCTTTCTGCGCAACTATGTGTGTTTAGGAAGAATTCCCCCCTCTCAAAATTTTTAACAAATAACCCTAATCTCAGCCAGTTATCTGAAAGCGAGCATGCTCTCCAAAAAAAAAGCCTATGCAATCACATTGATCTGCAATGAATCTAAAAGCAGACATTGGATGCCCATGGCCAAAGAGAATGGCACCAAATCCACCTGGAACCAAGTTATGAAATTTATCCACAATGACTCTGCCCTATAGCAAGGCCACCTGCTTCTTGATATCGCAATCTACACGACCACCACCTTCGGCGACAAAGAAATCGGTCGTGTTCGAATCACATTGAACGAATTGTTGAAGCCCGCCAATAGCAACAAGGGTTCCAACGTCACTGCGCAATTCGTGAGCTACCTAGTCCAGAAATCATCTGGAAAAGCCGAGGGAGTTCTTAACTTCTTTGTCAGATTCGTCGAAAAAATCAATTTCAAGTGGTAGCTACAGCCACTGCAAGGAGTCACAGGGTCATATGGAGCTTCCAAGAAGGAGGATCCAGTGACCACGTTTCCTGCAAGGTTATATGGGGTGGCAAGGACCGAGACAGTGACTGCGTATACATGCTACCCATTAGCTGGATCGTCCTCCTATCCACCGACGAATAATGAGTGCCCTACACCACTATATCCGCCTCCTCCTCCCCTTTACTACCATGGTTACCCTCTGCCATGCTACTAGGGTTACCATCCTTACCAGGGCTACCCACCTTACTAGGTTTATCCACCCGTTGTTCCTGCGGTGCAGCAGCCGCCTAGGAAGAATAATAAATCTGGGATGGTTTTGGGGGCAAGCTAATTGGCGGAGCACTCGATGATCTATTGCTCAAAGATTTGATTGGCGGTTCAATCTAATGCAGGGCTTCACGATGTCAGTGGATTTTGTTAACAGAAATCCACCCTCGGGAATTTGGCGGGCAACTAAAATATCACATCTCGTAAATTCTCGATTTGGCAGTATTTGTGAATATCATATTCGGGTTTGATTTTGGTGATAAGGTGTACCTTTAATATGAATCAGTAAGACTTTATTACTGCATCTTCTGCCATCAAATACAAATTTATATTAACATGCACCTGAATTTGGTTAACTGAGCAAATTCCCTAAGTTTTATGATTGTGATTTTTCATATTTGTATAAATATGGTTTTAGTTTTAATATTTGCAATTGATTATATTATGGTTTTACACATATATTTTTATTTATTTTAATCAAATTGAAATGGTTGGAATAATTATGTTGATAATCAAATTGAAATTGTTGGAATAACTATGTTGATAGGCCTTTATTTAAATTTAATTTTTATCCAGATTTAATAATAAAGAAATTAAATCAGGAGTTCCCCAACCTAATCACACCTTTTTTCAGTTTCAAAAACTAAAACCAAGTTTCTATTAATCCCTATGAGATTTTTGGATCACTGAATATTGGCTAAATGTAATAATTTGTACATGGATAAAATTATTTTACTTTAAAATTCTTCAAAATTTTAAAAAGACATTTTATAATTTGTATACTAAGGTTAGTAAAATTGGCCCATATTTCTACACTTTAAAATTAATTTCTACTTTAAAAATTTTCCAACCCAAATGTCCACCATCAAATCCACTGGCTGACTCGATTGCTCATCCTTGCTAGGTTGGTTGGTTCACTATGGAAAATCAAATTTGGATATCTATGCAAAATCAAATCCATATAGGTGTGCAAGATTAAATCCATTTTCTCATTGGATCATTGATTTCTTCACTTTTGAGCTAGAAGAACAAATTGAGACTAAATTCTATGTATTCGCTGAGATTTTCTTTTTAATTGTGAGCCAAAACTTTATCATTTAATTTATATAATTATGCTTGTTTATTTTTTTATCCATTTTCTTTTGTAAGCTTGGTATTACTTCTATTTTCATTAATTTTTAATAGCAAGATATAATCAGATAAATACTATTAGGTGGCCTCAACTTGCCCTTAACAAAAAACCAAGTCTGTTGGCCACCTGATGACATGGTATGCCATCCAAAAATATAAGGTTCTTAGTCTATCATACAAAGCTAATAGTGATTGAATGTTCATACATATAATTTTTTGTACCTACCTACTCGCAGGACTGGTTAACCATAAAAATCTAAATGTTATCTGCATATAAACATAGATACAAAAAACTAACAGAAGTAAGCAACATTAAACTACTCTGCATCCTCAACCGAGGTAGATTCGACAGGCGCCGAGTCCTAGACCGAATTGTCGAGGAGCTCCGTTGATTTGGATATGTAAGGGAGATGATACTCGATGCATGTGAGGCGCCCATCTTGCTTTTGAAGCTGGAATCTGAGCTTGTCAAACTCACCCCTATAATCTGGAAAATCCTGAACAATTGTGGCCAAGCTCATTTAAATTTGTTGTAGGCCTTTGCCTAAAATTTCCTTCATGGACCAATATAGAAACAAGGTTTGTTTAAACTCTGTCACTCTGCCCCGCGTCTTCCTAGGGTCAGGCACAAGGCCCCTCCATTCTTCCACTTCCATTTCCATCGTTCCAACCTTCCTATTGAGGCCGTCTTCCCACTTCTCAATCAACTTTTGAATTTCCTCTGTTGTATTCTCATGTTATGCCTTCGCTGCATCTTTAACTATTCCCATTGTGGGCCTCCTGCCCTGCGGCATACTCGTGGGCGAGCTGGATTGGCCCTACAGCTCTTTACCTTTGTATTTACGGCCTCGACCTCTCGCTGCAGGGATCTTGGACCGAACCATCTTCTTTTTCTCCTCGTCCAGAGGGCTATGCAATTCCTATCCAGGTGTGGGAGGGTGAGACTTCCAACAATCTCGAGATCCCAAAAGCTTACATGTCCAATGATCAACACAGTGATGTGATTATGTGAAATAAAACAAACCGCCATTCCTTTTAGCGTAATTACCATTACTTTCATTCCCCGAGATATGTAGAAATTTGTTTTCCCACGCCCCGACATCCGGAGTGACATGCGGGTTGGTTGAGTTACCCTTACAAGTTTTCCCAGCACCATGCCAAAAACCTGTAGTGCCCTGACTCGGCTTCGCAGCTACAACCTGGCTGTGACTTGACGCCTTCTTCCCACACCCTTTACAATTTCCATCAACCAGTGACCCCAACCCAGATAAAGGAACAGCCGACCCGTCGTGACTCCACCTATCCCAATTATCAGAATTAAATTGTCTACCCTCATCCCCTTCCTGGGTCAAACCCCACTGATCTTTCACCCTCCTCTCAGAGACATGTATTTCATGTTAGTTATTTTGGAAGTGAAACAAATATAGTTCGAAGGCCAAGCAACCGGAAAGACTCCAAATAGAGGGAAATCTTCGCAGCCCGACTCAACCCACCAAGACCTATTTCCCTAACTACATTGGCTCTCACATTGGCACATGCAAAGAGCGTACCCCATTCCCCCAAGGATAAGAAAACACAGTATAATCCCGACCCCACCGAATTAACTTTCCTATTACCCCATGACTCCCCATTACCAGAAAATTTCTTGTACAAGGTCAACCCCATACCCTCATACTCCCAAGACTTCCAAAAAGATTGGCCCTTGATGCCTTTACTTAAGAAAATCGTGGCATGAGAGATGGAAAAGGAACTGATAACATACCAAATAATCATCGCGGTCGAGCGTTGAGGAGGGATCGGAGCTCTTTGATCACGCCTGCGCGAGCTTTTACCTTCACAACATAACCCCCACACCATCCACTGCAGCATTTTTGTCAAATTTCAGAGGCTTTGTCCCTCCACCTCGCCTTTTCATGCATTTTGAAGGAAATTCTACCACCCTTGCCACTCATGTGGAGGGTGGTGCACTTCATTACCAAGGCCACCATCATAAATGTTGATGGAGGGCCAATCTACCACACTGCACCTTGATTGAGAATTTTTCAACGGCCTACCTCTAAAATAGTCGTAGAAAAGCAAACACACAAATGTCAACAAACTGCCTTTAAAATTGTCGAAAGATTGAAGCTTTAAATAATTCTTCTTTAAAATAGACGCATGCGAGATTAAAGCTTTAGATAATTTTTTTGCAACATGAAGTATTTCTTTACCATAAATTTGAAGAACAAAATAAGAATTGAATACTTGGTAGGTGATGAGGAAACCAAACCCTTTTTTAAATGTGAATTGTGCCTCCCTTTCAATTCAAGTATTTAGCGCATTAAAATAGATTTTTTTTCTTGGGTCTTTTAAATAAATCAAATTTGTGTGAATACAACTCGAAAACAAAATTGAATACCTATTTCATCGTTTTTAGTCCCTGCCCGGCAGGGACTCTTGTAATCGAAATGCTTTGGAATATGAACCGGCTAAACAAAATCAAATGCTTAAACTGAAACTAGCCTAAGTTTTTTTACATGTTTTTGTTCACTTTTGAACAACCTATTAAACACTAACAAGGGTTTCAGTTCACGAATCAAAACCTTCAAAATCTTTGAGGTCTTATTTGGCCTTTTTCAAGGCCGTAATAAGCATTGTGTATCAGAAACTTTGTTTTCAAGCTTTTTTTATGATATTGAAGTAATGCTACTTTTGAAATCTTTAACATTATATATTTGCAAGAATATTTGTCCCGAGCATTAAAAACATTTTACATTAAAATTAAAGCATTTTAAAATGCATTTTACAATTAAATGTTTCTCTGCTTCTTTGTTGTTGTACTTCTAAGTGGCCACGTTACATTTTACATTAAAATTAAAGCATTTTAAAATGCATTTCACAATTAAAATTTTCTCTACTTCTTTTCTTTTGTTCTTTGTTGTTGTATTGCTAAGTGGCCACATTTCCTGCTGTTTCACAATACCTTGTATAACGCCTGACATGCCACGTTTTTCCGGCTGCTTAAGAATACCTGTATGACAGTACCCTGCATGACAACTGCATGACAACTTGTTAGGCCACATTTTTTCCACCGCTTCATAATACTCTATATGACAGCCTGCCAGGGGTCAAAATTCATTGGAGTTTTGTGGAATCTGGAACCCGCTTATGATCACTCAAGGTCAACTGTATCTTGTTGTTTTCCTGCAACTTGAATAAAATGGTACAACTCTTTGTTAGAAATTATCATTCAAAAGTTATTGTTGTCCAAAAAAAATCATTCTGAATTATTACTATTATTATTACTATTACTCTGAATTATTGAATTGATTATTACTATTGGATTGATTATTACTATTATTCTAGAATTTGGATTATTATTATCATTGTTAGTATTACTATTACTGTGAATTATTACTATATAAAAACTACACAAAAAAAATTTGATTTAAATGCTTTACCAATAATAAAAATTCTCTGAATAAGGTTAGCCTTTAAAATATTGGATTTCCATTTAATCAAAGCACATGTATGAAAATTTCTTTCCTTAACATCCAAGAAAATCGTCTAGGATAAAGTTAGCCTTCAAAATATTGGATTTCCATTTAATCAAAGTACATGTATGAAAATTTCTTTCCTTAGCACCCACGAAAATTCGATATTCTTTTGGTCTTTTTTAAGTGTAATTTTAATGGTAGGTTATATTAAATTATCTTTTTAAGTGTAATTTTAATGGTAGGTTATATTAAATTATCACTTTAACTTTCTTCAGTAGAGTAAAATTGTTATTGCACAAATTTTCTATTTGTGTTGTGACTTTGAATGTAATTATAAAAATTATCATTAATATTTTTTAGTAACTTTAATTAAAATTAAATTTAAAAATATTATTATAAATTAATGAGTTATTATAGAGATAAAGTTTAATTTATAATTACACTATAAGGCGTTATTATTTGAAAACAACTTTCCTCCTATGCCACCTGTTTCTTTATATGTCTTTGATTTAGGTGTGATTCAAATAATGTGTACCAACAAATTAAAAACCAGTATTAATTAGTTACAATTAGTTATGTAATAATTACAATGGGTTATGTGATAGTCTGATAAACTTTAAATACCAAGATTAATCTATGTTCGTTGGAGGTCTTCGGATAAAAGATAAGCTCTGTATCTCAATAGACGAAGGTGCAGAATTAACGATAATCATCATATTTTGAAAGAATAATCATCTTCACAAATTCTTTGTTTAATTCTTTGTTTTGGTAGGAGGTGGTTGTTGGTAATTTGCCTCGGTGTGAAAACTAATTCTATACCATTGTTCTCCAAGTTTTCCATTTAAAATATAACAATGTCGCCATTTTGTCTCTTGGAATGTCTTTGTTTTCAGTCCTTTTCATTTGCAACAAGTTATAATATTCCTTCTGTGCTTTTCTCTCTTGACACACATATTCAGCCTGTCATTTGCGGCTGTAGATTTAGTTTATATCAGAGCATTTTGCTTTCCCTACATAGAAATTGTTGGAGCAAAGTTTATTGCTTCATATTCCAGAATAGCAGCATGTTCTCTCTGTTGGTTCTACCTCATCGAAATAGAAAAAATGTGCAATATAGGGTAAATCAATGATGATTAATATGTTATTGATTTTTGGAACTACACCGCTGCTTGGAAATGAAGCCGATTACCAGAGCAATATTGATATCTCAGAGATTTGTGTTCAATATCTAAGATTGTGAGTTTGTTCATGGATTTTGATTTCCTCTCTTTTACGAATCAGTTTTATGGTGCAACAAGGGACATGTGACAAAACTCAAACTCTAACAGTGCAATTACAAATTTATGTTCATGCCATATGCTTTCCTGTGAAAGAAATGCGGATTGTTTGCTAAAATATCTCTGATTATCTAAATTCATATGTAAACTTAAAATATCATTCCTGGTGTCATGAATTATTTCTTTTCGTTTCATTTCAAAACTGTATAAATTATTATAATTTAATCATTTGTGGGTAATGAGGATAGCTTTTATTAATCGTATGTGTGTTTGAGTTACCATAATTATGGAAAGGAAAATTAGTTCAAAATAAAATCTTAATCTGCAAACTATATTATTGATAAAATAGATTACACACATTTATACAAGAATTAGTCTCAAGATAGGAAATCTATCTTGGACGTACAATAAGTTGGTTGAGGGAATATCTCAACCTCTCACCAAACAAGGAAACTAGTTTTAGCTAACTCCTATTGAATAGGAACAGACTCTATAGATAGAGAGTCACGATTGGACAAGTAGGAATTACACGTTCTAACACACCCCCTTAATGACTACTTGTCTCAATATCACTTCGCAAAATCTAGTTGTGGTCAAACATAACAAAGGATATGTCGACGTCCATATAAAGGAGCAACCATCCACCAGAATGCATGGGTAACAACTGCTGCAACCGCTGGTCTCGTAGAATGTCCTTCGTATACATGGTTCTGTCAACCATTATCACTACATGCATGTACCTATATCTACAGATCCCCCTCCAACATGGGTTTTATCGGATTACCCGTAACCATGATCTTCTTTCATCGGGGTTTTATTGGATGACCCATAACCACGCTCTTCCTTCAGTGGGCAAACACTGACACAGACCTGTTTCCATTCCGCTTCACTATTATACGTGGTTTCTAGCTGACCACAAAATGACACTGCAAAATGGTTTCTTGTTGACCATGAACCTGTAGTTACAAAGTGGTTTTGAGATTACCACGAACTTTATGGGGATACACATGCCTTTACAAGGCTTACATACTCCAATTCTTGGAGTTACCAGGTACATACAATGACCACTACAAAAAACATCCTAGACTTGCTTACAAATGTGACTCATAATGCAACATGCTAGTGTGTCTGTTCCAATAAACTCACACAAAACAAACTTTCACTTTAGCTTTCCATCATATTTTGAATGTTGTCACTGCTATTTTACATCATATTTTGAAATGTTCACATCTTGCGCATCTTTGTCTTTATCAATTAGAACTTGGAACTCCATCTTAACTTGTCATTTGTTAGAGTAGTCAATTCTAACAAAATGAGCTCCTATTGAGGTGACTAATCTCAATATGTATGTTAATTTTAGTTCCAAAATACTTCCATCATGACATATTTTTTTTACACAAAATACACAAACAATCATGCTTTCAACTAGCTACAAAGACACATTAATTTTTCATATCACATATTAATGCCCAAAAACACACTAATGCGCCTCATTTCCAATGGCTCCCTCACATACTGTCGTGAACACCCATTGTAACTGGGTAGGCCTCCCTGTCGCTTGAATTCGATTTTGATGACTGGAAAACTTTTTCCGAGCACCCCATCCTTGGATATGAATCCAGCATCACCTTCATAATGGCTGTCATCCTCTAATGTTACCTTTACCTTTTTCTGTATTTGTGCAATAGATTGTCTGAGCATACAATTCCCTTTCATCTTCTCAAGTGGGGAGAAATGTAGGGTTAACCAGAAGAATTGTGGTTTTTGAGGGGAGGACCCTGACTGGATAAAACCCGAGCATAGTCCAAGAGAGGGTAAGAGTTGCTTTAACACTTTTCTCATCAGTGAATTCTACAAAAGCAAAGCAAAGAATTGAATTTGGATCCCCACAAACACGACAATCAACAACCGTCCACAATTTATAAACATAGCTGCAAGTTGTTACTACCATCTCGACATCTTATGGGTAATTTATGACTCGTGTTTCCTTAATGCATCTCTAAAGGGTTCTGAGGCATGCCGAGACCCCCCTAGCCGAATTCGTTGGCCATTTCTTGACGAACAGCGATCCCCAGCCGCCGCCGGCAACATGTGGTTCGAATCTTGGAACCGAGATCGTTCCAAATGTTGTTTCAAGATCCAAGAAGTCTCCGTCTGTGAGATTCGTATCACATGACGACTATGTCATAACGGATATGGATGTGGCCAGTAGCACGTTACATCTACGGAAAGTGTTGGAAGACCGTGGTGCCACTCTGAGTGGTGCGAGGATCAAATAGCAAGATCGTCCAAACCAAATGCCGATTGCAGAATGCGATTCTCGGCTTCCCATTGATTTGATCATAGTCGTTGGCCGCCATCTTCCCTGTCAGAAATCTCTGTTATTATTTCTTAGATGTGAAACTGTCCATTCATTCAGCTCTACAGTCTACCGAACGAGATCGGAAGACAGGGTTGTATCAACCTGCTAATCTTCTCAGAGACGCAAAGGCACTTCCCGAATTCGAAACTCAAAAACTCTGTGAAAGTCAAACCAGTCTCTCCTTCACTCACATAAACCAATCCACAAAAACAAATGAAAGATATACTCTTGTTTCCCTCAGCCCAGGAGGGCCGAGGTCTACCCTTACCTCTGATACCAAAATAAAATCTTAATCTGCAAACTATATTATTGATAAAATAGATTACACACATTTATACAAGAATTAGTCTCAAGATAGGAAATCTATCTTGGACGTACAATAAGTTGGTTGAGGGAATATCTCAACCTCACACCAAATAAGGAAACTAGTTTTAGCTAACCTAGGAAATAGGAATAGACTCTATTCATAGAGAGTTACAACTGGACAAGTAGAAATTACACATTCTAACAGTTCAATCATTTCTTATGATTTATACAGCAACGTTTGGAATTTGTCCCAGATAGCTTTACGTGTTGGGCTTTTACAATATAAATATAATTAATATTTGTGAAAGACTCAATATTTCTTATCATTAAAACGTTAAGGGTAATATTTATAATAAAGTTATAAATTAAATTATATATGTTTTAATAATATTTATGTCATAAGGAGTTATTATTTGAAAACAACTTCATGTTATTTGTTTATTTGTATGCTTTTGATTTAGGTGTTAAACAATTCAAATAACCTGTATTTTCAGATTAAAAATCAATATTAATTACTTACAATTAGTTATGTGATAATTATAATTAGTTATGTGATAGTTTGATAAACTTAAAGTACCAAGATTAATCTACAGAAACTAGTGTTCCTCTGAGGTCCTCAAATAAAAGATAAGCTCTACATCTGGATAGACGAGGGTGCAGAATTGATGATAAGCTTTGCGGGCATCTCGATAGATGAAGGTGCAGAAAGATGAGGGTGCTCAAAAAATCTTAAAAAAAGTTGACTTTGATTTTTAACCAATACTTGTACATCCGAATTGAACGGTTAAATAAATGAAAAAAAAAACTCAATGAATCTTTAGAAAAGTCGATTTCTCTTTTTAGCCAGTAAGTCACTATTGGATCTTCCAAAGAGTTATCGTGGAGCTTAGCGGAACGATCATGCAAAAGAAACATGTACTATACTTTAAATTGTTAAATTGCTTAATTTCTCATAAATAAAAATAGAAAGTAATAAATTATAAAAAAAAAATAGATTAATTATATTTCTTTTTCCATCAAGTGAAGAGAGTGATGTAGACATCTCTAAATAATTTAAAATAGATATATTTTTTAAAATTTTTGAATTATTTAATTCATATGAATTAATGGGTAAAATAAAACAATTGATTGTGATCTAAAATTAAAGTATTATTTTTGTTATGTAAGTGTTGGAATAAAAATAAATAGAGTAAAATCATCTTTGTATAAATGTTTTTGGATATTTATGAATGAAAGAGAATGAGTATTTTAATCAATTAAAATAGACTATGTTTAAAATATACATGATAATCTCCTCTAATGTCCAATAAAAGAAGGGATTGAGGATATTACATAATTTTAAAATTAAAAAGCTCTATATATAATTTATTAAATTTGTAACTTATTATCTACATCAATCTAACATTTATCTCATTCCAATAATGTGTGGAGAGGCACATCAATATGTAGAGATGTAAAAACTAACAAAGTTGTGGCTAAAGGAGATTAGGGTAGCCATTAATTGTGCTATAATGTATTCTAATTACTAAACAATAAGGGAAAATTAAATTCTAGTTAACAAAATATGGAAATAAGATCAAAGAAATTAATGCAATGAACCAAGTATCATAGATTTACCTATGAAATTACATGACTAAAACATTATGTTCCACTATAGTTCTCTTATATCTATGATGAAGTTGTTGAGTATAGAATGGTTGATTTATCAAATTCTAACTAAAAAATATGTAACTAGAGCCTCATCTAACTCAACATAAGAAAGTACCTTGCATACCATGATAAGAAAAGTGAAAATCCTCACATATACATTTTTCCATTGTGCAATATTATTGAAACATTGACATACATGACCTACTATTCTTTGCATCAATAAAAAGAAGGTACATGAAACACTATTTCAAAATATTATTTTGTCAATGTGAATTATAAGAAACTAAGTGGACTTGCAGATTTTCAATTAAAAAAACCTATATGAAACACTATTTCAAAATATTACTTTGTCAGTGTGAATTATAAGAGACCTTGTAGATTTTCAGTCTTTAATATGGAGATCTATTATATTCTATTATTTATTGAATTCACCCTCCTCCATCCCACAATAACTACCATCAAAATTCCCCTTATTATATCTTTCGATCTCTTATCTTCGATGTAATCATCTCGAATTTATTCCTTATGGTGTTTCCTTTGTAACATCTGGTGCAATTGCTAGTTATATAAAATTGTAAATCACTAGTGAAATAAGTTATAGACGAAGCTCTAAAGAACTTTGGGGCAGCTAGTTTTTGTCCTAATTGGTCGACCATACACAAATTGTTGTGATATTGTCGTGATCTGTCTATAAGTATGTATTTATAGTGTGACTGCCACATTTCTAAATAATGACAAATCTTCATGATTCAATGAAGAAAACAACATCTCTTAAAGGAATGATAGTTGGTTATGTAATTTCAGTTGGTTCTGCAAACTCTTGTTCTCACGAAGATCAAGCCAAGGTTTCTGACAATGCCATGTTGAAATCCAAATCTATTTTATCGACAGTTCAAGAAGTGCCTACCTTCGATGTTCCCTTGAGGGATGAAGCCTTTGGCTATGAATTTTTTCCGTGCTTATCTTCGATGTTCGCTTGACAGATGAAGTCTTTGGCTGTGAATTTTTTCCATAACAATTAACATAAAAATAATGATTCTCTGCTTAAGCATTTCTAAATAACCCTCACAAATAATTAATTACATTAGTTCTTGAATGTATAATGTTTGTTTAACCAAACAACATGCCATATCCCTTTCAATTCCCTTTGGTTCCTTCTATACTTGGTTTTTATAGTATTTTTTTTAAAGACATATGTATCAACTATTGTAAATGCATGTAAATTAATATTTCAATATTTTTTTACACTTTTTTTTTAATTTACAATAATGAACTAGTGTTACCTCCCTATTTATTCATCTCAAACCAAAAAATAGCACTACAAAACTCAAGTTCTCATAAACCATATTCTATATTTTTATAATTATTATTAATCCATCTCTAATATCTTTAGATTATTAGATATTATTCCACTCAAGTATTATTATCCTCGAGTTTTTTGTAAACATATTGTATCAAATGTTTCTTTCATTGTTAGAAATTTTTTTATAGTATTTTGTTCAAAGGCATATGTACCAACTATTACAAATGCATGTAAATTAATATTTCAATATTTTTTATTTATAATAAATAACTATTGGGAGAGGCCTTTTATATCGGGCAAAATCTCCATTGGTAACGAGACCCTTCCCTTTAATCAAACCTCCATTTTATCCATAAATAAATAAAAACATGAGTGGTTGTGCATATCTTTCCATGGTCTCTCGGAGTAGCTCATTGTTGTTTTATTGTTATTGGACTCCCTATTTATTTATCTTAATTCAAAAAATATCACTACAAATCTCAAATTCTCATAAACCATGTTTTATCTTTCTATAATTCCTATTAATCCCTCTCTAATATCCTTAGATTTTATGTGCTCTAGTATTATTGTCCTTGAGTTCTTTGTAAACATATTGTATCAAATGTTTCTTACATGGTTAGGAAACATCATTTGTATAATATGACGTAATTATTTCATTATACATAATACCTTGTAAACATAGGTGAATAAGGTGAACTAGCTTATTCAAATTCCTATTTCATTATAATCTAAATTTTGATAATAACTACCTATTAGATTATATAAATTTTGATAATCACTGGTTTAATAAATATGATTATTAATATAATCATATTGAACACCAATGAGGTTAGTAGTGCAATTAGAAATAAAATACTAGTGGTGAGTTCATATTACTTAATAATTTTAATAGCTTTATGTGTATATTTTTTAAGAGTTTTTTACTTTAAATTGTATATTAAAACAAAAAAACACTTTAACTCTATAAAGTATTTTCAAATAAATAAATACAATATGAAATATCATCACAACTAGTATAGTAAATAAGGCACACCAATTAGACACTCTGAAACACTATGATGTCTTTAATGTAATTTCATGTTACCATTTTTTCCTATAATAAAGATTAAAATGTGCAATTATGATGTTTATGATTGTAATAGAATAAATGTACCATATACATCTTACATTTTTTAAAATAATTCTTATTAAAAAATTACCTATATTTCTCTATCTTTAATGATAATTATGACTCAAAAATTGCTAATAAAAATATAAAAAAAAATTCACAATAAATTTTTATAATAAAATGAAATTGCATTATTCCTAAAAATGAAAAAATGAATAATAAAATAACTCACAAATTGCTAATTAAAGTACATAATTACCTTAATATTTTATTAATTCCCAAAATTGAATTCCCACATAATTTACATAAATTTAGTTCTTCCCATATACATTAGCCTTGTGGCAAATTGCATGTGATATCTAATTTCTTATATTTTCCAATGAAATTTTTACTTTTTGCAGCATTAATAACACTTGTCAAGAATTTCAAATTATTATTATTATTATTATTATTATTATCTAATTTTAAGGTTACAGCAAAGTCAGACACAAAATTAGTGTATGAGCTATTTGATTGCTAAATTTACAAAAGCATACATACTCTACCCTTTCTGTTTTTGAACCTGTAACTTGTTTAACCAAATTAAAAAAACTTGCCCAACTCCCAAAACCAAACCCAGCTTTTTTTTTTCAGAAAAAAAAAAAACGTTGTTTATATTAGATATAACAGTACATTGTTCCCAATTACATTCTCAGTTGTATCATTCCAGCGAGAAATACAAAATACCCCAACCATAAACATAAATTACCCTCTGAAGAGGCAGTGAGTAATGTTCATGTCAAGCCATATTACGGATAGATTGATCGTACCCTTACATTATGGACATGTATTCCTGTGTGAATAAAAACCTAGACCCTGTAAAAACATATCCATAAGAGGTTATACATACAAAATTGAAAAAAATAAAGAAATGTGATGATGCGTGTCCCATGTCTCAGCCGAAATTGCAGTGTTCATGAATTGATCAGGCTTGCATGACTGTAATGTAGCGCTGTACTGAGTGATCTTCCAGACTATTATAGTGGATCGTTGATAGATAGTATTGACAGGCTCGCTTGTAATTGTACAGGCTCGCTTGACTGTTACAGTGGATCATTGATAGCTTTTTTTACAGGCTCGCTTGTTAACTGAAGAGGTGGATCCATGATAGTATGTTATTGCCAGGCTCACTTGATATTGTAACAGGCTCGCTTGACTGTTGCAGTGGTTCATTGAATGCATGTATTATCAGGCTCGCTTGTTATCTAAAGAGGATCATTCTGACATGTAGACAGTGATTGAGACTGTGCACATCTGTATGTATAATCCTGTAAAAAAATCAGAACCGTCTCTTTACCCTTTGACATATTGGTTAAAACTATTATACAGGTAGCTATAGTCGATAGTTTCTATTGCTGCAAAAACAAAAACAAGATCAAAATTGAAGGAGAAAAGATATTATGACAGTTTATGCTCCTGGATAGTCTGTGATTCATAGTCATGGGATTGGGATAGTCGTATCCCAAATCTGCATTCCATCCCTGTACTGGATGACATTCATAGCTCCAAAATCTGCATTTATACCTCTTTTAGATAGTCCATCTGCCCTTGTGTTATTCTCCCTGAAGATATGCTTGATAGGTGGATAGTTCAGGTTCTTCCATAATCGATATGTCCTCTGCCTCCATCCCATTAATACCGGGTCGATCATATCATATTCGTTTGTGATCCATCCAATCACCAGCTTGGAATCCCCATATAGGTTAATATTTTGTAATTGAAGATCAGATGCAGCATGGAGACCCCCCATAGTGCCATAATTTCAGCTTTATTGTTGGATCCAGGTCCACCATTCTAGAAGATGTGAATTTTGTCCCTCTGTGAAAGCTTGATCCACACACCACATCCCGTGTTGCCATTCGTCGATGCACCATCGAAGAATATTGTAGGGATGGCAATCTCATGAGGTCTATTTCGATATGATCCATCAGTATCCAGTTGAGAAGGAATAGGCCTCACCTCGATCCATTCCATGATCTTAGAGTAAACATTATGGATCAGAAATAGTCTATTTTCAAAAATCAGATAGTTCCGCCCTATCCATACCTCCCAGATCAGGTAAAAATGCAGAGGCCTATATTTGCTGCTAAGCCTATCCCAATC
This sequence comes from Pinus albicaulis, assembly GCA_034641835.2. Classification (NCBI taxonomy): domain Eukaryota; kingdom Viridiplantae; phylum Streptophyta; class Pinopsida; order Pinales; family Pinaceae; genus Pinus; species Pinus albicaulis. The sequence goes on along the minus strand of CM076572.1, from coordinate 1,227,750,165 downwards.
CATAAATGCAGTCATGATGTCCGTGGCAGCCCATGTCGGGTCCATAAAGAATGGAGAGAATAATCTCCACAAGCTCTTGACCACTGGGCATAGGAAAAATAAATGATCAATGCTTTCTTCCTCCCTTGTACATAAAGCACATCGATTAGGTCCAAGAAATTCCCTCCTGTTAAGGTTATCCTAGGTTAATATTTTACGTTGCCACACCAGCCAACCAAATAGAATGATCTTAGTTGGGATCCTACGCCTCCAGAATGGGAAGAAAGAAACAGAATATTGATCACCCTGTGATGATGTGATAATGTTCTTATATATGTCCTTTACAATGAGAGATTTGTTTTTAGTGGGACCATCCCAAATAATGTGATCACCCCTCTGGGAGTGACAAAGATCGGCACATCTAAGGGAGTCTCGAATGAACTCCCATTCATCAGCATCCTCTCCGACCAGCAACAGTTGATTTTTTGTTTTGAAAATTGGAGCACCATATGACCAGCAAAGTATAGTTTGTGCAAGGTAGAAGATTCCCCTGTGAGAGAGGCGGTGAATTAGGCGTGGCGAGAGACAATTACGACGAGGCACGAACATAATGCATTTGTAAGTCAGTGGGATTCGCCCACCATCACAGAAGTACCATGTCAGTCGATTCACAACATAAACCATCACTTTTTTTAAACTGCCCCATATTGTTGATATATTCCGCAGCCAAGTAATATCCTAACAGAGAAGTTGATGTAGAAAGTCGCCCTCAATATATTTACATCTAATAATAGCACTCCAGATGCTATCCCCATTTATAGCACGCCATAAAGACTTTATAAGCAAGGCAATATTAAAAATACGAGTATTTAATATTCCCCAACCATTTAGTTCTTTTGGTCTGCAAATAATGTCGATTTTGCACAAGTGAAATTTCTTCCCCATAGTGGTGCCGCCCCACAGAAATCTAGCGATGATGCTGTTGATCAAATCCACGATTTTGACAGGCAGATAATATAGATGGCCCCAGTAGACCATCATCTGTGTTAATACAGCGTGTACGAGAATGAGGCGACCACCTAATGACAACCATTTGTATGTCCATTTCCCTATGCGAGCTCTGAACCGCTTGATCAACCACATCCAATCCCTTAACTTGTACCCACAGGGCTTTATGTTGTACCCCAAATATTTGAGGCCATCCGCCGCTAGTTGATAATGAACCCCCATAAAATCAGCTATAAATTGAATCTCCTGCAAGTCACCCTTATCATATACCAGGTAATATTTACCTCTATTGACACCAAGACCTGTAGCCAATTCAAACTTCATTAGAACCAGGTGTATATAAAACCAGTGATTCCTGATCAAATATCCAAATAGCAACATATCATCGACAAATATAGAGTGTGTTGTGGATAGAGTTTCAGAAAAGGAAAATCCCTTTATGTATCCCATTTGTTCAGCCCTATGTAACACCTTACTAAACCCATCCAATATGAGAATGAATATGAGCGGGGATAGTGCGCATCCCTGTCGTAGACCTCTAGCTAACTCAAAAAAACGAGTTGGCATACCATTGATCAATACAACATATCTAACTGTTGTAATGCAAGACATAATCCATATGATAATTCTAATTGGCAGACCAATCTTAAACAATACAAGCCGAATATAGGACCAATCTATAGAATCATAGGCCTTGTAAAGATCCACCTTCATGACCAAAGCCCCCTTCCTTTCCGAGTGCATAGAATGAAGCACCTCCTGGGCTATGGCGATGGCATCATGAATTGAGCACCCATGGAGGAATCTGTATTGTTCCATACTAATATGTTCTGATAATGTGGCCTGGATACGATTGGATATAATCTTTGAGGTGATCTTATAGAGAATATTATAGAGTGCAATCGGCCGAAAATCAGAGAATGTTTGGGGATCAGCAGCTTTTGGGATCAATGCTATAAAGGTAGAATTCAGGTTGGCGGGCATGTATCCATTTGAGCGTATCATCTCCACAATCTCCGTTAGTTCATCCCCGATTAGATGAAAGAAAGAGGTGAAGAACTCTGCGGGCCATCCATCTGGCCCAGGACACTTATCATGTGCAAATGATTTCAGGACCAACAGTACTTCGTTCCCTGCAATTTTCTGGTCAAGAGAAGAAATAGCGTCCTCATTAAACATTCTGGTAATGTGATTCAGCACCCAGTTTTGATTTTCAAAACAAATGGAGTCATATTTTTGATAAAAATGTGAGAAGTGAGATAAAGCTTCTTCTTGAATCTCAGCCGTAGTAATGGCATAACTACTATCGAATCTTTTGATTCTCCAAATTGCATTTCTATTCCTCCTGTCATTTGCAAACTTGTGAAATTTTTTTGTGTTGAGATCACCCTCCTTCATCCAGCAAACTCTACTCTTAAGTTTCCATGTAGTCTCTTCAATACACAGTATCTCTCTTTTCGGAGTCCCAGCTGTTTGAGGGTGTGATAAGCAGTCGCATCCGAAGCGTTGTTTATAAATCCATTATATATCACCTCCATCCGCCTGTTGATGTCCTGGAGCTCGGCCTTAAGTGCTCTTTTCTTACTAATTTCCCACCTTTTTGTAGCCAGTTTTATTTTCTGAAGCTTATGATGAAATCGGTCCCAACCCCTGGACTCCTTCAGCCCCGCATCTTCCTGCCATAGACTTTTAACAAGGTTATTGTAATTTGCATCTTCGAGCCACACCCTATTAAATTTGAATGGTAGCCCCTTTGACATTTCATTTGAATTCCAAGATAATGATATCAACATGTGATCCGATATGTCGGATGCCAGTACCATAGATCTGGGAGACCCCCACCAATCAATCAGGTTGTCTTTTATAATTGCTTTGTCTAATATTTTACCAATATAATTACCCCCCGTCCGCTTGTTTGTCCATGTGGGTGCCATTGGGCAGGGTATGATATCGATCATATGGTGAGAATTGAACATATCTGACAGATAATATGACAGTGGATCCATACGAGCACTAACCCCCCAAATCTCATCAGACTGCATAGTAAAATTTAAGTCTCCCATCATAATCAAATTTGGTAACATCAGCATACCGAAATTCCTTATCCGAGTCCAAAATATTTGTCTGTTGCTATATGGTGCATAAATGTTAATTATGTTGATAGGACCCGCCATGCCCCTCATTTGACCGGTCAGGAGAATCCCGCCGAAAAAGCGATAGGCTTTTAAGTTTGCCCTGTCTGGATTCCACAGTGAAATCAGACCTCCCGAGTGACCATTTGAATCGATGGCCGCCGCACACCACCCAGATTTATATCCTAAAAATGCCTTTATAGCTTTCTCCCTTCTACATAGAGTCTCTTGTCACAGAAATATACAGCACTTATTGTCTTGTAATAGTTCCCGGAGGCAATGTGATTTTGGGGCATCGCCCAGACCCCTTATGTTCATTGATAAGATGTGAATCATGGGGAACCCGCATCAGGGTTGCGTGCTCTAAGCGCCCTGTTACCCACCCATTTTTCATCAGAAGCCGAAATAGGGATATCAGTTAAGTATTCTTCCCCATCCGAGAACAGAGAAATGGCCTTAAATTTTCCCTTGGTCAGTTTGTTTAGCTCCTTCGATTTTTTCCTTCTTGTGATTTTTGAAGAGAGGGGATCGCATGATACCCTATCATCAGGTGGTCTGTCGAAAATGGTCAAGGTGGCCAAATCAATATTGGGATTTTCCATCAGAGCCTCAATGTCGCAACCGACCGATTTCGTTGGAGATTTAGGTGGGGAGCCAGGGTTATCATGACAAAAGGGGTCGGTTGATGATTCTCCAGCATGGTATTTTGTGGTATGACAGAGCAATGGGTCATCATTCTTATGTGAGCGTGAAAGTTGTACAGGGGCCGCGGTAGTGGTCTGGTGGTTAGAGAGCTCATTGGGCAGGTCCGGGTTAGGTGTGGACGTGTATGTGACAGGCGGTGTTGGAATGCAATGGTCATGTATATTAGGAGGGCTAGTGTGATCATTAGCAGGCGATATAGTAGACTCAGGAGGAAGGAACCTGTTCATGGTCATAGGAAATATTTTTTTGTGTATCATCCTATCGGCTCCTACCTTAAAGTGTACATTCCTATTATGAAAATCCTCTGCAGAAACAAAAGCAACATCCTCAGAAGAAGAGGAAAACAAAATACTTGATGATAAGCCTCCCGGAGTACCAGCAGCCACATGATTCTGTCGGCAAACATGAGCACCATTCATAGATCGACCCGGTTGTTCCATACGGTGCCGTAATGGGCAGTGTTCCCGAAGATGACCAGTTTTATGGCGAATAAGGCAATGAAATGGAACACCCCAGAAGTCAATGCACTGCCTGTGTCACCTGCTCCCCCATATAAGATCAACATCTCCTGGCAAACCCCCTACATAATCTACCTCCATAAGCAGCCAAGCAATTCTCTGTTCCCCTGTACCCAGTATGCTTGGGTCAATGTACTTCGTATCACCAATAGAATCACCTATAGCCCTGAGGGCCTTCAGAGTCCAGAATTGTAAGGGGAGGCCCGGTAACTTGACCCAAATGACCTTATTTCGCGGAGCCTCCATCACTGGGTTAAAGCCCAGATACCACGGAACTAATTGCATATAACTACGGCCTCTCACCCACGTCCGACTGGTAATCTTAAAAACATCATTCTGATCCATAAAGTGAATACATAACCATCCATTGATAAGCATACTAACCTTAGGGAGGTACCCAATAATGGGGTTCCAATGTTGTTTGATCCATGTCGTGGTATCAAATTCAGCGTTGTCCGAGAACATCCAACGTCCAATAACCGCTCGCTTCTGTAGGCTCGCCACCCGCCCACTTAAATCTTAATAATCCAGAAATACCTGCTTTATCTCCATCTTATGTTTGTAACACTTTCTCGAAGACTTAGCATGTCTTCTACGATGATTCTTATTGTTGTAGGCCAGTAATTTTACATTCCCATCCAGACTGTTTGCAAAAGCATCTCTGATTATCAGCTCATCAATTTCCTGCACATCTGTTTGTCCAGTAGGTTCGTCGTTTGAATTAGCATTGTTACCCGCACGATCACCCAGAATTGAATGGGTTCCCATTGATAAGTGTGCCATCAGGTCGTATACAGAGATGAGCAGCTGAAGGTGCAGAGTGTCGCCGCTGGGACGCCGATAGAGTGATAAGACAATACCCAATTCAGATATGAGGGCAGTCTAAGATAAGTCCCCCTCGTCAGCAGGTAAATGATGAGGTGTACACTTAGGAGAGGGATCATGGGCTGGCCAATATTCCACATAGGACCTCTGTCAATATGTCATACCGAAATTATGAAATCAAGCCATATGATATTGATAACCTCAGTAAGTCAATCTCTCCAGGGAGAAATGTCATATGTAAGATAATACTGTCAGTTCAGTGTGTCGGTATTTTTTAATGTAATACCCGAAATGCAGATCCATATGTTGGTACTATTGATATGAGGACCAGCAATCCCAATGTGGTGGTGCGAATCCACCGCAATCAAGAGTACAGATTATAATGTCAGCAACCCATCCAGCCATAAATAGACGTCCCACAACCCATCAACCGCGCCATAATGATCATAGGCGCCCAGATATTTGTATAATGTACATGGGCACCCTCGTCAGCATGCAATTTGATGAGGTGTATGCATAGATGAGGGAGCAAGGGGAACAACCAATCTCCACGTAGGATCATCAACAATATAATGATAAATCCCAAAAAGTCAGTCCTGCCAGAAAGAATGTCAGATGTAAATTATATCCGATCAGATCAGAGTACTGGCATTATAAAGTATGGCAACCAATATTTCCATTGCTATCGGCCCATTAATGCTGTGGCAGATACACTGCTCACCGTTAGATTTAAAATTGTTTAAATCTAACAGTGAGTAGTGTATCTGCCACCGCATTAATGAGCTGATAGCAGTGGAAATAAGCTTCGCCATAAAGTATAACCCATGAGATCCATATAAAGATACAATTATTAATAGGATATATAATCCCAATGTGGAGAGGCTAATCCACCGCGATAGGAGTACAGATTACAGGATTAGCATACCACCCAACCTTAATTAAACGCCCCACTGACCAACTACCGTGCATTAAAAGATCATAGGCCCCCACATAATTTGAAATATGCCGGAAATACATCGCCGAAATCCTGTGGGGCAAAACTTCCGCCGGAATAACCAGAACAGACATCAGTTGTCATCAGGGGAGGAGACAACAGCAATAGTAACATCCAGGGAAAGCCCACCATCTCTTACCAAGGCGGAACCCAAAGTTCTGACATGGGCGGGATATTATGAAAGATTCGGTCCACCTAGTCCATATGGCATGCCACACTACAACATAAGGGGGGGTTTTAAGACAATATTTAAGACAATTTTTGGGTAAATTGTCTTTACTTGAGACAAAAGAAAACTTGTGTATTGTCTTAAATATTGTCTTTAAGCGGGTGTCTCAAATTAAATTGTCTTAAAATCAAATTGTCTTAAAATATTGTCTCTATAAAGACAATATATAACACAAGCATTTTTGTCTCTCCAGAGACAATTTCATTTTTGTCTCTCTAGAGACAATTTCGTTTTTGTCTCTTATGAGACAATTTCATTTGTCTCTCCAAAGATAATAGTTGGAATTAAAATAAATCAATATAAAAATATTTAATTAAAAAAATCTACAATATCATTGGATAATTCATGTTAGGGTACAGTGGAATCGAACCACCAACCTCCTGCATAGCAGGTGCTCTTCCATTGAGCTAGCACCCTTTAAAGAATTATGTGAAGAGTTATGGCAGTCCATTTGTCTCTTTGAAACCAAGAACTCTAAAAGCTTTAGGAAGTCCATATGAACAGGAATAATGGAATAGTTATTCAAGGATCTCTTTAAAAAAATTAAGAAAGAAAAGAGAAAAAATTAAGAAAGAAAATAGAATGAATTATAAAAAGAACCATATATCTTACATCATGAGTCCCTTCATGGCCTGCCAAATTCTTAGATTCCTCCCCTTCATTTCCCTGGTCTTGGCGTAATTCGAGAGAAAAATATGTTCACTTCTCAGCGCAAACATGGTTACCCATACCATAGTGATCAAAGGAATGGCCTTTCTCTAAAACACATCGCCAAAAGCAATCGGAACATTTGCAACCACATACAGAGTCCCTGTTTCAATTCTGCAAGAGCCAAAACTGCCTCCAGTTGTAACGTTTGCACATCATCATTTTCAGAAAATTCTGCCGTGTTGCAGCAAAGCCACCTTTGAACTCGATCACACCGTCTATCATCCAATGCCTCTATGAAGTCCTGAAATTTAGAGTGCTATAAATCACCACTTTTGCCTCTTCTATCCAAGACATTTTCTAGTACTGATCTGAGATGACTTAAAATCTGATAATTTGATCTAGATTCATCTAGAGGCGCAAGCTCCAGGCCAGTATCGTGCAAATCAATGAAGAGGTCCCCAAGTACTATTGGTGCATCACTTACCTCTTCCTGAGAGTCAAAATTCATAAGCACCTTTTTGTCTCCTGCCATAGAAATGCACCTTTTTGTCTCCTTCCATAGAAATTAAGATCACAAGATAAGATGACACAGATAAAGGCTTCAATTGTGTATTTATACACAACTCAAGTGAGGTATCCCTCCAAGAGGGGTTTATGGGCCCACAAAACAAGGGCACACACACCAGAGGGTTATTCAGTTTACATATCAAGTTTGACTATGTTGACCTTAACCATACCTAGTAATACAATAAAACAATAAGAATATGACCTTAGTCATTATTACAAGTTATGACAATAGTGAGTTGTGGACACATGTACATTTACACTAATAATCTCAACAATTCAACGGATGAGATGACAATTATGGAAAAGCACAAAATTTGAGGAATCCACTAAACCTGCAAAACTCAAGCCCTTTTATGAAACCCATTTCCTAGGTAATTGAAATCCATTTCAGCCATAATAATGAACCTAACAAAATATTAAATAATCAACATGAATAACATCAAATGCAAAAATGATATGGCATTCTTGATGATGATGACTTATGGTTTTGAGATGATCATCACAAAGATAAATCTGTGACTCAAATGATTTTACAAAACAGTTATTGCTGATGACTTACGGTTTTAAGATGATCATCACAACAATAATTTTGTGAATAAACTGATTTTACAGAACAGAATCTGAAAAGATTGCGTTAGAAAAGGGCCAAAAATGTGTTCATATATATTTCTAAATATGCTCACTGAATCTTATGAAAAGGGTCAGTTAGAGCAACAAAAACAATTTTGCTCAAGTAACTGAGTACCTCTTGACACGTATTATGATTTGTCAGCAGAAGTAAGGTTTTATTGACATGGAAGCAAATCCTGTAAATAAAATCAGTTAAAAAAAGATCTACGATTTATGGTTCAATGCCACAAAAAGGGAACAAACTAACCTTGAGCACATGGTCCAGCAGTACCCTCACTAAGAACAAGCAATTTCTTGAAAAATGTGGAATTTCTAAACATCAACAACAATGATCTATTATTTCTGGTTCAATGCCACAAAAAGGGAACAAACTATCCTTGAGCACATGGTCCAGCAGTACCCTCACTAAAAACAAGCAATTTCTTGAAAAATATGGAAATTCTAAACATCAATAACATCATGCAGTATTTTGGGCATTTCACAGATCGAGCAAAGGAAATATGGGACAGGTATAATAATTTATGCCAATTTAATTCATGACACTTTTTAAAAGGGAGATACTCAACAAAGGTAAGAAAACACGAATTAATGAGCAACTATCGAAAATAGAGATGCAACAAATTATAACACGGCAGCAGGTAATTCAAATTACCAGGGAAATGATTAAAGACAACATGATCAAAACATAAAAGACATACAGATACAGGAAGGAGATTCCTTTTGAAATCGAAGTATTTAAACAAAGAGATGTGAAAATAAGATGACCGAGACCATACATAATACAACATAACAAAATGGCTCAGATAAGCTAGTAACGTTGGATCCTACCATCGTTTGAAAGGTATAATGATCGGTTCTACCTGAACGTTGTTCAATAAAACTGCAAAAACATATATGCACAATTACAAGCCCATACGAAAGTATCAAAACTGTTCTTAAAAGGATCCCATAATATTATGCAGTATCTCCTGAGTTCTGTAATATCTGTTACTTCTAAAATCCATATTTTCATCCAGTCGTAATAAAATCAATTACCCAGAATAGGTATTTTGTGTTATATTTTGAGGGGACAAATATTCAACTATATACATCATAAAATCATATCCCACTCAGGGTAAAATTTTTCGACCTGGACATAATCAAACAAACAATTTCTTAATATTCACAGAAAACACAAGCTGACTGCATATGCAACACAATTCAAAGCATACGTGACCTGGAGTATACTCCTCACCAAGCTAAAAGTAGAAATCAGAAAATGATAAACTTTAAATTCCCAAATCTCTCAAAAGTATTCAAATTCAGCCTAACTAGAAAATACAAGTGCCCGCAAACATCGAAATTTGGGTAAAAAAAAAGACATGAAAAACACACTGTCCAGAAAAGATACGGAAAACCCGAACAGATGATGACGAAGTCAGTGTAAAAAGATAGCCAAAAACCGTAGAAGTCCTTTTTTTCTGCTGACAAATAACAAGGGCCTCAAAAGACTTACTGAAGCAAATCTGGGCATGTTAGCTCTGGAAAAGCCAGGTGAATGCAAAGCAAGAGGCAGGAAAACACTTCCAAAGAGGGCTTTGCCACCAAAAGACAAAAATTGTTCGAAAAATGACTAAATCTGTGGCGTTTTGGATACCGATGCAGCAATGTTAAGTGGAAAAGGATAAAGAAAATGGAAAATTTACCTGGTTACTGCAATCTAGCGACTTCGATTACTTCCTTTGGGATATTTGAGGCTTTGAACCTGCGACCTCCTCTTCTCCTATTCTTTACGATTTCACCGGCCTAGAACCTGCGATCTCCTCTTCTCCTCTCCTCCCTGTCCAGAACCCCCTACCAGCGTTTTGCTGATCAATTCCCTGCTCTCGAACAAGAACACGTCATCCGGTCATCTGGTTTACACATTGTGGAAAATTGTCCCGAGACAAATAGAAATAAATTATAGTCATCCCTGCCTAATGATAATGGTTGAATGTCATAGCCGTTGGATGCATCTTCCTGTTCCCCGATCCGACGGTAAGAATGTGTGAATGTCAGTGGGAAATTGAATTTGGTGCCCGCTTATTTCTAATCATCTTTTCATATACTTTTGTAGCTATTTCTGGTCGACCTGCATAGCAAAGTCCTTGGATAAAAGCATTATATAATTTGGTATCGGGGGATAAACTCATTACATGCATATCCAGCAGTGGAAGAACCTGATCTGCATGACCTGTTTCACAAAGAACATTAATCACAGTTTTGAAAATATTGCAACTCGGAGAGTAGCCATATTTCCGTATGGGAGCTATATCCATTGATGCCATAGCTCCCTCAATGGTTTCATGGACGCGAGCACCCAGGCCACCTCATTCTGTGTTTGAGCATCTCAAAGGATGGACTCTGCAACAAAATCACAAGATCGAATGCCTTCCACATGGAAAACAAAATCAGAAGATCGAAAGCCCTCCGCTTGGATGGATCGATACAATCTTATTAAGTGATACATATGAAATAGCTAAACATAATTAGTAAATGTACTAGAGTAAAATGTCATGGGGGATTTATAAGCAGAGTGACCCCAGTTTCTTCCCCCAACCTGTGTAATCAGTCAAACTCTCCTTGCGAACTAGTACCATCTGTTTCAATGGTTTCTACTTCCAAGGATTTGCAAGATTGTGAATCAACTGTTTTGACCATTGGAAGAGTATGGAAACCCTGTAAAGCAGGGAGAGCCAACCACTTAATCACTCCTAGTTAGACCAGCAATAATACTCTTTAATTCTGCTGATGTACAGATACTAAAAGCAACTGTGTACATTCTTTCAGAACTTGTATCTGCAAGTGATATTGTGGCTCAATTTTTTTCCAAGGCAGACTCAGATTTTGAGTGTACTCAAATTGAGCCTTTCAATATGTAATGGAGAAGCGCTCAAGCAAACCGACTCTCCACCAGCACACAACTAACAAGTGTAGCTAATAGCGATGATTAATTTCACAGAATCGTCCATGGAAAAGTAAATTAAGAAAGTTGTGCAAAATGAAAGGCAAAAGAGACTGAATGGCATATAAATTGGGAATGTTGGTTTCACAGGATCACTTATGAACAAGTAAGATTGAGAAAGTGATGCAAAGTGCAGTGTACCTTTGCTGCTTCTGGCTGTACCCCTCTCAGCACCACTTTGCAAGATCCAACAAAAACCAATAGTGCCTTCATGCATTGCAACTTCTGCCCTAACAGGATCAACAATTAAAATCTCAGCATTAATCACCACAAACATTGCAAGTGCAATGACTGCTCTCCATAACTTAATGCACACAGAACCTTTAAGATCTCCAAAATCAACGACTTGAAAGCCGCATCTAGGGCTATATCCACCACAACCAATATCGGAAAACTGAACCAGAGTTGCGAATCCATTGTCCCCTTTTGGTTCTATAACCTACCACAGACAAAAACCTAAGAGTCGATGCATTTCCTATCCAATCAAAGGGGCTATTATCCAATCAAAGGGGCTAAACTCTGAAATGTTCTTGGCACTGCCCCCTTAGAAGCTTCCACTCCACAATTTGTTAGACACATTGGTAAAGTCCAGAAGCATGACTAAGACCCTAAAAACCTCGGCAAATGGAGGAAGGCTAGCCCTATCAAATGGAGGCGAGGTTGACCCTGTCACTGGAGGCGAGGTTGGCCTTGTTCCGAGAGAGAAAACAATGTAACAATGCTTCGTCGGAAGAGTCGACCAGTCTCTCTCGCGCTCCTCTCTCGACTTGCTAGGAACAATTACCTGTCTCCAACTTTCATCGTGTATATTTTCCCTCTTCTTTTTTTCCCTCTTCTTTTTCATCATTTTGCCGCTCTTTCAATAGATTGTTTTAATTTCTAAATTACCACAATTAAAATAGTTTTATTTTTTAAACTAAAATAATTATAACTCTATATGCGCAGGTTTTTAGAATGTGGAGAAGTTTTATTGTAAATTTCTAATTTCTATAGGTTGCTTTTTTACATTCTGAATTAATTAAACTAAAATAATTATAACTCTATATATGCGCATGTTTTTAAACTAAAATAATTATAACTCTATATGCGTGTGAAGAGGAGTTTTATTGTAAATTTTTAAACTAAAATAATTATAACTCTATATATACGCATGTTTTTAAATTAAAATAATTATAACTCTATATATACGCATGTTTTTAAATTAAAATAATTATAACTCTATATGCGTGTGAAGAGGAGTTTTATTGTAAATTTTTAATTTCTATAGGTTGCTCTTCTACATTCTGAATTAAACATCAAAATCATATTTTCTAGTTTTCAATATATTTCCTTATTATAATTTTGATGTAATTGGTAATTTATTCATGTTTTGGATGCAATTGTTAATTTATTTATTTTGATTATTATAAAATTAAAATGAATATTTTATCTTGTATATTAAATAAAATAAATTGAATTGTGATAATTTTTAGTTTAATTTTTAGTTAAAATAATAATTTAGGATTTTAAAACAAAATATTAGTCGGCCTTTAAAAAAGTTGTTTTAGAGTGATATAATTGTTATGTAGAGTAGTGATATAGTCGTTATGGTTGTTTAATCATTTATTGTTTTTATAAATAGAGGATTACTATTTTTTTTATTCATGAGGATTATTTTAAGATGTTTGTGCATAATTTAGGTGTAAGTTTAGATTAATCCAACATAAAATGTTGTTTTTGAGAGGGAGGTGATGAGTTTCTTAATTAAAATACTTGTAGGGATTAGATGGAAAAGAAGAAAAGAATATGCACCTTATATGAAAGTAAAATTCAAATAAGTGCACTTTAATGACAACACAATCCTTGTAGCATGGTAACATATACGAAAGACAATCCTTAGAATCCATTTGATATGTGAATAAAGTGTTAGAAAGTAAATCATAAAGACATTGTACCATGGGCTACCCTATCAAGCTCTTACATGCACTAGTGGAAGTGCTCTCAAGTCTAAACTGGATGAGGGTAGGTGATGAGAAGCTCTTGACACCTTTGTAAGTAAATCCACCCTCTAGAATGAGGACTTGCACCTCTCCTTTATAGAACAGGATGAGAGGAGAGATAGTGTAGTCGAGGAAAGAGAAGAGGATCAAATTGTGGGTTAAAGGCTTGTGTGCTAGATCATTTTGGATGTCAAAATTCCTCTCTAGTGAATTTTCTCTCTTTCAAAACTAGATTTGTTGAAAGTACACACCTTCTCAAAACACTTCGTAGCTAATGTTTTTCCTTTAATTGACAAATATGTGGAAATTATCTCTAGTGAGGTGCATGTCTTCTAAAATATGTGTTGTTTTAGCACATAATACTCATGATAATGCATTAAATGTATGAGCAACAAGTCAACACAACATCGTGGCACTGCTTCTCCACGATATTTATTTTTTCTTATTATGAAGTTCCAACCTACTAGAAATAGTTCAATATGATGCCCCCTTTGTAATAACTTGTTGTTTTCATTTAGTAACCATATATATCTATTGATTGTCCTTTGTATGGATGAAATACAAACATTTCCTAGAATTATCCTCCTTGAGCACACCCTATCCAAGACTTGAATGGTTGAAACACGAAATCTGCTAATAATAATCCCTTTTGACTACATCACCTCTCAATATTTGCCTTTCTCTTTGTAATAATTAACATGTGTGGATGAAAGTAGATATAATTCGACTTCATGAAGAAAAACAACCTTGCATATATGGCTAGGTTGAATTGCATCATTACCCAGTTAACCCAGTCATTATCATCCTCCTTAACCTCAGTCCTTGCATCCTCCTTGATTGCACATACAAATCAACCCCTCTCCACTCCTTCAATCGGGATGAAAAGGATTCAATTTCAATAGGAAGAATTGACAGGATGAAGAAACTCGAGTAAGTCGCAATCCCTACATCCTCCTTGACTATTCCTGTGACTCAACTCGCTCAGCTCCTCCTCATCTCCTTCAACTGGTATAAAAAGGCTTCAATTTCAATAGGAAGAACAGGCAGGATCGGGAACCTCGAGCAAGTTGTAGTCCATGCATCCTCCTTGGCTTCGTCTGCAACTCAACCCCTTTAGCTCCTTCAACTTGGATTAAAAGACTTAAATAGGAAGAAATGGTGGGATCAAGAACCTCCTGCAAACTACAATAGGAAGAAATGGACGGATCAAACTGTGCCATTCAAAACAACAATATAACAATATTTTCTCCCATGGGGTATAAAAAAAAATGTTGAAGCATTTATTCCATATTTGAAATTTTAATAGACGAGAAGCTCAATGATATATAGACAATTTAAATGTGCTTTGTAATAAATTAGAGGTTTGTAATGAACATTGCAAATATGACGTTTGAGCTTAAATTTATTGGAGGAGAAAAGGACATACATGTTGTGCATCTAAAACACAAAACCACCTACATATTGAATGGTAAGTCCTTCATACAAATAAGAGGAAACTACCACCAATTTTGCTGGGATCATAACCTAAGAGGAAATAAATTTTAAAGGAAACTGCTCAACCCTAGCAATCTCTCGGTGCATATAAAATTTTTACAATGGCTTGTATTTATTACTTCAATCAATTGTAAAGGTGAGAAATTTACTCACCGATAAAAATCGAGCCCTTGAAATCTGAACCAAAGGGGAAGGTGCAAGATTTTATCCTATGTACACCCAGCCCTGCACTCTGTAGCAAGAGGAAACCCAAAGCAAATATGGAAATGAGAAATGAATGTAAGAACAAAGGTAGACATCCAATTAATTGCAATACATAAACCCAAAAATCACTTCCCACCATACCTCTAAGTCTTGCTGCCCCATGGGTGATGGTAAATGATGGTGAATGACCATGATATCAGTAGTTGTTTCCTTATATATTTGTAAGGAAAGTTCACAACTAATGAACGTGTCTTGTGCCATTGGTATTGGGGCAAGCAAGTTATCTGCCAAATATATTATGGAGGTGTGAGTAGAAATGTCCACTCTCCTCTGATACGAGACATGTCATCATTGTTTAAAGCTTGGTCTTCACAAACAGATCTGTCTAGAGCATTACAAGGACCCATCAATATTTTTCTCAAAAAACCTCTAAATGATAAAACCTCTGACTTTATAAAGGGTGCACCCTAATGCTACTCATGGTATGTTTCGGTCTTTCCAGATGATGTCCCCATTCATATTCGGGAGAACTAGAAATGAGTAATGATCTCATACAAATCCCAGAGGTTTTTACTATCTTTACTTTGAACAAGGTCCTACAATTCGAGATTGAGTAATATATGTTTACTCCAAACTCTTACTCGCTGAAATAATAAGGGCAGATAGGAGAGTTGTCTCGTGTCAAACCCTTTGAGTGAAAGCTCTGTTCATTTCTCTTGACAATAATACCACATGAGTGCACCTGAAAAATAGAATATTGCAAGGGCCTTTGAAAGGGGAATTTATAAGCCAACACCTCTCATTATGTTTCCTAGCAAGTGATTGAATTCACAAATGAGGACTTTTTAAAATGAGGGTTTTTTATATGACTGATGAACTCGACACTCCTCAGTTTGGGCTCTATATTCATCCCGTATACCATGTTCGTACAATGGCACGATGGCACTCGAGGAAACTTTGGAATGGGAAATTCCCCAACCGCATACCCATTGATGGCATGCAAATATGCCATAAATCAAAGTATTATAACCCTAAACCTTTTATGAACTGAAACAAAAGGAAAACCCAGTTAACCCAGTCATTATCATGTCCCCTTAACCTAAGTCCATGCATCCTCCTTGATTGCACATACAACTCAACCCCTTTCCACTCCTTCAACCGGGATGAAAAGGATTCAATTTCAAAAGGAAGAATCGAGAAAATGAAGAAACTCGAGTAAGTTGCAGTCCCTGTATCCTCCTTGACTATTCTTGTGACTCAACCTGCTCAGCTCCCCCTCATCTCCTTCAACCGGGATAAAAATGCTTCAATTTCAATAGGAAGAACAGGCAGGATCAGGAACCTCGAGCAACTTGTAGTCCATGCATCCTCCTTGGCTTCGTCTGCAACTCAACCCCCTTGGCTCCTTCAACCTGGATTAAAAGACTTAAATAGGAATAAATGGTGGGATCAAGAACCTCCTACAAACTGCAATAGGAATAAATGGTCAAATCAAATAACACTAGTCCATCACTAAGAAGCCTCGGTTTGCAAGGCATTGATTCACATATGGAGAGAGATATCATCACAAAGAAAGAAGAGGAAGAAACACTTACTAATGTGTTCCAATTGTTTGAGCTAGAGGAAGGTAAAGTAGTAGACATGATATAGCCTAAGAGAAGTGGATCCAATCCAAACCAACCACCCTATGAATTTTAAAATCCTAGAGGTAATCCCAACTTTTCATTATACTTTTGACTTTAAAGCACCTTTTCTTAGTCTCAATAAATGAAGTAAATAGTCTCAACCCCTTGCAGAAGGAAATTTGAGAAAAAAGCAATTAGCATGAACAAACAAAGATTCCAATGAGCTGAGCTGAGATGGGTCTCCCTTTATAAACAAGCATCCATAGGCTTGTTAGAGTTAGTATGAATATTTACTAGAAGGTGAGTAGTCTTCACATCACCAACCACATCTAATAGAAAGGTACCAACCCCTACAATAAAAATTATGTCTCCAAATAAGGTGTAGTCAATACCAATAATATCATCTTATGAATCCATTACAATAATATTTGCAAATTAAGTTTCCATACATTTGTGAAAGAAAAAATCCATCTGGATAGCAAAAGAAAGTCTTTTTTAAGGGCTTAAGAAACCCCCTTGGAGGAGACAAGAAGGGTCTGAAACCATAGAATACAAGTTTATCTATGAACCCTAGTTCTGCAACTCTTAAGAGAAATGTTAATAGTCAATATTCTAATCTTAGATGATATCCTAATCTCATATCAATCTTCGATAACATTGTTTTTCCCTTCAATTGATTGAACAAATCATCAATCCTCGACAACAGATACTTATTCTTAATGGTCGCCTTGTTCAATTGCATGTAATGAATGCAAAATCTAAGAGTACCATCCTTCTTATTCACAAATAATACTGGTGTGCCCCATGGTGATTCACTTTCCCTAATGTATCCGTTGTCCAACATTTCCTTGAACTGCAACTTTAGCTCTACCAACTGTGGAGTGCTCATCTTGTATGGTTTTTTTGATGTTGGTGCTACCCCTGGTACTAAATCAATAGAAAAATACACTTCCCTGTGAGGAGAAAACTCTGAAATATCTACAGGAAATGCATCTTGAAACTATTGTAAAACTGGGTACTTGCTCAAGATATCTGCATCCTCAACTTCCTTATCTTTGTCACTAGAAATATGTACTGCAAATAACACACATTTGTTCTTGCAACTACACTTTGTTTGCATAGTTGTCACCATTCTAATTGATGTTTCCTTATTCTTACCTTGCAAGAATATCTATTCTCCATTGTCATCCAAGCACTCAATAGCTTTGTCATAGCAGACCACTTTGGTCCTATGGAGATACAACCAGTCCATACCTAAAAGCATGTTATATGAACCCAATGACAATACATTCAAATGTGTTGATGTAGACATACCATTCAAATCAAATGCATAAGATCTTACCCAATGATGAACTCGCTTCTTTGTACCTGTATCCAACTGCACTAACCAATCAGAAATATGTCATTTCTTGTTGTTTTGAAGATTATTCTTTAGATGTGTGCCAGGCTGTCATTAAGAGTGTCTTGAAGGATATAGAAGAGACAGAGTGGGCTGTTGCAAGTCTTCTTGGAGCGATTGGAAATTGTTCCTTCTGAATGAATTGAGTGCCTGTTTGTTGTAGATGAGATGTTTAGATTGGCCCAATATTCTAACCAATTTAATCAAAAGGCTGAGCTGTGGAGGCGGATCAATTGTGGAGCAATAGCAGTTATAGTGAATTACTCCAATATATGAATGAAAATTCCTATAGAGACTATGAGCCTCTGGTTAAAATGGCCAGTTTTCAGTTTTCAGTAGAGACTATCAGTCTCTAGTTAAAATGGCCAATTCTTTTTTTTAATAGATGAGATGCTTAAATTAAGCAGTCTCTAGTAATTATAGAGAACTATAGATGAGATGCTTAATTTAATTTTAATATATTACAATTTTATACTTATGAAGATGTTATTTTTAAACCATCAATCATTTTCTCTTTTACCCATGACTTTTTCTCTTCTTGATTCATCCCTTTTAGAGAAATATATAAGAGTGAAGGGAGTGTGAATTCTTCTTGCATCCCCTTGTCACAACTATTAGCAGGAAAAAGCATAATATGCCCAAGAATATTAGCATTGGAGCACCTCTGGTTTGGGATAAAGGATAAGGGGTTCTAGGAGTTAATGGGTTTAAGGGTTTAGGAGCAAGGGGTTAAGGGTAAAGGGCTTATGGGATTTAGAGGTTAAGGGTTAGGGCTTATGGGATTTAGAGGTTAGGGGGTTGAGGTATAGGGGGTTTAAGAGTTAGAGGTTAATGGCTTAGTGGTTAAGGGATTTAGGGGTTAATATTAACCATCGAGGGCTTACATGTCAGGGGATTTAGGGGTTAAGTGCCTAAGGGTTATGTTATTTAGGTGTCAGAAGGTTAAGGGGTTAGGGGTTAATGAGTTTAGGGGTTAGGGGTTATCAGGTTTAAGAGAATATGGGATTAGGGTTTATGGGGTTCAAGGATTCTAAGTTAGTGGTTAGGGGTTAAAGGGTTAATGGCTTTGGGTTTAAGGGATCAAGGGGTTAATTTGTTATGAGTTATGGGTGTAGGGATTAAGGGATTGTGGCTTTGGGGTTAAAGGGATAGGGACTTTAGTGGTCATGGGTTAAGTGCGTATGGGTTGTGATAATGTGACCCCTAATCCCCTTGTCACAACTATTGGGGGTTCCCCTATCAATTTCTCTCATTGCCTTACCTATAGGTCCCCTAGCCCCTATGCCATAAGGCCCTAAGGCTCCTTCTCATTCTCTAATGTTAGGATTATAGATCTCAGTAAACCATGCTTAAACCTCTCACTTCTACCCATCCATGCTACCCTTATGTCCCCTTACCCCGCTCAATACACCAAAAGACCCCCTCCCCCAAAATTCATGAGAATTGAACATTTGGAGGCGATCATTTAACAACAAATTCACAACTACTCCATTTATAATGGTGTCTTGGAGCTATTATATGTCATTTAATTGAGCTACAGTGATAGGTGAGAGCTATGCATAGCTCACTAAAGGTGTATCAAGATACTATTAGTCTATTGGATATAGAATTTGACTCTTTTTTGTAACTTAGCGAAATGGAAAAGATGTGGAGACAATCTCCATTCTTCTTCTTTCACCGGGCCATGTAAAATAAATGAAGCAAATAGTCTCAACCCCTTGTAGAAGGAAAGTTGAGAACAATAATTAGCATGAACAAACAAAGAATCCAATGAGTTAAGCTTAGAGGGGTCTCCCTTTGTAAAAAAGCATCCATAAGCTTGTTAGAGTTAGTATGAATCTTTACTAGAGGTTGAGTAGTCTTCACATCACCAACCACATCAATAGAAAGGTACCAACCCCTACAATAAAAATGATGTCTCCAAATAAGGTGTAGTTAATACCAATAATATCACCTTATGAATCTATTACAATATGATTTGGAAAGTACGTTTCCATACATGTGTGAAAGAAAAAATCCATTTGGTTATCAAAAGGAAGTCTTTTTTAAGACCTCCAGAAACCCCCCTTGAAGGAGACAAGAAGGGTTTGAAACCATATAATACAATTCGATCTATGAACCCTATTTCTGATGTTTTCTATGCATGTATTTGTTCACTCGGTTTGACATGTGATAGACAATATATGAAGCCTTTTTTTCCACATATCATCTTCATTAGATATCATGTTGCTAAGAATGAAGTGTCTGGATTAGAGTTAAAGTTCCTATTTTAGTTTGTTGTCTTTTTTTGTCTTTTAGAGTACAAATATTTTTGGTATATTGTGCTAAGGTAGTTTGGCTTTCAAATATTCAAGGAATATGTGAGCTAATATAAGAAAATATTGTAATATTTGAAATAACATGATGAACTATTTAGCACAATTTATGGTGTTGGATTGATTGAGATGTTTATTTTTGGATGGATGAATGTACATCTCTTTAGCCAATAGACAAAACTCATTAAGCATTGTTGCAAGTATGTTATTGACATGTTGAAGTGCCATTGAGACTTAGAGGTAGAAGATTTAGACTTGTATGCTTTCACCTATCCGGGTGTGATGATACCTTGTGGAGGTAAGCAAAATTTCCATTTTTTTAACTTTTGGATATATTCTATATAGATTTCAACCTTTTAAATAAAACTACAAACAAATGTACATTCATGAAATAATTACTAATTGATTTGGGGGTGACTCAACAAATTGTAGCATGTTGGTTTGTTGAATTTGTTAGTAAGTTAATTAGGGCTTGATAAATTTGTAAGCTTCAGTGGGATTTATTGCAGTTGTATGTGCTTTAGAGAAGCGAGTTTGGAGTGGTGGTTGTGCTTCCTTTATTGAATTTGATTTCTTTGGTTCTTCTTCTTGTGCATGCCCACTGTGGTATATTCTCATTACTGGTTAAGGAGTTAGGGATTGGGGGCTTAAGTGTTAGGGGCATAATGAATTAGTATTTAAGGGATTAGGGATTGGGGTTAGGGGAATAATGAGTTAGTGGTTAAGGGGTTATGGATTGGGGGGTTAGGGGTTAGGGGATTTAGGCGCATTTATGGGTTAGAGGAATAATGAGTTATTTGTTAAGGGAATAGGGATTGGGGGCTTAGGTGTTAAGGGATTGGGGGCTTAGGTGTTAGGGGATTTAGGCGCAGTTAGGGGTTAAGTGAATAATGAGCTAGTGGTTAAGGGATTAGGGATTAAGGGCTTAGGGCTTAGTGGATTTAGCAGTTAAGGATTTAGGGGTTAGGGTTGAGGGGTTAATGGGTTAATGGTTAAGAGTTAACGATTTAGGGGTTTAGGGGTTAAGAGATTAGGGGTTTAGGTGTTAGTGGTTTAGGGATTTAAGGGTTTAGAGGTTTAGGGTTTAGGGGTTAAATGGGTTAGGGTTTTAGGGGTTTAGGGGGTTAAATGGGTTAGGGTTGGGAATTAGGGCTTAAGGGGTTAGGGATTAAGGGTTAGACGTTTAGGGTTTACGGGGTTAAATGGGTTTAGGGGTTTAGAGGTTTAGGGGGTTAGGGGATTTAGCAGTTAAGGATTTTAGGGGTTAGGGTTAGGGGTTAAGGGATTAAGGGGTTAGATGTTTAGGGGGTTAAATGGGTCAGGGGTTTAGAGGTTTAGGGGGTTAGGGGATTTAGTAGTTAAGTATTTTAGGGGTTAGGGGTTAGGGGTTAGGGTTTGGGGGTTAAATGGGTTAGGGGTTAAATGGGTTAGGGGTCGGGAATTATGGTTTAAGGGGTTAGGGGTTAAGGTTTTAGGGGGTTAAATGGGTTAGGGGTTTAGCGTTTAGGGGGTTAAATGGGTGAGGGGTTATAGCCATTTATTAGGTGAACAAGGCATAATCTAGTTGTAGTAACCATAACTTGGTCAATTTGTTATAGTCAAGGCAAGACTTGGTTGGGTTCCCAAGTTCCAAAGAAGTAAGGGTAATTGTGAGGGCATGAGAACTAAGGAGTGTCAGTGTGTGCCAAGGAATGAAAAGACATGCTAACACATGCTAGAAAGTGTCAATGGATGTTGAGGAGTGTTAGGGAGTGCCAGGACATTGCAAGGGAGAACTAGGTCAAAATGCATGGAAATGAACGAATAAGAGTGTGTGCCAAGTAGTGTCAACGAATTCCAAGTGTCTCAAGGATAAAATGTGTTAGGAGAAGGTCAGAATAAGACTTGTAGGAGTTAAGCCTATGGTTACATAAAGGGTTGGATAAGGTGCCAGGGTGTGGCATGAACACATGCTAGGGAGTGTGAGGGCCAAGTGTCAGGGAAACACAAGGGGGCACTAGTTTAAAATGCATGGAAATGAAGTATAAGCCAGTACCAGGTGTGTTAAGAAGGGAGTGACACGGTATTCTAGGAAGTTCCAAGGCACGTTAGAGTGCTAGGGAAGCATACAAAGTTGTTCCAAGTGCCTAGGTGTGCCAATGTGTGCTAAGGAGTGTTAGGGAGTGCCAAGAAAACATAACAGAGACGCACTAGGTCAAAATTCATAAATGAATGAATAAGATTGTGTGAAAAGGAGTGTTAGCTAGTTCTAGGTGTCTCGAGGAGGGAGTGACACGGTATGATAGGCAATACTAAGTCATGTTATAGTGTCAGGGCAACATGCATCCAAGATTTTATATATTCACATACGTGATAGTCACAAGATGTCAACAAAATCACATACTTATTGAAATCCTCAACCAGCAAATATATGCTACATTGCTTCTTAATGTGCTTGCAATTAGGTAGGTATCAAAGACAATCATTACAATGGGTTAAGGGGATCTGAGAGAGAATTATGTAAGGAGTTCCTTCTAGCTGGTAAAGGACATTGGTATTACTATTGTTAAAGGGGGTGGCCTACAAGGATACATTGGTAGCTATTGATGCAAGAGCACAATTTCAACAATTTATTTCAAAAATTGTTTTTGTCCTCCATAAGGTCTTAGAGATTTTTGGAAGAGGAAGTTGGTTTCCTTGTTGCCCTATAATTTTGTAGAATTTCTAATTTCATATTTGGGATAGGAAATTTTAGCAATTTTAGGCATAAGTTAAGATGCTTTTTATTTTTATTTTTAAGGCCTCCTATTCATTAGGAAAGTTGAGTCTTATGATTAGGATTACTTGTGGCATCCTATGTATTTTTCAAACTCCAATACACCAAGGCAAATATGTGGAGGACATTTGGGGGAAATGTGATTGTCCGTGAAATGTAGATCGGATTTGGGGAACTTGTAGCTCTTTTCCTTGGACCCTACTAGTTCTTAGAGGTTGTATTTGGAGCGGTTAGTAGGAAAAAACATAATATGCCCAAGAATATTAGTGTTGGAGCAACTATGGTTAAAACACGAGATTCAAAGTTCAAATCCCCTTGAGTTGCCAACCAAAAATAATATTTTTTTAATCTATTTATTTATTAAATTTTTAGAATGTGGTTTAATGAAAAAAGAAAAATATAATATAAAAGAAATAAATATGACATGATTAAATTTCATGTGGTTTGAATATCGATTTTCAAAAATAAAAAAATATAATTTTATCCACTATCCACTCATGGATATTTCAATGCAAACTTCCCAATGCTAATGATTTTGTCTTAATTGCTAACTATCTTAAATGGGTTTCGTCTTAATTGTCATTGTCTTAAGTCGACATTGTCTTAAATATAAAGTTCTGTCTTAAATATTTTTGTCTCAAAGTGCTTTTGTCTTAAATCTAAAATTTTGTCTTAAAATATTTTTGTCTCAACTTGCTTTTGTCTTAAAATATATTTGTCTCAAACTGCTTTTGTCTTAAATATAAAGTTTTGTCTTAAAATATTTTTGTCTCAAATTCGTTTTGTCTTAAATATAAAATTGTGTCTTAAAATACTTTTGTCTCAAATTTTTTTGTCTCAAATTGTTTTTGTCTTAAATATTTTTGTCTCAAATTATTTTTGTCTTAAATATAAAATTTTGTCTCAAATTATTTTTGTCTCACACTATTTTTGTCTTAAATTTTATATTTAAGACAATTCAATTGATATTAAATTTTAATATAAAATAACTAAAATAAAAAGTGACTTTTTGAGACAAAAGATTTCTTTTGTCTTAAACAAATGTCTTAAAATGCCCTTGGTGTAGTAGTGGATAGATTCACTAGTGCAAAAGTCTGATGATGATGCCCGTGATGGAGAGTTCATATTGATAGCCATCCCCCATCTGGTAAATCATCAGGCTTATACCAGACGCAATGCTATGCAGACTGAACCCAGATCATAACAATCAATAGTCCATATAGCCAATCAATGTGGTCACGGTAACCCCGAACGCCTCCAGATAGCATAAAGAACTTGCATATAAACATAACAATAATCTCATCATGCAAAAACCCGAAATAAAACTTGTAAAAAACATTCAGGATTCACAAACAGGATAAATTGATGAGATCAATATAACACACCCACATCCCTGCAAGAACGAGCTATTCTCAACATAGAAAGCAGCATGTACTATCATGTTCAACATGTTCCTAGTGCTATGTTCCACGCATCCCCCAGTTTTTCTTATAGATCAATAAACAGAAATCACCATGATTTGCCTGCTTCGTCTTGCCTGCAGGCGAGATCCATTTTCATCAAAGCATCAAGTTGCAGAGCTATGCGTGATAACGCTTCTTGCCACTTCCACTCAGCTCATTGCTGTGCAAAGGGCACGGGCAGCCAGCCAGCTTTCTCGGGCATCTCGTGTAAATAGGAATCTACATGAACGTAAGCTTCAAGCCATAAAAGCTGAAGGAATTCTGTGGAAGCGCCACGCTTTTATTATGAGCTGATCTGATAGTTGTGGGAGTCTCTTTCAAGGGAGGAATCCAGAGACCTCGCCACTCTGGTAATGGCCGACCACGCTAATGGGGTTGCCACCATTGAACAAGCAAAAGACTAATATCTCTCTCACCACCTACAAGCACGCCGATGGAATATTGCCATTCACAGCATTAACGCTTGCCAAAACTGTAACTGAATATGCTTTCATGGCAGAAAATACCAGAGACAATACCCCAATCCCCGATAATGGGTGTCAAGACTCAATCCGCCTCCAAACCAAACCCAGCTCTCCGACGAGGATTACAATACCCAAATTTATGGTGAAAATCCCTTTCCATTTTGATATCCACTTTCCTCCCTTTTCCACATCATCATGTCTATGCACCAGACCAATCGAAATTCGATTTATATTATGGTTATCGATTGGCTAAATTCTAATTTAATCAATTTAACTTGCCATTTTGAATTGCGTTCAAAATTATATCTGTCTGGATGTTTTTGTCCTGAAGACAATGAGATAGGCAGTTCATGGGATAATTTACACTGAGAAGCTCATATTAAAAGAGCCTATTACGTTGTTAACTAGAGGCCCAAAGAATGGAAACATCAATGCTACGAACCAGAGCAAAATTGCCACCGGGAGCCTTGCTGTGACTCTGACCAGATAACGTGACTGATAACGGAGAAATAAATAAAAATATGAGATTAAAATAAAAATTTCCCCGTTTGGGTCATAATAGTGTTTTTACTTTCTTATAAAATTGTCCCAATGTTTACATGAATATACATCTAATTTATTACATGTTTAAGTTCAGTAATTTTATCTGAGTAGCCTCAATGTAGATTGAGCAATAGAGTTGCTGCAAAATAATTTGAGCAACGCAAAGTAGAAACATATATCATTAAGTCTCTAGAAACATATATCCTGCATCCAGCAACACCAGATGTTATACCTGCATTTAACCCATTTATCCACAATTCTGCATTTTCTATTGTCTAGATGTTTTTATGTTCATGAAATTATGTGTTAGGAAGAACAATGTAGAAAAGGATAGAGGTTTCAGTGGTAGCATTTAACACATTTATCAACAATTCTGCATTTAAAGGTTCTTTTTCTATTGTCTAGATATTTTTATGTTCATGAAATAATGTGTTAGGAAGAACAATGCAGAGTAGAAAAAGATAGAAGTGTCAGTGGTAACATTGTTGTTGAGAGACAGGCTCTAAAGACAACCTCTCTTTAACATGTTTTACAAATGTATTTTTTTAATGTCACAATTTGTCCAAATCTACACTTGATCAGCTTTTACAATAGCCAAGCACAATCGAAGTGCAGAGAAAACTGACATTACTGATGTCCCTCTCTATCTTTTTTTTCAAACATATTACCCTGTAACAATGGAGCCTAGACTCTCAATTTTTTCTTTTTGAATACAAACAACACCCCATTATGTCAAAAAAAAAAAAAAAACATTATTGTTGAGAGACTCCCTCATTCCCCTTCCTTGCTTTGAACTGTGCCCCAGGAACCAAGTCTTCTTTTGAGTGCACTCCTCCTACTCGAAGAAATACTTTCCCTTGAACGCACAACACACTTGGAAAGCCCGAAAGCTCATCCTTGGCATATGCATTTGCGCCCTCCCTTGAGTTTCTCTCTTTCCACATCAGCTCATGAGTGTTGTGGATTAGGTGGCTTACAAAAGGGAAGGCTTCCCATTGTTTTGGAAATTAAGTTTCATTTTCTTACTCCAAAGCATAGATCTCGAAAAAAACAAACTTTTGACCAAATAATTTTAACACAAAAACCTAATTCAAATTATAATATAAAACAATATCATAAATTTCGATTTCGATTAAATTAGATGATTTATTCGAAACCAAAAAATTTCAAAATTACTCAATCGCTTTTAATCCTTCTGCCCACAGCTTCGAGATTATGCGCAGTCACCTCAGAAGCCCTGGAACGGACAGACCCTCGTGTTACGTGACCGGGGCCACTCGCAAGGTTCCTCATTGGATGCTGGACCAAATCTATATAAAAGGTTGTCGGCAATATAATTGGGAGAAGGGACGCAGTGGTAGAGGAAACATACGGTAAATATCTATCGGTTGACAGTAACCCAAAACGAGAGATGCCGTTTCTTAGATGACAAACCCATTCTTAAAAAAATATTTTTAAGACAGCGTGCGCGTATAAAAATAGATATAAGATGTTACTTCAAAACGTTGTATTAATAAACTAGTGATCTATAATGCGACTTTTTGAAGGTTTTTATGGTAGTTTTTTCTGGTTTAATTTTTTTAAATTCCGGTAGGAATTTAGTGAAAATAGAAGTTTGATGAGTAACCTTGCACAATTGAAGTGCCCTAGGGGTTTTTTAGGATGCTGAATTCATATATACAGTCAAAAAACCAGTTTAAATAACAGAAATCAAGATTTTACCTCAATATTTTTCACCAGATTCTGGCACCTGAAACTCCAAAAAGTCGCACTAAAGACAATTCCATTCAAAATTGGGCAAAGATTACGAAAAAAATCTAGCAAAGATTTATCAGAATCTTGTTTACAGTTGTTAAACTTCAGTATTTTGAGTGCCTTAAAAGTTTTTGAGAGCGCTGAATCAATTTCCACTATCAAAAATGCAATTCAAACACTCTAATTACCTGATTTTTTGAATTTTTTTTACCGGATTCTGAGAAAAAACTATTCTCCGGGCTATTCCATACGCTGGCTAGACAACTTCAATAAAAAATTGGAGTTGACTTTAGTGCCATTTATCTTGATTTTTGTTATTTAAATTGTTTTTTATTATATATATGAATTCACCACCCTAGAAATCTTTTAGTCTTTTTAGGGCACTTCGATTGTACAAGGTTACCCATCAAACTTCTATTTTCAATGAATGGATTTTAGAGAAATTACATCTGGAAAATCCACTGGAAAAACCTTCAAAAATTCGCACTAAAGACAACTCTAAAAAAATGGAGTTGTCTTTAATGCTACTTTTTGGAGTTTCTTGTGTCGAAATCCGGCAAAAAAATTTGAAGTTGAATCTTGATTTATGTTATTTGCGCTCTTTTTTTTACTGTATATATGGATTCACCACCCTAAAAAACCCTTAGGGAACTTCCACTGTGCAAGGTTACCCATCAAGCTTCTATTTTCAATGAAATCCTGTCGGATTTTAGAGAAATTAGACCGGAAAAATCCACTGTAAAAACCTTTAAAAAGTCACACTAAAGACAACTCGAAAAAAATGGAGTTGTCTTTAGTGCGATTTCGAGTTGTCTTTAGTGCGACTTTTTGGAGTTTCCGATGTCGGAATCCAGCGAAACAATTTGAAGTTGAATCTTGATTTCTGTTATTTAAACTATTTTTTTTACTGTATATATGGATTCACCACCCTAAAAAACCCTCAGGGCACTTCGATTATGCAAGGTTATCCATCAAACTTCTATTTTCAATGAATTTTTGTCGGATTTTAGACAAATTAGACCGAAAAAATCCACCAGCAAAACCTTCAAAAAGTCACATTAAAGACAACTCGAAAAAAATGGAGTTGTCTTTAGTGCGACTTTTTGGAGTTTCCGGTGTGAGAATCCGGCAAAAAAATTTCAAGTTAAATCTTGATTTTTGTTATTTACACTATTTTTTTTACTGTATATATGGATTCACCACCCTAAAAAACTTTTAGGACACTTTGATTGTGCAAGGTTACCCATCAAACTTCTATTTTCAATGCATTCCTGTCGGATTTTAGAGAAATTAGACCAAAAAACCTTCAAAAAGTCGCACTAAAGACAACTCGATAAAAAATAAAGTTGTCTTTAGTGCAACTTATGCTGAGCTTCCACCAAGTTTCCCGCAGCTCACATTCTGAATCTTTTTATTTTTGAGATTTTCCTTCTTCAAAGAAATCTCATGGTATAAGTCTGGCCTCGATTCCATCCTACTATTCACTCCTACCTCATTAGGGGAATTTTGAGGTCTAAAATGAGCCTCTTAAGAAAAATGTACAACAAAAATAAACTTTATAAGAACCAATAGGATTCAAGATGATGATGTCAACCATGGGGGATGATTCACCATTTTTAAAGTAAAAGGGTAAAAAGATTAAAAAATAATAAAATAATAAATTACTTTTCAACTCGTATTTTCAGCGTATCTCCCAAAATTTTCACTGAAATTTCAAGCGGGAGTACTCGTTGGATGCAAAAGTTAATTCCTCATCTAAGGAGTACCCATGTCGCATACTTTTGATGGACCCTGCTACACAAAAAATGAGAAATACATAAAAAACATGATTACAATCACATTTTTCATGTATTTCTAATTTTTTTTGTAGCAAGACCCATCGAAAGTATGCAACATGGGTACTCTTTGGATGAAGAATTAAATTTTGCATCTAACGAGTACTCTCGCTCGAAATTTGAGTAAAAACTTTAGGAGATAAGTTGAAAAAATAGTTTTTTCATTTTTCCCTCTAAAATTTGATGATGTCATAAAATCTTAATTGATTATTTCCACTATTATTTTATAAATTCCTTAGGAGGCCCATTTTAGACCTCAAAATTTCCCTCATGCTGCTCTCACTCGTCACTCCTACTTCTTCGTCAGTTTCATTCGATTTTTCCTCTCACATGTGGAATTCATCGAGGTGCGATGGAGATCACATGCAACATGGAAATTACCCTAATCTCTACCCGTGATGTGGAGAAGGCGAGCAGGCTTTTCAAAACCAAAGCCTAGGCAATCTCATGGATCTCCAATGATCCAAAAAATAGGCAGTGGACGCCCATGGACAAAGATAATGCCACCAATCCCATATGGAACCAAGTTATGACATTTATCCTCAATGACTTTTCCCTGCAACAAGGTTGACTGATTCTTGAGATCGCAATCTACGTGGACGCCACCTTTGGTGACAACGAGATCAGTTGTGTCAAGATCTCATTGAACGAATTTCTGACGTCGGCCGGCAGCAACAAGGGCGCCAACGCCACACCGCAGTTCGTGAGCTACCGGGTCCAGAAATCGTCCGGAAAATCCAAGGGAGTTCTCAACCTCTCTGTCAGATACGCAAAAAAAGTCGATTTCAAGCCTCAACAATATCCACTGCAAGGAGTCACAGGGTCATATGGGGCGGCCAAGGAGGAGTCAGTGACCGCGTTTCTAGCAAGGTCATATGGGGTGGCAAGGGCCGAGATAGTGACAGACTACCCACTAGCTGGATCGCCCTTCTGTCTGCCGACAAATAACTAGTGCCCTCTGCCACTATATCTACCTCCTCCTCCCCTTTACTACCATGGTTACCCTCCTTACGAGGGCTACCCAGAGTAAGAATTTCAATTTTTAGTATTCGTTAAATTTGACGATTTCAACAACTTTAATACAAATTTAAATCATTTTAATATAAAATTTGATGATTTGTAAAAAAATTTAACTATATTTGTCAAATTCCATCCCTGGGGCTACCCACCTTACCAGGGTTATCCACCCTTTGTTCTTGCCGTGCAGCAGCCGCCTTGGAAAATAATAAAGCTGAGATGGGTTTAGGGGTAAGCTTAATTGGCGGAGCACTCGACGGTCTATTGCTCAGAGATTTAATCGGCGGTGCATTCTGATGCAGGTCCTCTCGATGTCAGCGGATTTTACTAAACCGAAATCCACCACCAGTTATTTCTCGGGCAGTTGAAATACCACATCCAGTAAATTCTCGATTTGGCAGTATTTGTGAATATGATATTCGAGTTTGATTTTGGTGTACCGTTAACATGAATTCGTTGGACTGTATTTCAAGTCATACAAAGTATTTCGAAATATATGACTCCTGTCATGTCTTCTACCATATGTTATTAAATGCGAATTTATTTCGAAATTTATGATTACTGTCATGTCTTCTACCATATGTTATTAAATGCGAATTTATATTAATATGTATCTAAATTTGGTCAACTTATTATGATTTTTCATATTTGTATTAATGGTTTTTCGTATTTCTATAAATCTGATTTTATTTTTAATATTTGCAATTGATTATTTTTCTGGTTTTATTGTTAATATTTACAAGTGATCAAATCTATGATTATAATTTTTAATATTTGCAATTGATTATGATTCTGGTTTTATTGTTAATATTTACAAGTAATCAAATTTATGATTATGAATTTTCTTATTTTTATAAATATAATTTATTTTTAATATTTGAAACTGATTATGATTATGGTTTTATATATATTTTTTTACATATTTTTTTTTTAATTTTTATCAAAATAGATTTTTACAAACTTAAGTTTAAATTGTTTAAGCTATATAATTCTAATGCTTCAGGGTTTTTTTTTTATGGTGCTAAATCTATTTATGCATTCAAAAATGTATTTTAAACGACAAAAAATCTTATGAATCCACCGATAGGTACCTGCATCCACCTTATGAATCCACCGAGGACTTTTTGTTTGTGGTGGTGGTTGTGTTTGTGTTGGTAATTGTCAATAAACAATCCATGATAAGCATCAAAATACTTATCTCACATTACCAAGATTTTAAAAAAAATTCTAAAACATAACTACAAGTAGAAATATACTTAACTATGGAGACTCATCTTTATGTTACTATGGATATTTTTAATTTGTAAATAGGCTTTGTTACAATATCATGGCTTATTAAAAGGACATGCCCAAAAATTATCGCTCATTTCATATGATACTCTTTAATATGAATTTTTTATAATTAATTAATTTAACTAGCCCAACTATATAAAGTGGTTGGCAAATGTCAATAGGCATCAATCCATAAGCACCAATCCACAATAAGCATAAAAATACTTCATGCTACATCTTAAGTTGCTAAAAAAAAAACCCATAAGAATTAATGAAATTATCACTTTATTTAAAATAATAATAATAATAATAAAATATCATGTGTTGTTGTGTTGTTGTATACCTCACATTTGATCTTCTAACATAGCATTATCTTTGAAAATATTATCGAAATCCATAGAATAGCTTTAAGCTTGAGTTGAAACACGTGCCTTTTGGACTTTCCACAAACGTTAATCTCCAACCACCATTTGTTTAAGAGCTCGACAAAATAGGCACTTGTAACCAAAAACTTATGAACTTGAAGGGACGATTTCATGGGACTTATTTTATATCCAACTCTAGCCTAATCAGCTGGTTGTCTGATCCAAGGCATGGCAAGATAGCAAATTCAACTCAAATTTCTTTGAGCA
Organism: Pinus albicaulis; assembly: GCA_034641835.2. Taxonomy (NCBI): domain Eukaryota; kingdom Viridiplantae; phylum Streptophyta; class Pinopsida; order Pinales; family Pinaceae; genus Pinus; species Pinus albicaulis. The sequence continues at coordinate 1,227,718,192 of CM076572.1, read as the reverse complement.
AAACTTCCTCAGAGTGAAGACAATGATCCAACTGATTGGCTATCTAATGTATTCCTCCCCGTTAGTTATTCCACTGTGCAGACCATTAATAGTTGTTATGTCCACCAACTAGAGTTGCTCTACGTATCTATCAAAGGAGGCGAATCTTGGATTCATTCTATGCACACCTACGGACAAATTAATACATAACAACTGATCATAGATGTAACTGCGCAAATAGTCACATAATAATATTAAAATGAAAATAAATTTAAATTTTTATATTTTTATTTATAAATTAATAAAGGAAAAAAAAAAACAAAACAAATAGTTGACTAAAATGTCATCTCATAGATGGGAGGCTGGAGCAGGGTCATTCTTAGCCCTAATGAAAAATTAGTTTACCATTTCGTATGCAGTCTTGGAACAACAAAAATCAAACATGAAGAATTCCTAGATATTTGGAAAGAAGTGGAGATAGCCAAGGAACTTAAAATAACTAAATTTAATGTCTTTAGGGACTCTATGTTGGTCATTCGCCAGTTCACAAAACCTAAGATAACAATCAATGTAACATCCCTAGTCAAAATTCCATGTAATAAAAGTCAATAAAGGAAAAAAATAAGACCAAGGTCACGGGACATGTATTCCAAGCTGAATGTTGGGAAAAACATCCTAGTGGGGTGGCCATTTGAATTATTATGGCTAAAGGAATTTGGCAAAGGCAATGGAAAAGGATTTGGAAAGGCAAGAGGAATTAATTGGCATTTATTTATGAAAATTGTAGAAATTTGAATAACTGATATATTATTCACCAAGATTCTCCTGATCACACACTACTGTAACTTCATGCACAATACAGAATCTCTTCCACCATTGATCATTAATTGCAGAAACAAAAACAATTGCATGCGCACATTAAAACCATAAATGATCACACATATGAACATAGTATTTTATGGGAAAACTTAAAGTTGAAAACCCTCAACTATCTGTATATTATATGTCATAGAGATCATGTAACAATCATTATACAAAGCTCCTCACAAAGCTCTCAGTACAATCTCCAATTGCTACACACTAATCAAGCCCGATCTAGCAAATCACATGCTCCAATCTCTGCCATCTGATAGCTTGCCTCTACTGCGCAATCCCTGCTGAAGAATGGCTTTGAATGAACTCGAATTGGTCCAGCCTTGACTGCGCAATCCTCATTGGCATCTCCAATCATTGGTTGTTGCAAATCATGCAACAGTATAGTCACAACTGATAGTCACACTGCTCTTTCACCTACCTCTTCACTGGTCTCCACTGAAACTGTCCATGCACCGTAGTTAACTGATGTATTCTTTAGTTGATTAATGAGTTAATAATTAGTGAATTAATTAATAATTAATTCACACCACTCTCACTAGTGTATCAATCAGTTAGACTAGATACAACTAGCTCAACTATGTTTAACTCAGTTAAACTGAACACAACTCCATCAACTACCTCAATAACTCCACCAAAATCTGTCACATGAGTTCTAACTGAAGTATCCATGCAATAGCTCCACTTAACCCTCAGGAATAGCGTAATTCCTTCTGTCAGCTCCTGTGCCACATCCGTGCACTTAACTGAAGTGCTCCAAGAGAATAAGATAATGTTTATAGTCCAAATATTATTAAGAGCTAATAATATTCGACATATCTATTTTTAGACTGGCAATCTAAAAATAGATTCCGCTCAATATGTCTAAAAATAGAAGTCCATCTATTTTTCCAACTTGACCAACCATCCACAAATAACATCCTGCAACTCATAGAATATGATCGACATGTCTAAAAATAGACTTGCGCCAAAAATAGCCTGCGGGTCCACTTAGTGAAGGCGACTTATTTCCACTAAGCTCATCATCTTGTTGCAATCTCAACAAAAGGAAAATACAAGAAAATCTAGGTGAAAGGTCACAAATTGCATGTGAGGAGGAGAATGAAGAAAATGGAGGCCTCATTCATAAAAATCCTTATGAGGTTCAATTGGTAGCTTTTGTGAGTATTAGCTTTTTTTCAGTTCAATTTTGGAGCTCTCTCTCTCTCACTCTTGGCACTTAGCGCATTCTTGGAGAATTCTAGCATTGGATCAAGAAAAGCAAAGGAAGAGAAAAGAAGGCAAAGGAAAGCAAAGATCAAGCAAGGAAGAAAAGAATCAAGTGCAACAATGGGATTACTTGCATGTGTTGATTTTCATGTGTGATTTCCTTGCTAGATTTGGAATGCATGGTACATGCATGTGTGTATATGGTTCTCTTGTTGTCATTGGCATGGGTTTTTCCAGGTGTGACAGTTATTTTCAGTCTTTCCTTGCCATTTACGGATAGCCATGCTGTCATGGCTTCTCTTTTATTTGGTTAAGTTGGATTTTCGGATGGTTTTGAAACCGAGTGGGGTGGTCTCTGAAGTAGACCACAAGACCTAGGAATCCATGGACCAATATATGGTGGTATTGCAGTAAATTCATATTTTGTGTACCTCGATGGGTCTAGGAATCCTTGACCGATGAATGGCGGGATATACGGTAAAGCCTAAAGGAGTGTGCCCTCGATTAGGCCTAGGAATCCTTAGCCATTGAATGGTGGGATATACATAAATCCTAAAGGGTGGAGTCTCGATTATCTCTAGGAATCCTAGACTGGTGAATGGTAGGATATATGGTAAAGCCTAGAGACTAGGAAACAGGAAAATTCCTCACGGTGTAGGTGGAGAGATCTGGTAGCATCCATGCTTGTATAGGCCTAGTGATCCTTCGACCGAAATATGGTGGGATTGCGATAAAGCCTGGTGTTGTATGTTTATTGTTTGGTCCTAAGAATCCCTTGGTGGATTGCAGTAAAGCTTGAGGAAACTTGGTTGGTTTAGTTTTGAGTCCCACATTCACGCTTGGAATATGGCACGGGGATGATTGGTTGAAAGAAATAATTGGTTCAACCTAATATACGACCAGGTGGTACATAGAAGTCTGAGACCGGGTTGCGTTTTCCATATGGTAATAAGAGCTCCTTCTCCTTGGTATTTCATGTGTAAATGTACTTGTTCATATGTGGTTTTTATAGTTATTATATCATTGTTATTTCTATTGGTTATATGTTGGTTGAGAGTATGTTTTATGACAGACTTGATGTATGGCTCTTATCATGTTTTGATTAGCAAATGAATGTACAATGAATATATGGCCTAATAGATGATAATGAACTTATTGTGATAAGACACCAATTCTCCTTTACGAATCTGTGATAAGTATGAGACCTCTATGCTAAGATTTGTTGTTATGACCTGTAGTGTACATATTTGTGACATGTTTGACGAAATTCATATCATATCTAGTAGGGGTTCGGTCATATACTTGATCAATGATTGCATTAGTCACCTTATTCCATTGGTTTTATCATTTCTGAAAGTTTTATGAAGTTCTGAGTAGTGGTCTAAGAACTAGCCTTGAAAAAGAGGCTCATAATCTGGGGTCGCTAGCTTAGAACTGCTTGAAAAAGACCACAGTTGTTGGCATGCCTTGTTGTGGGAGCGACTGGAAGACATTATTCACATCGATGGCTTGTCATTGGGAGCGATTGAGGGTCCATATTAGAAAAATGACAATTTTTCTCACGGGTTAAACATGTGGAAGGGTTAGTTGCCTCCTGAAGGGTCTGTAGCTCCTAAGGAAGGTCAAATGGTTTTTTCTTGTCGGTTCCACTTCCTTAATTGTAAATGGGGATTTGAATCACATCATAGTAGCCTCTCATCACATGTTCACCCCAGTGAATTGGTTAGCTTGGGTAAATGTGGGAGGAGGGTGTTACAGAGTGGTATCAGAGCATGGTTCACCCCTTAGACTAGATGGGCGATGTGTTGGTCATGCATACATGTCGGTTGCATATGTGTTCCTTATCCTTGTGGTATATGTGCTTTTTGTGTATGCATGGTAGTCATCATGGTTGCAGTTGTGTCGCCATGTGAAAGTTTATAGTGACGTTGATTCGATGTGGTCATCATGAGTGTATGTCAATTATGCATTCGATATGCATGTTGATGTTTATATGTTGTTATGCACACATTTACATGATGATAGTTGTTGTGCATGAGGTCACAGTATGTGGTTGGTATGGTCATGCATTGGTAACTGGAAAATGGTTGAAATGATGTTTATATATTATTGTGATTATGATTATACATGTATCGTGCTAATCTGGTTGATCTTACAGATCATATATCCTCCCTTGAACTATACTAAGGTTTATTGATTATGTTATGTTTTGGTTTATGCTCGCATGGTATACTTGTAGGAAAGAGATGAAAGATGAATAGCAAGATGGTAGACTACAAGTTCACGATACTCACCCTATGGGTCAGATGAGCAGGGTGATGGTGGGAATTATTATGACTTAGCAAACACTTTGAGAAGTTTGAAGGCTAAAATAAGAAGTTGCAAGGCATATAATGACATGAACATTCAAGCACAGGAGAAACAGACAAAAGTCAATGCAGTAATTCTTTAGAGTTTATCAGAATTGTAGAGACAAGGACCACTTCGGCTCAGCCATGGGCATGAGGATAGGAATAATGGGGAATATGGTAGTAGATCTCATGGTGGGCACAGGTCACATAGGTATGACACGATCATATATGGCAGGCTCTTGGATACGCTGGATAGGAGAGGTGATGGACACAGGTTCTATTCTAGTTCTGGTTTGGACAGGCACTATGATCGTCATCATTTTCATCCTTACAGGAGGAGTGACAAGGAATATTTGTTGGATGAGTTCAATAAAGCTAATCCACCTACATTTGATGTATATTTCAATAAGCTGAAGATGTTGAGGAATGATTACTCAGTATGAAGAAATTATTTGAGTTGCATGAGTACACAAATAATATGTTTTATCGATTCCACTTTCTTAACTATACATGGGGATTTGAATCACATCATAGTAGCCTCTTGTCACATGTTTATCCCATTGGACTATTTAACTTGGGTAAATGTGGGAGGAGGGTGTTATAATCAATTATGATTTCTCGATGCTATGTCAAAAGATTCTTGCCTTAATTTCTCAGTTCGATCGGGTGGACTTCTATCATGTTTATGGGAATTTAAACTCAATAGTTGATGAGATCGCCAAGAAAGGATCCTACTTGAATCAAGATGACAATGAAGTTAATACATTTATGATTTTCTCTCCTATTCCTTAATCGTGAAAGGGTCCTCATATTTATTTAAATATTATTGGGAAAGAGCTTTAGGCCCCCCTCCATTGACATTTATTGCAATGATCATTGTGAGGAGATTTTATTTGCATTTCATGACACACCTTCGAGCTTAGATTCCTATTATTCGTAAGCTAGTCACTCTTCTTCGTCCTCGATTTATCATGATCTGCCCTAGGTGTCACACTATGGTGAATAGATGACCCCCTCTCTAGGCATATTTAATCACATGGGATCACACTTATTTATTTCGTTGTAACCCTAAGTTAATACATTCCCTCTTGACTATAGCGACCAGTGCATTCTGAGTGTGAATGAAGTTAATTCTTCTGTCCTACTACAATATGATGCAGCACAAAACTGCATTTTAACATATTACCGTGGACTTGTGTGTTATGGCCCACATAAACTCCCTTGGCTCGCAGCGGATTATAATATTGGAGTTTATAAAACATACAATTGGAAGCAATCAAACAACGGTTACTTTATCACAGGTTCTGCAGTTTTTAAACAATTCGCAATCTTCCCCAAACAACATGCATACATGCGGAACTATGGTTCTAGGGTCCCACAATACGGTGACCAATCATGGCGCATCGTAAATCGACGCCTGCAAGTTTAAGCCTATATGTTAAAACATAAATCATGCAATGTGCACTAATGCGCAATGTTGACACGTGGCCCTTCTCCTCATCGCATCGCAAGAAATATAAGATACCGTGTGAACTCTTAACAGTAAACTCTAAAATATGTGATTTGCGAAATCACTTTATTTGTGATTTAACATCCACCGTTGATCTGCACTAGATCTAACAGTCTTCATTCCTCTCCCTTCATCGCGTCGCAATTTTCCCAACTTATATTGCGATGTGATCTCATCCGTTCATCTGTCGCCTTCAAATCTGCGATCTAATCATGATTGTCCGCTCATCCTTCATGCAACTCTTCTTCGTCTCTTCATCCTTCTGCCTTTGCCATAGCTTTATTCTACACGGAGTTCATAGGAACTTCATCCTCTCGCTCACACTCACACAGTCTATTAGTTAACAGAAAGAACACACAAATATATTGAGAATTCAAAATAAATAACAACACAAAGATACTGTAAGTTCCAGATTATCCTGGATACTTAAAAACACACAAATTTCATTATTGTTCGAGCTTGAATACAGGCTAAGGCCACTCTGGCCTGACTCACAAATTTCGCCCTTAGGATACATTGCACTTTGCCCTCTCTATCTGGACATACAGACTCACATTTATAAAGAAATTATAGGTGAGTGGATCATCTAAGATCCACGACTTCTTCTCCCACAATCGCTCAACTAAACCCCTAATTCTCTTTGTTTGATTACATGGCAGATACTTACAATAAATCAAGTTTTCTACAGACTTATCACTTCCATCATTTTAGCTCTATTTAACGGAATTTTTCCCCCATTTACAAATGGATGTCCATGTCTCGTCTTTCACAGCATTGAATTTGAATTTTAATTAAGGTACTCCGATGCTTGTGCATCACAATCTTACTCCATTGTATTTCTACTCAAGCGAATTTTATATGTAAATTCGAGTCATTTTTTTGCAAAATGTCTCGTGCCATCGCCTTGGCTATTCCTATCTATCAACTTCTTCGAACAATCTGCTCTTATCTTGGTTTCTCTATGTGTTCAGTTATTGGGTTTTGATTTCTCTTAGAATTATGGATTAGGCAAGTGGAAATTCCTTAGTGCTAGTTCATGGCATTCAGATTCCTCTCCCAAGGATGGAGGAAATTTCCATTCCATTGGAAAATATTTATTCGTTTGACATAATTGATAGAATGATGGATTCCTCCCAAGGCCTGATAGCCTCTGTCTTGAAGTGGGAGGGTATGGTGGAGAGCCAAAAAATGTTTGTTTCATATTTTCTTGGAAGACAATTTGCTTGTTCAACACACTAAAATGGAACTGTCCCTTAATGGAATGAAGGAATAAATTGAACATCTTAGCCCTCATGTTGCAGCGTTGGAAGTTTCCTCCTCATTTATTGGAAGGATTACTCTTGAAGGCACTGGTCTTGTGATCATGTCTGTGTGCAAGAGGTATTTCCACCCAAGAGGGTTGAATGTTAATGGTTGAAGCACCTCCTGATGTTTATTGTGCTCCATGGAAGTCAATTTTGGTTTTTTAGCTCACTCTATCCCTTCTGTGTGTAAGAGATCTTGCCGCCCAAGACAGTTGAATGTTAATGGTTGAAGCACCTTCTGATGTTTATTGCGCTCCTTGGAAATCAATTTTGGTTTTGTAGCTCACACTATTCCTCGTATCTCGCTTTTTAATGGGCTTTTGCAAATGTACATTTATGTTGGTTTATATATATATATATATATATATATATATATATATATATATATATATATATATACAATTTTTGTCTTTTTAGTTTTAGTTGGTCACTTAGTCTAGGAGAAAGTAAAATTTTTGTTTACTTTGTTGAAGATGTGATTATCTGGTGTAGGTATATGTTAAATAAAGAAAAAATCCCTTTGTATAGAATTGTGTATATGGTGATGTGAAAAGAAAAATACAATTTTGTGCATGACTCTTAATTCAAATTAATATTATTTCTTTTAATATTTTAAGGAAATTTATCATAATTAAATTGTGTATAAAAACTTTTGGTGAAAATCACATGTAAGAAAATTTTGTCTATCCATTTAGAACTAGCCCATACATCTTGATTTGTCATCTTTATATAATGAAAATTGTCATTTTTTATCATCTTTATATAATAAAAATTTCCATTTTGTAAACAAGTGACATGTTAAACTATTTTCTTATTTCAAAAATAAATTATTAAAAAAAAAAAACAAAACAAAACATTTACACCAACAATTTTAACACACTCCGGACCTAATTTTTATTGTTTAATTAAATTAAAATTCTTGGAATGGTTTCACCCCAAGGTTTCATTGTTAGGTGGCTGTATTTGTGTTAAGAATTTATGGTTTTATGTTAATCTTCTAGTGTTTGTGTATAAGATTTGTTAGATTGTTGAATATTGATAAAATGTTTAAGAAAATTTTAAATATTAAATTTAGTAAGTGAACTAATTTTCGATATTAATGTTTTAATGTTTATTTTAAAAAATTATCAAGCAAACAAACAAATTTCAACAATCTGCCTTAGGAAAGGAAACACACAACTGTCAACAAACAGCCTTTAAAATAGTTGTAGGATCGAAGCTTCAAATTTCGGCTGGAAAAAAAAAGGATCGAAGCTTTAAGTAATTCTTCTTTAAAATAGAAGCACGCGGGAACAAAACTTTAGCTACCTTTTTTTCACAACATGAAGTATTTGTTTACCATAAATTCGAAGAACAAAATGAGAGTAGAATCTTTGGTAAGTGATGAGGAAACCAAACCCAAACCGTGACTCCTTTTAATTTAATTATATGAAGTATTATTTATTTGATTTTTTTGGTTTAAATAAATCAAAATTTTATCGATACAATTCCAAAACAAAAGTGAATACTAGTTACTATGTAACTAGTACCTATCATTTAATTTAATTTAAATATAACTTAATTAAGAAAATTTTCATTATTAAAAAAAATAAAAATAAAACATTATATTGTTGAACGTCATTATTTAATTAACTAATATTATTTATTTTCTTTGTAAATTTAGTGAGACCGTACTATTTTCTATTTATAATTATAGGACAGGCTACAAAATATAAAATTCAGGTTGTAGCTTCAATTTGCCTGTAGGAAACCAGGTCTGTTGGCCACCTGAAAGCATGAAAAGCATACCAAAATTGAAATTGTTTCATCCGTCTATAAGTCATATGAGCTATCTGTCCTACTACTGTAGTATCTACATACTTATGACATAAAGGGAGTTCATATACGTTTAAAAAGTGCATCAAAAAGCCAAATACTGAAAACAACTAGCCATCTGATGAGAAAATTACAGCTGGGTCCTTCACAGTAGACCCAGGCATATCAACTTGCTGCAGCTGCTGGAGCATCTTCTCCATACGGCCAACCCGATCATCCAATCTGCTAATGTGATCTGTTCACTGATATTGAGTGATCTTCATATGCTACAATTAGTTTTGTATGTCCTGAAGCAAGTCCTGAAGGCGAGGTTCTATCCTTGGCGGGTCTGCCTTAACATGGATGGGCGGAAAACTCTGCATAGCTTTTGCTATAAGACATTTGACTATCCAGTATGTATGAATAGTCTGATTGAAAAGAGTAAGGCGGCCACAGGTATTGCCAGGGTTCGTAATGAAATCTAAGATCTCAGCTTCTGCTTCATTATCTTCAGGATCAGTCTGTATATCCCTTTCCCAACCACGTATTTCTTGGTGAGCAGTTGAAGAATTACCCATCACATAATTAGCAGCAAGGGTCTCCAGATGCTCCTGGTTGGTTTTACAACCACGTTTCTTAGGGACAGGCTCAAATTGGACATTATGTTTTCCCTTAGCAGATTCAGACCCTGATCGTCTCTTCCCCATGGTTGGAAGAATCCTATGCAGTAACACAAACAGGCAGGATGGAATAGTGAGGGAATGAGGAACAATATTTGAACCTCCCGTGTATACTCTTTGATCATACGTAACGTTGCTATCTGAAGAGCAAAGAAAACAGAACCACAGAACCCAATTCGGTAACCAATGCAGAGAGATAGAATATCTGCCGGGAAAATAGAGGACCTCAAACCCCTTAACCCTATTCCAAAAACAATCTCTGAAGAAAATGGGTCGGATAACAAGAAACAAAGTCGACCACATATAGGAGAAGGTGACCGAGCACACTTGATAAGAGAGAACAGTACAAAAGGCAAACATAGCTTGGTGCCATTGAAGCCTAATATTATTTATATTAATATATAATATGTTATATATATGTTTTATTTTTTTATTAATATATATAATTTTTTATAATATATTTTTATTATAACAATAAATCATTTTTAATTGAAAATATGGAAAAAAAACTATAATTCATGAAAATGGAAATAATAGAAAAAGGAAAAATATATATAAAAAAGTAAATAAAATAAAAAACAAAGAATTAGTAACTAATAGAAATGGAAGTTACTAAACCCATAATAAAACCCCAACCAATCATTTTACAAATAAATAAATTTAAAAGGTATAATAAAACAAGCATGGAGAAATGTAGACAATCTACCTTTAAAATGTTGGATTTCCATTTACTCAAAGGACATGCATGAAAATTATTTCCTTAGCACCCAAGAAAATATGGTGTTATTTTCTTTTCTTTTTTTAAATGTAATTCAAATGGTAAGTTATATTAAATTAGAGCTTTAACTTTCTTAAGTAGAGTAAAACTATTATTGCATAACTTTTCCATTTGTTCCATAATTTCTAATATAGAAATAAACATTATCATTTATATTTTTTCCCTTAAAAATATTATTATAAATTAATGAGCAATTATAGAGTTTTCCTTTCGTTTATAATTATATAAAATTGTAAATAACTGGTGAAGTGATGCACTAAGTAAATAACCTTGTGGCAATTATGGCATTAGTAGATTCATACACAAATTGTGGGGATGTGCCTATATATCTCTATTGTATGACTCCCACATTTCTAAATAATGGCAAATTTTCATGATTCAACAAAGAAAACAATATCTCTTGAAGGAATAACAATTGGTTCTGCAAACTCTTGTTCTCAGGGAGATCAAACTAAGGTTTCTTACAATGCCATGTTGAAATCTAGATCTATTTTATCGACATTTCAAGAAGCGCCTACCTTAGATGTTCCCTTGAGGGATGAAGCCTTTAGTTGTGATTTTTTTTTCATAACAAGGTTTGGTATGTAGATACAATGGGTTTTGGTCACAGTTGAAGGATCTCCACAAATGGATTTCTGATTCATGGAAACCCCTATTGTGTGATGATTTGAATATTTACCCTCTGACTCTAGTATTTTTGTTATTTTGGTGGTAGCAGTTGTCTTTTGTTTCACCTTATTGTTGAATTTCTTAGGCCTCAATTCTGGATGAAGTTTCCAACAATGGACTTCAACATGACCCTCTTTGGAACAATGAGTGCATGTGGTTTTCTCCCCTTCTTTCTTAATGGATGCATTCTTCTTTTGTTTGCCCTTGAAACCCTTTCCTTTTTCACCATCCTTGAATGGTTTATTTTTACCCTCATCTTGTACATATTTACCTCTTGCCTCAAGGAGTGTAGCTTGCACACAAACATCATCTAAACTAGTGATATTAAACATGAGGATGGTATGTTTCAGGTAACTATGCAATCCACCTATGTACTTCAACAAAGTTTATGGGCTATGAAAATCAACTCCTAACATAAGAGCTCTTATCCTAAACTCGTGAGTATAATCTTTCACACTTTGACCTTTCAATTGTCTAAAAATTTGCCAACTCGTAAAAGCTTTTTGCATGTAAGATAGAGGATAGAATTGCCTTTTAATGGCATAAATAAAATTTTACCAAGACATTGAGATCTTACTGTGTTTCTTAATATCCTTCTTGTGTCTTTACTTCCCATCATACAAGTGTCGATCCCTCCATCCTCAAGGAAGCCAATTGAATCTTTATGTCATCTTCTTGTAGGCTCTGAATTCTGCAATAAACCTCCAGTTGACGAATCCAATTATCCAGCTTCTTTACATTCACTTCGTAATTATACATTGGAAGCTCAAACTTAATATCAAGTTTAAGAACAGGTGATTTACCAGCTCCTTTTGAAGTATGTGTATGAAAAGATGGAAGAGTTGTGATAGTGGAAGATGATGATGAGGAACGTGAAGATGGTGGTGAGGGTGATGGTGGAGTGGATGGTGGCTTCTCACCATCTCGATGGCCTCCTCCTCCCGAATAACCCTCTCCTCTTGGAGGCCTTGGATTCTCTCCTTGCATCCTTACATTCCTTTCCTCATAGAGGACTTTAGCCATATTAGTCATATCAAAGAATGCCTTCCTGAATGCTCTCTCATCTTCTGTCATGATATGTTATCCTTCATGAGACATGCTCGCTGAAGACTCAAATTGAACTTGAGGATGTTCTGGCATTGAAGACTTTGGAAACCTTGCCCTTCTTCCTCTTAAAGCAACTACAGGGCTCTCAACCAGCTTCCCTTCTCCTGTTTTGAGTTTTAACCTTGTAAGAATGACACAAATTTGCAAACAATTAGATCCATTTTTGCACAACAACACCTAAATAACTTGGGCTCTGATACCAAAAATGATCTGAATGGAGCATGTTAGTGTTTTTGTGCTAATTACTCATTCAAATTATAAATTCAATGTCTTATGTGTGCTTAAGGGTTCAGGCTCTCTTGCAAATTATCAAATCTCATTTGTGTTTTTCAAGTCAATTTAGTGATCAATTTGACATAAAATAGGAGTTGAACAACATCAATTAAAGTACATAACATTAACACAGGTATTTGATGAAGGAGTTCACCCCTCCTGGGCTACATCTCCTTTGTCTAGCTTCCATGGCTTGGGCCTCTATATTATGCTCAAATTGTCAATTTGACCTATTTACAATGCTCTTTTGCTCTTGTAACATGCTCCAATGAGTCCAGAATGGCGCAAAATGGTCAGCTAACCTCTTTCTAAGCCTCAATTGGTTGCAAATTGCAAAAGTTATGGCCTTTTCAATTTTCCCCACTATTTTAGGCCCCTACACTAGCTAACTGTGACTAGAACTGGCAGTTCGCTGAATTTGGAGGTCCGCCAATTAAAGTGTCATTAATGTTAAGTGGATTTAGTGCACTAATTAAGCATAGTTTAAGTGCTAATTGTGCGCTTAAGTTAATCTAAATTAACTTTCAGATTAGTGCATAATAAACAAGTTTATGGTTTAAATAATCGTGGTTTAAGTCTTAATACTCTACGCGTAAGTTGGAGCTCTCCGGTGGTCATGGCACAATGGTACTACGGACCGGGGGCTGGCCCCCGCCTTCCACCGTCATGACAATGGTTATAATTTAAATATATATGAGTCGCATAGTATGTTAAGACCCATCCAATAGGTGGGATTATAGGCTGTTGCGTTGTGTGGTGGGAGGTCGTGGGGTCGAACCTCGATGCCTCCACCCAAACCTTGACCAAAAAATTTGCAACACCATTTCGATCTTGGGGTGTGGGGGGGGGGCGGGCGCACATGGCAGCCCCGGGCTGCACCATGTGTCCTCACCTGGTTGGCTTAAAATTAATCCAATAAAATTACACCACTTCACCCAATTCTGGACCAGTGCCAGGCTGCCACTTGGCAGATTCCCATTTGCCTACAGAAAATGCCAAAAAATGACCCTGCATAGTCAGCATGCCATGTCAACAGAACAGACCACTGACATGAGCATCTGACTGTCATTTTTTTTTAAATTTTACCTATTTATCAAAGTGGGCAAAAGTCGTTTCTGGGAGCATACGATGACCATTGTTTGTTGTTAGATGATCCAAAAATAAAATATTATCATAGGTTATAAAGTTGGAATAAAATAATTATTAATTTAATATATTAAATTAATAATTATTATTCTAGAATATTTAATTATTTTATGGAGACATTTTAGAATTAGCTTATTGTTGTAACAAGATATGACTCTCCAAATGTGTCGTATCTTAGGCTTTTTGTTAGCTAGTTATTTGGAATAGCATTTAATGTAAGTGGACACTTGTTATTTAATAAGTGATCCATAATTAGTGGAAGTTAGGACGTTGAGCATATAAATAGTTCATTGCAAGAGTGTTTTTGTTGTTTGGGTGTAAACTCTTGCATAATTCCAAATGTAATTGTTTTTCTAATTAATAAAATTACATGTCTGAGGACACTTCGGCCATTATTGTGGTATTAGAGCTTCAATAATGCTGCAGTGGATGTGAGCAGGAGATTCCAGCTCTACAAGTTCTTGGAAAACTCCATTGAATTGATTAGCAAATGATTGGTATGGAATTTGTCAAGTTTTTTTGTTTAAAAGGAAGAGAAGTTTTATTATTGATTTTAGATTTGTAAATTCTAAAATCATTTTTATTATATAAAAAAATATATATACAAAATTTTGCTAGACGTTGCGCTACTGATTTGTAGTCCATCTCACAAACCAGTATATGTTACTAATAATACATCCACGATATTGTAATTCCCCCTTCTCACAATACTTGTTCTAGCCATCTGATATAGCTAATCCACTCAGTTGATACTAACCGAGTAGAAACTAGAAACGCTATTTCCATAAATATAAATGAAATAGGAAGACTGGTGTCTTCCTTTGCCTTTTTGTGCCTTGCCAGTGAATCCATCTCCAAATTAGTGGGAGACATGAGCATTTGACCCTAAGTCCATGTTGTGGTTATATTTGTTTTTAAACCGACAGTGAGCCATGGATGTCAGTTGATCCAATCATCGGGATGAAGCAGACTGGTTTTTAGAGGAACAAACAGTTTTATAGTTTCATGCTAATCCACGCGTTGTGTGTGTGTGCACTAGAATTTGTATTTGTTATGGCTATGTTCATCTAACAAGCTCGAGGTGCAGAAGTGAAGATATTTCTCTTGAGAAATTCACGATTTCCTTTGATGACTCAAACTTCATATCAACGTTCATGGAAATCGTAATCTATATTCGTTAACCCTGGAAAAGCAGAATATCAGTTCATTCAGAGAGGAGATGTGGTCTGAAATTCGTTCCTTGAAGAGGAATTGGCATGCAGTGATTATTTAGGAATGTGGGTCTCCCTGCGTTCAATTAGAGGTAGCTTTGAGATTTGATGTTCTAAGCTAAAACAATGATGATGTATTTTCTAAGCTAAAACACTTCATAGGCTGACTGCAGCAATACCAGTTCACATTCTCTTTCGTTACAAACCTACATCATACACTCTCTGCTGCTAAAAAGACCATCTGTTCATTTTTTTTTGACCAGCGTGAGAGCCAGCCAGCCAACGTCAGCCAGTTAAGAACTAGCCTAAAGAACAAAGTAAAAAAATCCAGTTTGACAGTGTTTGCTTTTTTAAAGATGAATCTGAAAAGTCTTTGCTGGAGAGATAAGGAATATTTTTTTAATTTTGTAAATTTTTAGAGAGATAAGGCATATTTTATTTTGGAGAGATAAAGTATATATTTTTTATGTAATGTTTTATTGGAGTAATAAGGATTTTGTAATATTTGTGGAGTAGTAAGGTTATTTGTAATTTTTTGGAGTAATAAGGAGTTTTTTCTTTGTAATTTGTTTTTGGAGAGATAAGTGTGACTCAAAGTAATTTTACTTTGAGGGGGGGTAACATTTTTTTTTTAACCAGATTTTGCAAGAGCATCATTGTAAAAGTCAAATTTTGAAAGTTACCTTGTAAATATTTGAGAAATTTACTAGAGCCAAGTGCAAAGCTCAGTCATTTTTCTCTTGTTTCAACAACTATACGAGGGTCAAGGCCAAGCCCCGATAAATCGTTTTTTGCGTGGCATGTGTCGTGTGACGAGTTACTCAATTTTTGTGCTTGATTATTTTTGTGCATTTCTTCAACACTTCAATGTTGAAATTAATTAATCTGTTCTTTGAAATTGATAAGCTAGAAGGAGTGAGATCCTATAAGACATGGAGACGTCTAATTGAAAGCACTCTTATTTTTAATGAATTATGGCATGGAATTTGTGATGGCAACATTAAGCCAAATAAACCAACAGATCCAGCTTCACTTGCAAAATGGGAAATAAAAGATGCCAAGGCATTAGCTCTTATAAAAGCTTCAGTTAGTAATGAAATGTACATACACATTGAGAATTATTCCGATGCATGGGCTACTTTACATATATTCAAAGATCTCTTTGATACACAACCTGAATCAAAGAAGGTTGATCTTCAATTAAAATTGCTTCAACAGAAATTAAATGAAGGTGGTGATGTCCTTGAGTACATTTCACGGCTTAAAAACATTAAGCAAGAAATCATCAATGTTGGCTTTCAAGCTGTTGATGAAAGCTTCTTAACTACAATTTTAATTGTTGGATTGCCATCATCATATACTCATTTTTTGGAAACTTTTCAAGTCACTGGCAAGTTAGAGAAGATCAAATTTGATGAAATGAGTGACATGTTAGCACAACATGATAAAAATTTTGGGAAGAAGAAGCAGATTGGGGAAGATTTCTTCTTCACCGAAGCCAGTTCAAGCAACTCCTCAGCTGACAGTTCCAAAAAAAAAGGAAGAGGTAATTTCAATCCAAATCAAATAGCGCAAGGTCGTGGTTGCAATCAACATAGAGGAAACAATTCCAACAGAGGCTCAAATTCAGGCAGAAACAATTTTCAAGGCAGAGGCAACAATCAAAATAGAGGATATCATCAAAGCACAGGACAAAGTCCAGGAAGAGGACAAACTCAAAATAGAGGACAAAGAAGAGGCCGAGGATAGTCTCAAGGCAGAGGAGAGTCTCAGGGAAGAGGCACCAATTTGAGTCAAATTGTTTGCAGGCGATGTAACAGAGTTGGTCATTATGCAGCAGATTGTAGAACTTCTATTGAGAAAAATTCTAAGTTTCATCCAAACTTAGCACAGTTTGAAAATGATGAAGATGATCTTAATAGTTTCGAATATGTTTTCACAAACACTGAAGCAACACCTTTACAGGTTTCAAGCTTTCTCCGCAGTGATTATGAAGATGCATAGATTCTTGATACAGGCGCAAATCAACACATGACATTTCGACGTGACTTCTTTTGGAGTTTCAAATAATTTCATCTGAATTCAATCTATCTTGCTGACAAAACCAAACATACTCCTTTAGGCAAAGGTGTAGTTAAAGTTTTTTTACCAGGCATCGGAGAAAGAATGATTTCTAATGTATGGTATGTCCCAACATTCAAGAAAAATTTGTTGTCCTTAGTCACAATTCGACAAGCAGGGAATACAGTGATTATGGAAGATGGCTCAGTTAAAATCAACTCAGTCAAACAAAACATGCAAACAATAATGACAGGTTATGAAGATGGAAAATTGTTAAGGATGAAAGGGACAGTTATTCCAAGACATTCTGACTTTGCAGGCACAACAAGTACAGATATTTCACCAATTAGATTATGGCATGTCAGATATGGCCATCTCAACTTTGACAGTCTCTCTCAGTTACAAAAACAGGGCATGGTTAAAGGACTTCCAACCTTCAAAAGGAAAAATGCAAAGTGTGAACCTTGCATTTTTGGAAAACAACATCAAGAGACTTTTCCTACAGGTTCATGGCGTGCAAACAGGCATTTATAGTTGGTTCACAGTGATATTTGTGGACCCTTCCCAACTTCACTTGGAAGTTGCAGATATTTCTTACTTTTTATTTACGATTTTAGCAGGATGACATGGGTATATTTCTTGAAGCAAAAGTTAGAAGCATTTGAAAAGTTCAAAAATTTTCATAAGCTTATTGAAAATGAAGTAAAGGAGAATATTGGCACTCTTCGAACTAACAACGGTGGAGAATTCACTTCAAATGAATTCAAAAAGTATTGCATGGAAAATGGCATAAAACGAAATCTTACCAATGTCTACACTCCGCAACAAAATGGGGTAGTAGAAAGAATGAATCGTACCTTGTTAGGAATGGCACGATCTATGTTAACTTTAAAAAATTTAAGTCCTTCATATTGGGCTGAAGCAGTTCATACCACTGTCTACTTGAGAAACAGATCTCCCACCGCCTCTTTAGACGGAATCACACCTTACGAAGCATGGTTTGGATTCAAACCATGGGTTAAGCATCTCAGAGTTTTCAGATCTATCTGTTATGCCTTAGTTCCAAAGGAAAAACGAACTAATCTTGATGCACGAAGCTTAAAGCACATAATGATCGGGTATTCTGATGAGAAGAAAGGGTATCGACTTTTGTTAGATGGGAAATTTATTATAAGCAGAGATGTGATTTTTGATGAAAATGAGAGTAAGAGTGCTGAAGAAGTTGACAGTCTTCTTCAAAAGTTAGAAACAAAAACTGATAAAAGAAATGGAAATTTACAAAGTCAACCGAATTCACCAAATTGGTATGAACTTGATTTTTCTTCATCTGAAGATGAATCATCTAGTCTGTCTTCTTCATCAGGGCCATCCATGTCTTCTAGCAGTAGCAATTCTTCTGAAAATGACTCTCCGTCCCCAGAACCTGTGGTTGATCAACAGAAATCAGTTTACATCAACCCTCTTTTCAATAATGATGATTTTTCACAAGCTCAAACCAATGAACATCAATTTCCGAAATGGGTAGTTCAAATTTTGAAATATGTAAGGCCTAATGAACAAAATAAAACAGGAATAAGGGGATCAAAACAAAATGAAGGCAATTTTTCTTTAATAGCAAATGATTTTACTGAACCTTCTTCTTATCAAGAGGCAGTAAAACATAAAGCATGGCAACAGGTTATGGTTGATGAATATCAGGCCGTTCAAGACAACAACACTTGGCAACTTGTTGATTGTCCTCAGCATGTTAAACCTATTGGATGCAAATGGGTTTATTGAATTAAGTACAAGAAAAATGGTGATATTGAAAAGTATAAAGCAAGACTTGTTGCTAAAGGTTTTTCACAGCAAGAAGGGATAGATTATGAGGAAACGTTTGCTCCTATAGCTAAATGGAACACCATCCGCCTCACACTTGCCTTAGTAGCTCAACAAGGATGGAAAGTTCATCAAATGGATGTCAAAAGTGCTTTTCTCAATGGATATTTATAGGAAGAAGTGTACATGACACAACCACCAGGATTTGAAATTGAGGGACAAGAACATAAAGTTTGCAAACTGAAAAAGGCTTTATATGGGTTAAAACAAGCTCCTCGAGCTTGGTATGCCAAAATGGATGAATACCTTCGAAAAGTTGGTTTTCATCGCAGTGAATCTGATGATACCTTGTATGTACGCCAACAAGGTAAAAATATGGTGATTTTGGTTATGTATGTCGATGATTTGATCATCACAGGCAACAATGATGATCACATTGAACAGGTGAAAAAAAAGTTACATGCAGGTTTTAAGATGAGAGATTTGGGACTACTTCACTACTATCTTGGAGTTGAAGTATTCCAACGTCCACATCAAATCTTCATTTCTCAGAGTAAGTATGCAGCAAAAATTCTTTAGCGATTTGGAATGCAGGATTGTAAGCCTGTCCTTACCCCTATGGAACAAAACTTGAAACTTTCAAAATTTGAAGGGGGTGGAAAAGTGGACAGCACTACTTACAGACAGTTGATTGGCAGTTTGATTTATTTAACAACCACTCGTCCTGATCTATCTTATGCAGTCAATATTCTTTCACGTTTTATGCAGGAACCACTAGACAGCCACTGGAATGCAGCCAAAAGAGTTCTTCGATATATCCAAGGAACAAAATATTTTGGTCTTCTTTACAAAAAGACTAAAAATTTTGTACTTGGTGGATTTTTAGATGCTGAATTTGTTGGCAGTATTGATGACAGGGCATCTACCTCAGGTTACTTAATGAACATGGGGTCAGCTGCAGTTTCTTGGAGTTGCAAGAAGCAAGCTACAGTGGCCACTTCTTCAGCAGAAGCAGAGTACATTTCAGCATGGGAAGCAGCATGTGAGATTGTTTGGTTACGTTGTGTTTTACAGGACTTGGGAATTCCTCCAGTAGAAGCTACTTCGTTATTTATCAACAATCAGTCAACAATAAAGCTTGCCAAGAATCCATTTTTTCATTCAAAGACAAAGCATGTGGACACCAAGTATCATCATATCAGCTCACTCATTGCAAAGGACGTCATCAAGCCAATTTATTGTCCTTCAAAAGATCAGACCTCCGACATTTTCACGAAACCTCTTGGCAGAATAAAATTTACTAAGTTCAGGGATGAACTTGGTATCTGTTGTAATGTATCTTTGGATCATAGGGGGGAATGTTAGATGATCCAAAAATAAAATATTATCATAGGTTATAAAGTTGGAATAAAATAATTATTAATTTAAGATATTAAATTAATAGTTATTATTCTAGAATATTTAATTATTTTATGGAGACATTTTAGAATTAGCTTATTGTTGTAACAAGATATGACACATGACTCTCCAAATGTGTCATATCTTAGGCTTTTTGTTAGCTAGTTATTTGGAATAGCATTTAATGTAAGTGGACGCTTGTTATTTAATAAGTGATCCATAATTAGTGGAAGTTAGGACATTGAGCATATAAATAGCTCATTGCAAGAGTGTTTTTGTTGTTCGGGTGTAAACTCTTGCATAATTCCAAATGTAATTGTTTTTCTGATTAATAAAATTACGTGTTTGAGGACACTTCAGCCATTATTCGTGAAACAAAGTGTGTCAGATTCAGAACGATGAGCACTACGCGGTCATTTAGGTTCCAAGCCAATTTGAGCACTTTTATTTTTATGCATAAAACTGAGCCCCTATTTAGTCATTCTTAGCCTTAATGAAAAATCAGTTTCCCATTTCGTATGGGGTCTTGGAACAACAACAAACAATCATGAAGAATTTCTAGATCTTTGGAAAGAAGTGGAGATAGCCAAAGAACTCAAAATAACTAAATTTAATGTATTTAGGGACTCTATGTTGGTCATTCACTAGTTCACAAAAGCTAAGATGACAATCAATGTAACATCTCCTAGTCAAAATTCCATGTAATAAAGTTAATAAAGGAAAAAAATAAGACCAAGGTCACAGGACACGTATTCAAAGCTTAATGTTAGGAAAAACAACCTAGTAGAGTGTTCATTTGGTTTAATGATGGCTAAAGGAAATGGAAAAGGATTTGTAAAGGCGAGAGGAATTAATTAGAATTATATTTATGAAAATAAAGGAAAATAGGAGAAAAGGAAGGTGAAAGGTCACAAGTTGCATGTGAGGATGAAAATGAAGGAAGATTATGGAAAATGAAGAAAATAGAGGCCTTATTGATAAAAAGGTTTTTGAGGTTCATTTGGTAGCTTTTGTCAGTATTAGCTTTTTTTTAGTTCGGTTTTGGAGCTCTCTCTCCCTACTCTCTCTCTCACACACTCTTGGGAACTTAAAGAATTTGTGGAGCATTCTATCATTGGATCAAGAAAAGAAAAGGAAGAGAAAAGAAGGCAAAGGAAAGCAAAAGTCAAGCAAGGAAGAGAAGAATTGAGTGGCTACAACGGGATTACTTGCAGGTTTAAATTTGAATGTGTAATTTCCTTGCTAGATTTGGAATGAATGGTACATGCATGTGTATATGGTTCTCTTGTTGTCATTCGCATGGTTTTTTCCAGGTGTGATAGTGATTTTCATCCTTGCCTTTCCATTTTTGGATAGTCATGGCGTGATGGGTTCTCTTTTACTTAGTTAAGTTGGATTGTCAGATAGTTTCGAAACTAAGTAGGGTCGTCTTTGAAGAAGAACACAAGGCCTAGGAATCCATGGAACATTATATGGTGGGATTGCAGTAAATTCATATTTTGTGTACCTCGGTGGGTCTAGTAATCCTCAACCGGTGAATGGTGTGATATATGGCAAAGCCTAGAGGTGTGTGCCCTTGAGTATGCCTAGGAATCCTCGATCAGTGAATGGCGAGATATACATAAATCCAAGAGGGTGGAGTCTTGATTAGGCCTAGGAATCCTCGATTGGTGAATTACGGGATATACGGTAAAGACTAGAGACTAGGAGATAGGAAAATTCCTCACGGTGTAGGTGGAGAGATCCGTTCGCATCCATGCTTGTATAGGCCTAGTGATCCTTGGACCGATATATGGTGGGATTGTGGTAAAGCTTGATATTGTATTTTTATTATTTGGGCCTAGGAATCCCTTAGTAGATTGCAGTAAATCCTAAGCAAACATTGTTGATTTTGTTGTGAGTCCCACATTCATGC
The DNA here is from genome assembly GCA_034641835.2 of Pinus albicaulis. Taxonomy (NCBI): domain Eukaryota; kingdom Viridiplantae; phylum Streptophyta; class Pinopsida; order Pinales; family Pinaceae; genus Pinus; species Pinus albicaulis. The sequence goes on along the minus strand of CM076572.1, from coordinate 1,227,696,116 downwards.
TTGGATTATGGCACAGGGGTGATTGGGTGAAACATATATTTGGTTCAACCTAATCTATGGTCCAGTGGTACATGGAAGTCTGAGACCTCGTTGCATTTTTCATATGTTAAGAAGAGCTCCTTCTCCTTGGTATTTCATGTGTAAATTTACTTTTTCAGATGTGGTTTTTATAGTTGTTATATCATTGCTATTTCTATCGGTTATTAGTATGTTTTATGATAGATTTGATGTATTGATCTTAGCATGTTTTGATTAGAAAATGAATGTACAATGAATATAATACCTAATAGGTGATAATACATTTATTTTGATATGGTATAAATGCTCCTTTATGAATCCCAGATAAGTATGAGACCTCTATGCTCAGATATGTTGTTATGACATGTAGAGTACATATTTGTGACATGTTTGACGAAAGTCATGACATTGTTAGTAGGGGTTTGGTCAGGTCCTTGATTAATGATTGCATTAGTAACCTTATTCCATTGATGTTTATCATTTCGTAAAGTTTCATGAAGTTCTGGGCAGTGGCCTGAGACCTAACCTTGAAAACGTGGCTCAGAATCTGGGGTCGCTGGCTCAGAATTGCCTAAAAAAGGCCACAGTTGTTGGCATGCCTTACTGTTGGAGCGATTGGAAGGAATCATTCGCATGCATGTCTTATAGTGGGAGTGGCTTCGAGTATAGATCATAAAAATTATAAGTGTTCTTAGGGGTTAAGCACCCAAAAGGGTTGGTTTCCACCTGAAGGTTTTGTAGCTCCCGAGGAAGGTCATATGTGTTTTTTTTGTTGGTTCCACTTCCTTAATTGTACATGGGGAGTTGAATCACATCATAGTAACCTCTTGTCACATGTTTACCCCAGTGGACTGGTTAGCTTGGGTAAATGTGGGAGGAGGGTCTTACAGAGTGGGATCAGAGCATGGTTCACCCCTTAGACTGGATGGGTGGTGTGTTGGTCATGAATACATGTCGGTTGCATATGTGTTCCTTATGCTTGTGGTATATGTGCTTGTTCAATGTATATATGGTGGTATTCATGGTTGCAGTTGTGTTTCCATGTGAAATTCGATGGCATCATTGATTGGATGTGGTCGTCATGAGTGTATGTCAATTATGCATTGGTTATGCATGTTAATGTTTATATGTTGTTATGCATACATTGACATGATGATAGTTTCTGTGCATGAGGTCATTATATGTGGTTGGTATGGTCATGCATTGGTAACTGTAAAATGGTTGAAATGATGTTTATATACTATTATGATTATGATTATACATGTATTGTGCTAATCAGTTTGATCTTGCAGACAAGATATCCTCCCCTCAACTATATATTGAGGTATGTTGATTATGTTATGTTTTGTTTTAAGCTGACATGGTATACTTGTAGGAAAGATATCAAAGATGACTAGCAATATGGTCGACTAAAATTTCATGATATTCTCGCTATATATCACATGAGTAGAGTGGTGGTGGGAAGTTTGAAGGCAAAAATAAGAAGTTGCAAGGTAGATAATGATAGGATCATTCAGGAATAAGAGAAACAGGAAGCAGCCAATGTAGTAATCCTTCAGAGTTTGTCAGAATTGCAAAGACAAGAACCACTTTGGATCAGCCAAGGGCAGGAGGATAGGACTAATGGGGCATATGGGAGTATATCTCATGGTGGGAACAGATCAGATATGGATGACACAATCAACGATGGAAGCCTCTTGGATGCTCTAGATAGGAGAGGCATTGGACATAGTTTCTATTCTAGTTCTAGTTCTGACAAGCACTATGATCGTCATCATTATCATCCTTACAAAAGGAGTGACAAGGGATATTTTCTGAATGAGTTCAAGGAATATAAGCCACCTACATTTGATGGATATTTGAAGAAGTCGGAAGATGTTGAGGCATGTTTACTTAGGATGAAGAAGTTCTTTGAGTTGCATGAGTACATAGAGAATATGAAGTCCATAATAGTTATCTTCAACCTCAAAGGGAAAGCAAACATCTGGTGGGAAGATGTGAAACAGTCCAGAGACATTGGGACATAAGACTTGATTTAGCATGACTTAAAGAGACTTTTCAAAAAGAAATACTTTCCAGAGACGTACTATGACAAAAAATCCAAGGAATTATGTGAGATAAATATGGGTTCGATGTCGGATGACGAGTACATGAATAAGTTATTAGATTTATTTAGGTATGTACCATATATTAAGGATGAAAAAGATAAAGTTCAGAGATTTGTTAGTGGAGTTCCATTAGCATTTAGAAATCTTATTGAGTATGGTGAGCCTCGGTTGCTTGAGGAATTCATTGGTAAATTGAAGCACTGTTATGAAAAATCAAAGCGTAAGAAATAATCTTAATAAGGTTTGAAAGGGAAAGTCAAAGAAAAAAAAATGGTAGCTAAAAAGAGAAAGACCCCATGATGCAGGTGAAAAAGAGAATGTGGTTCCTTAGAAGAATTTCAACATAGTTAGACAAGGACATGGGTCACAACTTAGAGGGAAACACAATAGAGCTAATGGTAAGGGGAAATTGCAGTGTTGTACATGTGGCAAGGACCACCACAAATGGGATTATCCATAGAATCACGGTGGTAGGCCTCAGATTTACAGTGCATAGGAGGTGCACATATTGGGGATGTTGGGCAGAGCATTCCTTGTATATATTCAGTGTTAGATAATAGAGAGGCATATCACCAGGAATCTATTATTGAGATGGGTGGTAAGCTTTGTGATCACGTTGTTTCTATTTTGATTGAATCTGGATATAGTTATAGCTATGTTAACCTTGAATTGGTGGATAAGTATGATTTGAATAAATAAGTGCATGCAAAATATTGGTTAGTGCAGTTAACTACAAGTACAAACAAGATAGTTCATCATTGGGAAAGAGCTTGTGCATTTGATTTGAATGGTATGCCTACATCAGTACATTTGAATGTATTGTCATTGGGTCATATAATATGCTTTTGGGTATGGACTAGTTGTATCTTCACAGGACTAAGGTCGATTTTTATGATAAGGTGATTGAGTGCTTAGATGAAAATGGAGAACATAGAGTCTTGTAGGGTAAGAAGAAGACAACATCCGTTAGAATCGTGACCATTATGCAAGCAAAGTGCAGTTGTAGAAAAGGGCATGTATTATTTGCAATGCATATTTCTAGTGATAGAGGTAAGGAGGATCAGAATGCGTAGGTATTAATAAGGTACACAATCTTACAGTAGTTTCAGGATGTGTTTCCAGTAGATATTTCAGAGTTTCTTCCTCATAGAGAAGTGGAATTTTCCATTGAGTTGGTACCAGGGGAAACAACAGTATCAAAGGTACCATATAGGATGATAACTCCAGAGTTAGTTGAGTTGAAGTTGCAGGTGAAGTAAATGCTTGAAATTGGATACATTAGGCCAAGTGTATCACCATGGGGTGCACCGGTGTTGTTTTTGAAGAAGAAGGATGATACTCTCTAGCTATGCATTGATTACATGCAGTTGAACAAGGTAACCATCAAGAACATGCATTTGTTGTTGAGGATTGATGACTTTTTTGATCAATTGAAGGGAAAAGAAGTATTCTTGAATATTTACTTGAGATCATGATATCATCAACCATGCATTAAGGAATAGGACATTTACAAGCCAAATTTCTAAACCAGGTATGGCCATTATGAGTTTTTTTTAGTTCCTTTCGATTTTTCTAATGCTCCAACTACCTTTATGTGCTTGATGAATAATGTGTTGTGTCCTTATCTGGAAAATTTTGTTATTGTAATCATTGATGACATCTTGATATATTATAAGAATTAGGAAGAGAATTTCAAACACTTAATAACAGTATTGAGATTGTTGAGAGAGCATCAGTTGTATGCCAAACTTAGCAATTGAAGTTTGTTTCAGAAAAAAGGTACATTACTTGGGACATGTTTTTTCCAAGGAAGATATAACAGTGGATCCAGAAAATATAAGGGCTATCATGGAGTGGGAAACTCCTATAAATGTGGATGAGGTAAGATCGTTCATGGGGCTAGCACGATACTACAGGAGGTTCATCAAGAACTTCTCTCAGATTGCATATCCTATTACATCACTGCAAAGGAAAGGTAAAAAATTTGAATGGACATAGGAAGGTGCAACCAATTTTGAATAGTTGAAGTAGTTGCTGATGATTGCTCCAGTGTTAAATATTTTATATCCAAAAAAAAAATAAAAAAATTGTGTGTACATATGCTTGCAAGGAAAGACTTGGTGTAGTCCTTATGCAAGAAGGGCATGTAGTATGATATGAGTCATGAAAACTAAATGAGCACGATAAGAATTACACGACACGTGATCTTGAGTTGGAAGTGATCATCCATGCATTGAATATGTGAGGCACTATCTTCTTGGCAGGAGGTTTGTATTGATGAGTGATCATAGTGGATTGAGGTATCTATTTGACCAACTGAACTTGAATGTCAGGTGAACTAGATGGTTGGCAATGATTAATGAGTTTTACTTTGAGATCAGGTACATCAAGGGTAAATAGAACAAGGTTGCAGATGCTCTTAGCAAGAGGATACAAGTGAATCACATTGAAGCTATGAGTTCATATGAGACAGACTTGCAGGTGTGTATCTTACAAGTAGGACATCAAGATGGTAGGTACATGGAGCTTAGGAATAGGTTATAGCAGGGTACAGGTGAGAAGCATATGGACTATCATTTTACAATAGATGGTTTGATCAGATTTAGGGACATGATTTATGTGTCGAATGACAGTGAGATCAAAAATGAAAAACCGTATTTAGGTCACCCAGGATACCAGAAGACATTGACAATAGTGAAGAAGTTTTATCATTGGCGGAATCTGAAGAAGGACGTAGTGGAGCTTGTGGCTAGACGTTTGGACTGTCAGCATGTGAAAATATAATGTAAGCATCTAGGTGGACTACTACAACTGATTCTGATTCCATATTGTAAGTGGGAGGTCATTTCCACATATTTCATCACATTTTTTCCAAGGACATCTAAACAACATAATTCCATCATGTTTTTGGTAGATAGGTTGACGAAGGCAACACACTTCATTCCATTGAAATCTATGTATTAAGCTAATGACGTAGGACAGGTCTTCATCAGAGATGTGATGATTTTGCATGGTGTTCCAAGGAATATTGTGTCAGATAGGGATGTTAAGTTCACTTTTAATTTTTGGAAGGAGTTGTTTTTAGGTTTGGGGACAAAGTTTTCCTTCAACACAACTTATCATCCACAGACATATGGACAGATAGAGAGGGTGATCAGCAGTTCATAAATTTTTCTCAAAATTTATATGATTCGGTTGAAACTAATATGGTTGCATAGATCTCATCTTCCTGATTCTGGTGCTGTAAACAGTTTGAAAAACCAATGTTGTATGAGGAAGATATCGCGTTCTGATCGAAATGCCAAACAGGTAAAATTGCGACAATTTTTAAACATGTTCATAATACAGTCAGAAAAAGACACTTAGCACAGAAAAACTAATATAGTCATTTCAGATCAGATTGGTATCAGAGCTAGAATTTTATTCCCTGGTGTTTTTTAGTGCAAATAATTTTTTAACTTTTTTCAAGTTTTAGATGCTTACAAGGCTCAAACTCAAGAGAGGAGAAGGAAAATTGGTGGAAGCAAAAAGGTCTCAAAAGGAGCCAAAGCAAAGGAGATCAAGATTGCCACAATCTCCACCACCTAGTTCACCTCCTAAATAAGCAAAATCTCCTTTAAGTATTTCTCATGAGGAAGGAGAAATCCATGAAGAATTTGATCCCAAAGAGGAAGAAAGAGTGTTCAGGAAAGCATTTCTTGACATGATTGAGATGGTTACAATCCTTTATCAAGAAAGGAATGAGAGACTGGAAGCAGAAGGATCTAAACTTCACAAAGAAGTACAATGATCTTCAGGGGGTCACCATGATGAAGATAAGTCAAATAAGGGAAATGGAGGAAATGGAGGCAATGGAGAGCCATCATCCTCACCCTCATCATCATCATCCTCTACTTCTTCTTCAGTACATCAGCCACACAAGTCAAAGAACACTAGTAAAAGTCATTTTTAAAAACTTGATGTTAAGTTCGAATTGCCAATGTTTAATTGTGATGAAAATGCAGAAAATATTGATAATTGGATTAGGAAATTGGAGGTCTATTTGATAATACAAAACCTTCAAGATGATGATACCAAAATTCAATTAGCTTCATTGAGAATCGAAGGTGTAACACTTGTTTGATGGGAAGCCAAGACAAAGGAATTTATCAAGAAACATGGTAAGATTATTCTATCATGGTAATATTTCATTATTGTTATTAAAGAACATTTTTATCCATTAGATCATATGCAGAAAGCCATCATGAACTGGCATAACTTTAGGCAATTAAAGGGACAAAATGTGCAAGAATACACCCAAGAATTTAGGAGAAGATCTCTCTTATTAGGGGTGGATTTGCAGAGCTAAGATACTTTGCTCGAGTACATAGGAGGCTTACATAGCTACCTAAAACATACTATTCTCATGTTTAACCCCACCATTCTAGATGAAGTATGTGTTCAAGCCACAAATCTAGAAGCTAGAGGGTAGAACATTTCTAAAGAGGGTAGGAAGAAACATTTTAAGGGTAAAGCCAAGGAAAAGACCTCAAAAGGTAAAAACAAAAAGAATGCATTTGTTAAGAAAGAGGGAGAAAAAGTATTTTTTAAACATTGTTCAAAATAAGGCCATGATGAAACTCATTGTTGGAAATTACATCCTGAATTGAGGCCAAAGAAACCCAATAACAAAGGGAAAAAGAAAACTACTGCTACAACTCAACATGATTTAGGATCTGATTCAGGAGATGAATCCAAGATTACAGCCATGGGATTGAAGAACATGAAGGGAAAATAAATTGAAACTAAACCCAGTTCTAGTACATCAAACTGTCACACAAACACTCCAAATGAAGAAGAAAAAATATAGTTGTTTCATGTGAGGGTCATATCCAAGCATTCCAATATTGATACATTGTTTGACAGTGGGTCACAAGAAAACTTAATCTCTGAAGAATTAGTCAAGAAAATTAACCGTGAGAGCATACCACATCCAGAACCATATCCATTGGGTTGGATTTGTAAGGATTCAAATCTACAGGTTTCAAAGAAATGTATATTGAGGTTTGCAACCACTGCAAATTTTGTTGACAGAGTTGAATTAGATGTGGTTCCGCTTGACATCACTGGTATTGTATTAGGGAGTCCTTACTTGTATGACAGGAAAGTGATCTTCCATCACCATGAGAACAAGTATCATTTATTCAAATATGGCAAGGAGTTCATTGTTAGAGCACATCGCAAGAAGACAAACATTGCTATGGTAAATGCTGGACAGGTAAAGAGGCTGGTGAATTCAAGTAATAATTTTGTTCTTCTTATGATTAAGCCTAAAGATAATATTAATCATGAATCATTTGATGGATGTGATCCTAATTTGAAATCAAATTGATCTAATGTGGTTAATGTGCATCATGAGATGTTTCAGGAGCCAACAATATTGCCTCTAAAAATGGAAATTCAACATGAGATTCAGTTGTAGCAAGATTTTCTTCTTCCAAACATCGGTATGTATCACATGTCGATAATGGATAATGACAAATAAAGAGGCAAATAAAAGATATTTTGGATAAAATAATCATAAGGCCAAGCACCTCGTCATGCGGTTCACCCATAGCCTTGATACCAAATAAAGATGGGACTTGGCGCATGTGTGTAGATCTTTGAGCTTTGAACAAGATTACGGTAAAAAATTGTTACCCACTCCCAAGAATAAATGATTTTTTTGATTAGATGAAAGAAGAAAATTTTTTCACTAAGCTAGATTTACGAAGTGGATATCATCAAGTAATAATTGCAGAAAGTGATATATGGAAAATTGCATTCAAAACCAAACAAGGACTCTTTGAGTGGCTAGTTATGCCGTTTGGTTTGTGTAATGCACCGAAAACTTTCATGCGTGTTATGGATAATGTTTTTCATCCATTCCTTGATGAATTTGTGATTGTGTACTTCGATGAAATTTTAATTTTCAGCAAAAAAACAGAAGATCATGTATTGCATGTGAATAGAGTGCTTGATATTTTGAAGAAAGATAAATTGTTTCATAAGATGTCAGAGTGTGAGTTTGGAAAGACTTCTTTGGTCTATTTGGGACATATTGTAGGAGGAGGAAAATTGAGGATTGATCCTTATAAAGTGGAAGCCATTGTGAATTGGCCCACACCCAAAACAGTAACTGAGGTAAGAATTTTCTTAGGTGCAACTCAATATTGGAGGAAGTTTATTGCTAACTTTTCTTCCATCGCAGCTCCCATGCATGCAGTGACAAGTGTGAAGAAAGACTTCGAATGGGGATGAAAAAAACAACAAGATTTCAAAGCTTTAAAAATATAGATAAGTTCAACTCCAGTCTTTGCATTACCAAATTGAGACAATCATTCGAGATTCAAACCGATGCTAGCGATTATGTCATGGGTGCAGTACTTTTGCAACATGGTAAGCCTATCGCTTTTCATTCTAAAACTTTTAATGGTGTTGTGACTAATTATCCTACATATGACAAAGAACTATATGCGTTGTTACAAAGTGTCAAGAATTGGAAACACTACTTGATGGGTAAGGAGACTATTGTACATACCAATCACCAACCATTACAGTACTTGCAGTCACAAACAAAATTGCAGCAATCGAGACATTTCAGGTGGATGGGATTTCTTCTACTTTACTAAAAAATGATTTTGTTGTACATGAGAGTTACATAGAATGGTATGCACATGAAATTGATTTTAAAGATGTGTATGCTATTTTGAGTGAAGGGAATCAAGTTGAAGAAAAAGATTATCACATGCATAACAATTTGTTGTTTCATTTGGGAAAGTTATGCATTCCACAAGGAGAGAGGCTAAGTTTCATGAGAGAAGCTCATTCATCTCTTATTGCTGGACACTTTGGGGTAAGAAAAATAGTGGCACATCTACAAATGTATTTCTATTGGCCTCTCATGATAGATAGTGTGTCACGTTTTATAAGAGGTTGTTCTATGTGTGCAACAAGTAAGCCTAGCAATAGGAATATTGGATTGTACATGCCACTACCGATACCATCAAGGCCATGTGAGAGTGTCTCCATGGAATTTGTTGGAGGTCTACCTATGTCAAGAAAGAAACATGATTATATTTATGTAGTTGTGGATAGATTCAGTAAAATGTGTATACTTATGCCATGTAAGAAAACCATTACTGTTGAACAAACTGTTGAACTTTATTTTCAACATGTTTGGGTTCATTTTGGATTGCCAACTTCTATTGTTAGTAACAGGGATTCCAAGTTCATTAGGAATTTTTGGTCAAATTTATGGAGAATGATGGACACAAAGTTGAAAAAGAGTATCGCTTTTCATCCACAAACATATGGAAAAACCGAGGTGGTGAACAAAAAAATTGTGCATCTATTGAGAAGATATTGCAGCAAACATCCTAAGTTGTGGGATGAACAACTGCATTCCATTCAACACACTTACAACTAGGGAAAGCACTCTTTCAACACAAACCTCACCTTTTGAAGTATGCTTTGGCTATTTTCCAAAATCTTCATTAGACTTCATCTTTGGGAAGGATGTTGCAATTGATGGCCATAGTGACATTGATAAGGCTCGAAAGTTCATCGAGAAAATTCTAATTATACATCAACAAGTTCAAGAACAACTTGAGAAAAGTCAAAGAAAATACAAAGAGAGGCATGAAAAAAAATGGGTTGATCACAAGTTTCAAGAGGGAGATGAGGTATGGTTGCACATTAGCAAAGAAAGGATGCAAGGGGAAGGTAAAAAGATAAAACCCATTCGCTATGGTCCTTTTAAGGTCATAAAACAAGTTGGTAATAATGCATTCCAACTTGACTTGCCTTCTTATATGCAAATGTATTTAGTTGTTAATGTTGAAAACTTACGCTTGTATGAGCCACCTTTGATCGATGATCAAGGAAGTGAAGTTCAGCTACCTTCTATTGAATATTTCTCGCCAGAATTTATGGATGAGCTCAAAGAAGAAACAATTCTTGACAGGAGGATAAGAGCATCAAAGAGGGGAAGTGTTGACTACCTTCGAGTTGGGCTCAAAGGCACTAAACCAAGCAAGGAAAAATGGTTGGAGGTTGGAAAGGTGAGGGAGTTGTACCCTCATCTACTGAATAGGTAATCAATTCTTTTGGGGTCCAAAAGCTTCCCAATGGGGACGAATGATCATGAGTTCATAATTTTTTCTCAAAATTCAAAGTTACAATATTGGGTTGAAACCAAGATGGTTGCATAGATCTCGTCTTCCTGATTCTGGTGTCGTGAACGATTCGAAAAACCAATTTCATATAAGGAAGATATCGTGTTTTGATCGAAATGCCAAACAGGTAAAATTACGATAGTTTGACCATGTTTGACTGGGATGCACAGTCAACAAAAAGGGATGCACAGTCAATAAAAGGGAATATTTTGAGGAATATTCCTTCCTCAGAACCAATCACAGGTTGACAAGTGTCCTTGTTTTATTGGTTGAATGAGTTTGTAGGGGCCAATTAAAGGGCACCACGTGGCTAGCCCTGAGGCTACCACGTGTCCCTAAAATGGTATGCCAAAATTTTTACGAGGGTTCGCAGGAATCGACCCCCGGACTTCCTGTTGGGCACACACATTTCTTACCACTCGATCTACGCTTTGTTTCTTAATAACTATAGGAGTCAGTTGTGTATTATGGTTGAGTGAAATGGTGTATGGGGGGTTGGGAACCGCCTGTGGTCCCAACCTGCCAGCGGTCCCCAGAGGTTTGTTCACATGGAAAACAACAAACATTATGTCGCAGTAAGTGTTAAACCGCCAGCGTTCCACATTTCTTTGTCACATGGTAATGTTTAACGTAACCACCACCCCACGGTCTACGAAAACCAACCTCAACCGATTTTTCAACGCAATCAACCAGAGTTTATTGTTGGGGTTCCGCCAACAGTTCTGCTAACCACCACCATAACAGTGGGTTTTGGGGTTGGAATGTGGCTACCCCAACCGCAGAAATTTATTTCCATAGTTAATTCTAGTGGACAATTTGGCGGGCATGCCTAAAGTGGAGAATAATGCTATTTTAACTTCAGTTAAGTGGAGTTCTCCACTTTTAGTGGAGCTTTTCTAGGTGAAACTGGGCAAAAGAGTAGGAGACTCAATTTTCACCCATTATGAGTGAATGAAGAGTCATTTTTGACTAATTGGAGCCATTGGTGCAGAGAAAACAACCATTAGAGCATTGTAACTACATGTAATAGCAAAATTTTGAGCATAATGAAAGATGGACATGCTATTGGGAGTTGGACCAATAGATGTAGCCTAGGATGGGTGAACTGCTTCATCATGCCTATTGTGTAAATTTCATGTGGTGACTTATTTCTTTGTTTTACACTATTGTTTAGTGTTATATAAGCTTGTTTTATGCTTCTAATTTACTAAAAATCATCTACAATTGATGGATAAACTCATCAATCCTTATGCAAACTAATGAATTGATTATGCACATGTTTTTAAACTTAAAAGACACTTAGCACAACAAAACTAATACAATCATTTCAGATCAGAGGGTCAATAGGATATTGGAGGACATGTTGAGGATGTATGTGATGCATCAACAGAGGAAATGGGAGGAGCATCTTCCATTATTTGAGTTTTCTTATAATAATGGTTATCAGGAGTCATTGAGGATGGGTCCGTTGGAGGCACTCTATGGGAGGAGTTGTAATACTCCCATTAGTTGGAGTGATCTAGTGAATAGGGTGTTGATAGGATTAGACATGCTGGCGGAGATGGAACAGGAAATGAAGATCATCAAGAAGAATATGAAGGCAACATAGGATAGACATAAAATCTATGCAGATCAGAACATGATTATTATGGAGTTTCAGGTTGCGGAATAGGTGTACTTTCACATCAAGCCCAAGAAGAGTGATTCCCTGAGGATTTTTTTGGACCTTTCAAGATGTAGAAATTTATATAAATAATATGTTATACATCCGATATTCTCCTGATCACACACTATTTGACTTCATGCATAATACAGAATCTCTTCTACCATTGATCATTAATTGCGGAAATAAAAACAATCGCATGCGCACATTAAAACCATAAACATTCACACATATGAACACAGTAATTTATGGGAAAGCTTAAAGTTGAAAACCCCCAACTATCTGTATATTATATGTCATAGAGATCATGTAACAATTATTACACAAAGCTCCTCACAAGCTCTCAGTACAATCTCCAATTGCTACACACTAATCAGGTCCGATCTAGCAAAACACATGCTCCAATCTCTGCCACCTGCTAGTCTGCCTCTACTGCGCAATCACTGCTGAAGAATGGCTCCTAATGAACTTGAATTGGTCCATCCTTGCTCATGCAATCCTCATTGGCATCTCCAACCACTGTGTGTTTCAAATCATGCAACAGTATAGTCACAACTGATAGTCACACTGCTCTTTCACCTACCTCTCCACTGGTCTCCATTGAAACTATCCATGCACTGTAGTTAACTGATGTATTCTTCAGTTGATTAATGAGTTAATAATTAGTGAATTAATTAATAATTAATTCACACCACTCTCACTAGTGTATCAATCAGTTAGACTAGATACAACTAGCTCAACTGTGTCTAACTGAGTTAAACTGAACACAACTCCATTAACTACTTCTACTAACTCCACCAAACTCTGTCACATGAGTTCTAACTGAAGTCTCCATGAAATAGCTCCACTTAACCCTCAGGAATAGCGTAATTCCTTCTGTCAGCTCCTGTGCCACATCTGTGCACTTAACTGAAGTGCTCCAAGAGAATAAGATAATGTTTATAGTCCAAATATTATTAAGAGCTAATAATATTCAACATATCTATTTTTAGACTAGCAATCTAAAAATAGATTCCACCCAATATGTCTAAAAATAGAAGTCCATCTATTTTTAAAACTTGACCAACCACCCACAAATAGCATCCTGCAACTCATAGAATATGATCGACATGTCTAAAAATAGACTGTGCGCCAAAAATAGCCTGTGGGCCCACTTAGTGAAGGCAACTTCTTTCCACTAAGCTCATCATATTGTTGCAATCTCAACACTCCCTCTCAACAAGATAGGGATTATCTGCCACCCCCGATCTTGCTCCTGTGGTATTTGAATTTTCTCCTAGTGAGCGCCTTCATCAAGATATCAACATCCTGATCCTCCGTAAGAATGTAAGAAAGTAACATGCTCTTTCGTTGCACACAATATTTGATATGATGGTACTGGATGTCAATGTGTTTAGATATATCATGAAATACTAGATTAACCGAGATTTTGATGCAACTCTGATTATCACAATATATCACAGTAGGATCCAAGTGTGAACCGAACAACCCGACCAGGATCTTCCTCATCCATATAGCCTCGCATGCAGCCAAACTCGCTTCATATACTCAGCCTTTGCTAAACTGAGTGCCACGGATCTCTTCTTCCTATTGTAACAAGAAACTACAGTCGACCCGATATTAAAAATCCCTCCAGATGTGCTCTTCCTGTCCGTTGGGCTCCCTTCCCAATCTGCATCCGTGAAGCCACACAGCTTCACCTCATCCGACTGTTTGTACCATAATCCATATCCTGATGTGCCTCTGAGATATCTCAATACATGCTTGCCTGCCTTCCAAAAGAGCTTGGTAGGCTTAACCATAGTTTGTGAATGTTGGTTAACAGCGTAGCATATGTTAGGTCGTGTATTGACTAGATACATAAGCGACCCCACCAACTGTCAGTAAACAGTGGCATCCACTACCTCTGCCGATTTAGCATCCTCTTTCCTCCATCCACCAAGAAGAGGAGTGTCAATAGGCTTGCAGCCATGCATGTTTAACTTCTCTAGTATCTCCTGGGCATACTTGCCTTGAGACACAAACAATCCATCACTGCACTGCCAAATTTCCAATCCCAGGAAATAATGAAGGAGGCCCAAGTCCTTCATCTCAAACTCCTTTACAAGATCAGGCTTGCATGAGTGTATCAACAACTCATCACCTGTAAGAATCAAATAATATACATAAAGTACAATGATCAGCAACTTACCCTCCACCACAATCTGGTATAGGTTCGGATTTGCCTCACTCTTGGAGAATCCAAGTTCGGTGAAATAACTATCTATCCATGTGTATCAAGCACGAGGTGCTTGTTTCAACCCATACATCGCTCTTTTGAGCCTGCACACATGCGACTCACTGCTAAAGATCTAGAAACCTTTGGGTTGCTCTATGTACACCTCCTCCTCAATCTCTCTGTTGAGGAACACAGTCTTCACATCCATCTGATGAATGTGCCACCCCATTTGCACTGAGAGAGCAAGAATCGTCCGTATGGAAGAATACCTTGCGACATGTGCAAAGGTTTCCTCATAATGGATCCCCTCAATCTGTGAGAAGCCTCAGGAAACAAATCTTGCCTTGTACTTCTCCACACTCCCATCAGCTGCTTGCTTCACTTTGTAGATCCATCTCGAACCTACCACTGATTTCCCTTCCGGCCTTGGGACAATCTCCCATGCACTGTTTTTGACAATCGAATCATACTCTTCCACCATGGCATCTACCCATGTAGGGTCCTCCATAGCTTCCTCAAAATAGGATGGCTCTGTCACGATACACTTGATCATAAGAGCCATGTATCCAGTACACCGGTCAGGTGACTGTCTCTGTCTACACTGTGATGTAGGTTCTCCTATAATCTTCTCTGCATCCTGAATCAGTTGCTCAGCTTCTGTACTATGCTTCTGCCCTCTGATGGTTGGCGCTGCATGAGTGGTCTCTTCCACTCTATGAACCTCCTCTTGTGGCTGATCCACATCCTGAGGCTCATCCTTAGGAACTAATAGCTCCTCATCCACATGCAAGTGTGGCTCCCTCTCAAGCGAACACTTGATGGCTTTCTCCTCATGAAATTTGATATCCCGTCGCACAACAGTCTTGCGACTGTCTGGAAAATACACACGATAGTTGTGGGGTGTATTAGTGTACCCCACAAATATCCCAACCTCTGCGGTTGGCACCAGTTTCTTCCTGACATTCTTCACACATGAATTTAAATAGGTGAACCAAAAATCCTCAAATGGGAAATATCAGGCCTCTTACCAGAAAACGCCACCTCGGGTGTACTCATGCCAAGTATCCTGTGAGGACAACGGTTTTGCACATAAACCGCAGTATTGCATGCCTCAGCCCACAAGTGTATGGGAAAGCCCTGATCATGCAAAATCGCTCGTGCAGCACCCACGATCATTCTGTTCTTTTTCTTTGCAAACCCATTTTGCTGTGGGTTATGAAGCGCTATGAGCTCTCTTCGAATTCCTTCTGCGCTGCAAAAGTCCCTGAATTCGCCAGAGATGGATTCACCACCATTGTCATTTCTAAGAGCTTTTACCTGCTTCCCTGACTCTTTCTCCACCAGTGCCTTAAAATCACAGAACTTAAAGAGTGTCTCGCTCTTCTTCTGCATGAAGAAGATCTAGCACTTCCGAGAAAATTCATCAACAAAGATCACATATTACATGTGCTTTGCTGTCGAAGCTACTGAGAAAGGTCCACACACGTCTGTGTGAATTCTCTCAAGGATCCTCGTGGCACGACTATCCTTCTCGTGAAAGGTGGCCTTAACAAATTTTCCCAAAGTACATCCCTTGCACTGATCTGACTGCGCAAGTGTACCCTTGGGAAGCCCAGTAGAAATCTTCTACAAAATTTTCAAAGCACCATGGTGAAGAAGGCCCAATCTCCTGTGCCATAGCTCACCCTCATCTCGGCTCACCACTCCTTCTGCCTTGCTTGCCATTACTGCGTAGCCATCTACCTGCCACTAATAAAGGTTCTTAACTCGAACCCCTATCCTCTGGGTTTCACCAGTTGCCTTATTGCGCAGGAAAGCCTTTCCCTTGCTAAAGACAACATCATATCCCTTGTCTTCTAACATGGCCACCGAGATCAGATTCTTCTTCAATCCTGGAACATGCATGACATCCTTCAATATGAAAGGTTTACCAAACTCTCTCTCAAAGGAAATGGTCCTGATACCAGTCACACTGTATCTACCATCATCACCCCTCTCGATGTGCACTCCAAGATCCTTCTCATCTAGATCAGTGAACAAATCTTTGTCTCCGGTCATATGAAAAGATGCACCACTGTCAAGAAACCACACTGAACCCATAACACTTGATACCAAGCATGAAATCAGCGAAAAATATAGCTCAAACTGCGAGGCTAAGGCCTCTCCAGCTGTAGACCCAATAGCGTGCTTATTTTTCGTCTTCTGTGGACAATTAGTGGTGTAATGTCCGTGTTGGTGACAGTGAAAGCACTTCACCTTGGACATGTCCTGCTTCTTGCCTTTCAAACCGAATTGAGAAGCATTCTTCTTGCTCTTCTTCTTCCTTGATTTGGCAGCCAAAGCGCAATTTTCTTCATCTGCACTCTTTGATGAAGATTTGTCCCTGTTATTCCGCCTTATCTCCTCTTGCACAAGATCCGACCAAAGTCGCTCCCATCTTGGCAATTTCTCCCGACCATTGACAGAGTCCTGATAGGAATGCCAACTCTTTGGAAGCCCAAGGAGAGCCAAGCTCACCAATTCCTCGTCATATATAGTAACCCCCACACTTCCCATCTCATCCCTGCACTGGACAAACTTCGTGAGGTACTTGGGTATACTCTCGCCTTTCTCCATTTTTATGTTCCTGAGTTTATCCTTGAGCGCCAACTTCCTCTGGTCGCTCTTACTTTGAAATAAATCTGTCAAAGCTTTCCACATCAAGAATGGAGAAGCTTTACCATGAAGGCTAGACACTATGTGATCCTTCACACCTTCCAACAAAATCCTTCAAAATTTTGTTGTCTTCTTTTGCCATGTGTCAAGTGCGGCAGCATCGCTAGAAGCAGGTTTTGGAATTTTTGCATCTATGAACTCCTTCAACCCATTGTCATCCAGCACTACCTCCATCCTGTCCTTCCATGCAATATAATTCAAGCTACCCTCAAGGGCATACTCCAATCGCAATCCGTTGAAAGACATCTTAACTTCGACACTGTTAGTGTCGGTATCTTCATCCCTCCGTTAGTGATCAAATTTCTCTTGTTGCATTGCATATTAGGTGTCTCATTTGGTCAGTTGCATTCCATTAGGAGCATGGATCATCTGATGGTAGTGGCTTGTTCTAATATTTTTCCCTCATGTCCTTTACCTGCTGGCCCATTCCCGTTCATTAAAATCATTTGCAGTCATTGTTGGTCTCATAGTTTGCCAAGAGTCATTTTTAGCGTTTTAGTGTCATTAGGTCTAGGGTTTCATTAATAAGCTCTTCAGAATCCCCAATAATGGTCAACAGGCACATGAGGATTTTGAAATAAGGTTTCAGTGCTAAAAATTTCATTATCATATGCTTAATAATGATTTTTCTTCAAAACTCTGTTTTGAAGAAAAATAGGGTATTTCATCTTTTTATGTATAAATGTAATGTAATTTTAAGTTTTCTCAGTTGTAATAATACTTTCACTGGCAACCCTGGGCGCCTTTTTCAAAGCTCCAGCCATCCATTCCCTGCAAGACAGACAAGAAAGTACATCATTCAGTCCAAAAAGCCAAAATGAAGCAAAACAAAGTATTTGAAAAGTGTCAAAAATTTGAAACATTGCAAAGTGGGTTTTTTAAAGAAGAATTAAAATCCTTGGTATATATATCATTTTTATGTTTCAAGACTTCATTTGAATGCCAAGAGAATAGTAGTGAACCAAGGATAACCCGTGAAGAGCAAAAGCAAGCATTTGAAGGCAGTCTGTGTAAAATTTCCCTGCATGACGCATTGGGTGGGTGTTGTGACGCATTGGGCAGGCGCGGTGCATTGGGCCGGCCCCCACTGTTGTGAAATTGTTCATGCGCGACACATTGAAGCTGTATGACGCACTGGGTTTGTTGCATGACGCATATGGCAGCAAGCAAATTCATTGCCATTTCTTCCAAATCTTCAAATTGACTCAGTCCCTCTTTGTTCAAGTAAGTCATGCAAACTCTCCGTTGCCCATGAACTAGTGTTTTGTGTTGTTTATGAGAATTTAAATACAAAAAAAATAAAAACCTATTATCTTTTTTGAAGAATTCTCCTTTAGGGTTTATGAAATTATTTTTGTGCCTATCACTTCCATTCTCCACCTTCTTTTTTCCCTCATCGCTGTTTATCTTGTTACAACAACCCATTTTCCTATTCCCTTATATCCCTAAAGCACTAATTTCCTATCCCATTCCCATTATTCCACATCCCAATTATGAATTTTCCCAAACCCCAAGGCTATCCCTAGAAATCAAGTGACTGCCCCAAAACTCTTCAATTGACAGATTTCACTTGGTAATATTCCATCATTTCCACCACCCTATCCCTCCATAGTCCCTCCCATATTATCACATATTTGGCAACAAAATCAAAGACACCAAACTTCTCATTTTCATCCAACACAAGATAGACTTTGGAAATCATGGAGACCGATGCATCTTATGACCGAGACAGTGATTCCACAACTGAATTGCATGCACCTAGAAGACCTCATAAGAGTGGCAGACATGTGAGGGAGGAGCCCACTTCATTGGCTGAATTACAGGCTTGTCCTTTAGCTATTTCATGTTTCCAACAACATTCATGTTATCAATTTTGTGAAATGGTTGCTAGAGTTCACCACCAACAAGAGCTGGCCCATTTGTTTGTGTTGCATTTACATGATGGTCAAGTCACCCTTGCAGGTGTGACATTTACTTTTTTGTTATCTCTCAAAAAACCTTAAAATTCCCAAATGTGGGAGAACAATGGAACAAAAGGCAGCAGGTTGATAGGGTACACTATGAGCCATATATCAAGCCTAGTTTTGTGAGACAACTCAGCAGATTTTTTCCCTTTCGGTTCCCAAAAGGATTCATATGCTCCTCTGATGAAACTTATTATCAAATATTTCAGTTGTGAAGGTTGGTTTTCACGTCTTTATGCCTGTCATATCAGGTTGTTGATGCATTTCACCAGGGTGAGGATGATGAACCTCCCTTATTTCATGTGCCGGAATATTGAGAAGATGACCACTCTCGTGTAAAGGAAAACTCCTGAGCAGTAGTATAGCAGTATCTATCACTTTGCACTCATCAAAATTATGGTTATACATCAGCTCGGCTTGCAGGGTATTTCATGGGAGGATTTCATTTCTAATGATTTCTTCATAGCTCCTCAGGTACCTTCGGAGTTTGTTCATGAGGCAGGTGAAACTTCATATCAGCATGAGGGTCAAGAGACAGAGACTACTATTGTGCCAGTGTATGTCATTTATCAGAGAGGCACTAGAGGGTTATTTTCAGCAGCTAAGCGAGTATTATCTCCACCCGGGGTGGAAGGGGTCTCGCTTCCGTGATCAGCAGCACAGGTACAGGTACAAGACAAGGGTAAGAGGCCAATGCATGATGAGGGGCCTTCAGGTGATTAGGAGACAGACTTCATCCTCATTCAGGATGATGACACTGATTTGGGCCTGCAAAGCTCAAAGTTCAGGGAGGTCATTCAGGAGCAGAAGACGGAGATAAGTACTTTGACCCACAAACTAGAAAGAGCCCAGTGGATTATCAAATACCTTGAGCAGAGAAACAAACAGTTGGAAGATCAGAAAACTATCATGGAATTGCAAAATATACGTGAGAACCAGCAAGCTGCCCAAAGGAGCCAAACCGAGATGACACCAATTGAGAAAGAGATTGAGGCTGATCGCGAAACGTGGCTCGAGAGGGTAAATATTCATTTGGAGAAGTTGTTGGAGAAGGCAAACAAGGAAAATAACATGTTGAGGCACATGAAGAATCATTATTGGGCAAGAAATCATGTTTACAAGGCACGAATCAAGATCCTGAAAGCTAAGCTGAAGAGGGCATTAAAGCGTTGGAAAAGGCAAGATAGACTTCAAATTTTGGCCGAGGCTTCCTTGGCCTAGCATAATGCATGATGGAGGACACTCAGCCTAAATTTCAAGAAATTTGGGACACTTTTTTCATTCTTGAAAATTTTGGGCCTAAAAACAGATTTTTCAGCTCAACGCGTCGTGCCACTTGGCATGCGCTTATGATTGGGAGCTCCTCTTGGGTAAAACTTTGTATTTTTGGATTTTTCATGAAAATTTATGCATTTATACCTATGGCCAAGAGATTTTGACAGTTTTTGGGCTTCCAGAAGGGTCAAAAACACCCTAAAAATGACCTTTCTGCCCCTTTTTGGACACATAGGAAGCAGTGTTGGGAAAAATCATTTTTGGAGGGGAACATAGCAACTAAATTCAGAAATTCAACTTGTGTTGGAAAGTAGATAGGTAGAGCTTTCCAACGAGCTATTCTGTGCTCAATTTGGACACCAGGAAGGCCTTCAAAATCGGCTCCAAACTGGTGCGACACATAGAGAATTCAGACGCGGCGCATTGGGGATTTTGGCTCATTTTTCACTCAGTAACTCTGTTTTTCGCCTAGTTTTGGCCAATTTGAATTTCTTACTTCCACATGTAAAAATATTGATGTAATTTCATGTAATTTCATGGCTCTTGATGTAATTTTGTCAAATTCTTACTCATGGAGGTAGATTCATCCCTCAAAAGGTGAAATGCAACTGAATGAATCAGTTTCCTATCTTATAGAGGCAAGCTGTTCCACTGCCTATTTTCCAGTTCTTAGTTTAGATCTTGTTGAAACAACTCCTAGACTTTTGAGCTCGACCCCTAGAGGTTTGGGATGATTTATTCTTGTCTATATTTTGTAGTTTTTCAGTCATTTGCATGGTTGGACACTTGGGATTGCTTTGAGCATTATTGCACATTTCATCTCTGTAGTTTGGAAAAGGAATAGACCAGGGTTTACAGTACTCCTTGGGATTCATGTGGCTCTTTGTTTTGATGATGTGTTTCTCTTTGTTAATGTAATTTTACTTGTGCTTTATGTGTATCATATTCCCTCTTATTTCTTCTTAAATTAAACAAACAAGGATAAAGGTGGAATTCATTAGATTTACAGTGCTTTACCTTGAGTTTTGTTTAATTTTATATGTTTTCAACTGTCTGAAGAGGATTCTTGAAAGTCTCTTTCCCTCTTCAACTCCTCATCGGTCTGAGCTATCCATTTCATTCAAAATTGAAACATAAAAACAGTTGCCTACCTTGCCCCATTCAGATCCCTGCAAAATTGATCATTCCCCAAACCCAAAATCTGCTCTTCCCTTTGATCCAAAAAACACCCTCTAAATCAAATCAAACTCTTTTACATATATACCTAGCCTAAAATTAGCCTTTATTCAAGTAATCTCAAGCCTCACTAATCATTTTTTGCTGAGATTGACCAGGAGAGAGCCCTCTCCCGATATGGTAGGGCTAGCTACCAGATTAAGCATGGTTTGATGTTACCCTAGACTCTGCCTTTCTCAGCCTGAGGTAGATTTAGGCAATAACATAGTGGCGACCATACTGGGGAGAGCAAAAATTGTTTTCTTGTTAGTTTTATTTGTTTTATAAGCTACAGACAGAGCCTGAAGTTATGCCAGGTAGCCTTCGAACTGCACATTGCTTTGCAAGTGCATAAGTAGATAAACACTGCTTCAGTCAATTTCCGATCTAGTTTGTAAACGTAACACGTGACTTGTAAATTGCTCCAGTATATTAGATCATTCTATACTTTTGGATGATGAGTTTAGAATTTGATAGGTTGAACAAGTTGTTTTTGTCCGTTTGATTTTTGGGAATAATTCAACACACTGGCTTCCAGACGACACACCAGGGCAAATCCGAATCCTGATCCACCTCCTGTGTATGAAAATCCAAATCTTATTCTGAGAATCCTTTGTCAAGAAATTCCTGTGATTCCTGTGTTCAAATCTCATTCATGTCCCGTTGTTTTTGAGTATCTTGAAGATCTTGAGTTTGATGAACAATTTGAATTGTCATTGTTATGAGACTAAGTCTAAAAGTGTTATTGATTCTACTGTCCTAAATCCAGAGTTTGTCAAAGATCTTGAAATTGAAAAAGCTAATAGATCCATTGACAGTTATATCTTGAATCTTCAGACTTCCATTGTGGCAACAAACATTCCCGAATTCATAGAGTCTGCATCTGCAACTCTTGGATCATCTGCAATTGCATCTAGCTCACAAATTCCTACCGAGCCTCCTTTCATTCCTACCATTCCCATGCAACCTTCTATCTTTGATCAACAATCTGTAGTAGTATCGCCTCCCTCCACACCACATACACCTCATACATCAGCTGCTCCGACTCCTCCTATATCCCCAAGACCGGTTGTAAATCCACCTAGAGCAATGGCTACCCGATTTGAACCCCTTATGTTGCCTCAAAATTTGGATGACATGCTCGCTGATTATCAAAGAAAAATTCCATTGTTTGATGGCACTCCTCAAAGTGTTACTGCTCAGCAACATGTGGATAGGATGGCAGATTTCTTTGACCTTCATGAGATTGATGCGGAAAATGTGACAATGAGACTGTTTGTACAAACCTTCGAAGCTAAAGTAAGAAATTGGTTCAGAGCTTTTCCGGCTAGAAGTATTGCTACATTGCCTAATCTTCAGAGACAATTCTTGGATCGATAGGAAGTGAAGAAAGACCCTCTTTCAATCCTTTCCGAATATGATAATATCGAGCGGAATGTTGGTGAGTCTGTTCAAGATTATTGTATTAGATTCAATATTGTTTACAATGCAATTCCTGTTGATATAAATCCACCTAGGGGGTCGGCTTTAATTAAGTTTCCAGATGGCTTCGATCCTGACATGGCCTATCAATTAAGAGAAAGAGATCCAGGCACTTTAGAAGACATGCAGAAAATTGCAGTCAACATTGAAGCTAATTTGAATGCCAGGAGAGCTAGAATGAAAGCTGAAAAGAAAGTAGCGATAAAGGAAGAGGTTTCCACTTTAGATCAAGTGCTCCGTAAGATGGAAAATATGTTTGAAATATTAACAATTGATAAGTCTCAACCGCAGATCAGAAATCCTAACTTTCGTGGCCAGCAGCAACCGTAGTTTAGAATCAAGCAAAGAGAGCAGCGAGAACAAGAACCAGCAGTACAACAGCAAGTAAAGACACCTTTACAGCTAAATTTTCTACATGGTCTGGAATCAGATGATGAGGAGAATGTAATTGGAGAAGAGAATCATTTCTTTACACCTGATGATATGCCAATTTTTATCACTGAAGATGAGGAGTATTCCGAGAGCTCAGCTGACGAGAATTTCATCTTAGCAAATGAAACAGCCCTTGAAGAAGAGTCCGATGAATATAAGAGGGGATACATGAATGCCTTGACCACCCAGAAGCGACAATATTCACTCAGAAGTAGAGATGTACCTGTTAATCCAATTCAAAAGAGAAAGGAAGCTTCAGCAACAAAGAATGATTCACCCATTTTGCAGAAGAAGGGAAAAGAGACAGCTGATCCCACTACTAGCAAATCACCATCAGCAAATGAAAGATCTAATCAACCAAATATATCAAAGGAGAAAACTGAAAAGAAGGATGTTTCAGCTAAAGAGGTAGAGAAAACTTCAGTCTTTAACTTAGAAAATGAAATTGCTAAGTTAAAAGTGTCCATTCCTTTGACTGAATTGATGAAGAATAGCAACTATCATGGTCAGGTGTCTAAAATTTTGAGTTTAGATCCATTGTCTGATATGGTAAACGTGGAAGATGATCAACCTGAGTTGATTTTTGGTCCAGCATTGGATGGTGAGTCTCCAGATAGTGATGTACCTCCTTTTTATATCAGCCTTAGATTGCATGACTTTGTATTACACAATGCTATGTTTGATTCTGGTGCCTCTCATAATCTCATGCGTAGGGAAATCATGGAGAAATTGGGATTGGATATCACTAGAATGTATCATAACCTTTATTCTTTCGATTCTAGTAGAGTGAGATGCATTGGGTTTATCAAATATTTGGTGGTCAGTTTGGATTAGATTCCGACTAAAAATGTTTTGATGGATGTGGTTGTGGCGAATATTCCTCCTAGATTTGGCATGCTTCTTTCCAGATCTTGGGGAGCGAAACTTAAAGGGACATTGTAGCTTGATTTATCCTATGCTACTATTCCCGTGTTTGGTCAAATGAGGAAATTATACTGGGAGAAAAAGATGAAGTATATGATCACTAGCAAGGAGAAACCGGTAAATCATCCAATCAACTATGTACATACTGATTTAGAATCCTTTGTTTTATACTTAGATAGTTTTAATGATGTAAATAGTCAATTAGTTGAAGTAGAAGACATTCTGGAAATCACTGAAAATTTCAGAGAGGTCTTAAATAAAGAGAGACAAAAACTTGAAAGTACCGCTGAGTAATCAGCCTTCCGACAACAGCAAAATGTTGATGGACAACAAGCAGAAATAACAGAGCAAACTGAATTTCAGCATTTGGAAGAGGATGAAGATGGTTTGTGGACCATGGATTTTGATGGTGCGGTAGGAAATGATGGTGCTGGAATTGGAATTTGGGTACGCAACCCTTTTTCCTCCCCAAACAAGGTGCCAAGTAATGTAAGGGTCTGTTCTTATAAATTGGCTTTTGATTGTTCAAATAATGAGGCTGAATATGAAGCTTTAATTGCTGGTCTGAAAATTCTTAGAAAGTTGAATGCTAAGAGGATTGAAATATATGGCGACTCCGAGTTAGTTATCAAGAAAGTGAAAGGTGAATACCAAGCTAAGCATCCTTGAATGCGGGCTTACCGAAATGCGGTACTAGATATCTTGAGATTGTTTTCAGATTATACTTTGACATGTGTCCCTCGTATTCAGAATGGTATTGCAGATGCACTTACAAAAGAAGCAAGTAATTTGAAAATTATGATGAACTCAAGCAACAAATTTGAAATTCATGTGAAGAATCGTCCGACTGTCCCTGATAATCAAAGGTATTGGCAAGTGTTTCAAGATGACGAAGAAATTGATGAGTTTCTACAAAATGAAGGTAAGTTCAAAGACACTTCTATTGATAGGGAGCATGATGATGGTGAGGCGGATGTGCAAGTAAATCAGATGGAAGTTTTGCAGCTGAAGGATAATGTCATTCCTAAAGGTCTAATACCTTTAGAGGAGCTTTCCGACCAAGATGATGTAGCTCAAAAACCAACATTGCGGCCCACCGAGAAAGGAGTTGAGGATGTGAACATTGGATCAGCAGAAAATCCTAAAATGGTGAAATTGTCTAAGTCATTGCCTCCATAGGTAAAAGCAAAGTATATCAGTTTATTGTCTTCCTTTGCTGATGTTTTTGCTTGGGACTATTCAGATTTGAATACATATGATACCAACATAATTCAGCATACCATTCCGATCAAGCCAAATCAAAAGCCCTTTTGACAGAAGTTGAGAAGAATAAATCCAAAGCTACTGCCCTCAATAGAGAAGGAAGTGAATCGGTTGTACAAAGTTGGCATCATCGTCCCCATAAGATTTTCAAATTGGATTTCTAATTTGGTGCCCGTGCGCAAGAAAACATGTGAGATTCGCTTATGCAATGATTTTCGAAATTTGAATAAATTTTCTTTGAAAGTGTTGATCATAATCAGCCTCCTATAAATTTTTCACAGGCAATCCAGCTTAAAGCTCTCAAATCCCCTCTTTCAGCCTTAAAAAATCATTTGTGTGCCTATCGTTACCATTTCCCGCCTCCAAATTACATTATAAAAGGCAAAAAACCCCGCATGTGAAAATATTTAAGGCCTAGCACCATTCGTCTAGAACCCTGCACCTTTTTCTTCTGCGTAACCCAGCGCTGGAACCGAGTGCAAAAGCACTAGGCGCTTATCAAGCAAATGACCAGGCGAAATATTAGCCGTCGATCTTCGTAGATCGGACGGTCTTCGTGAATCAGCACTACGCTCGTGTCTCACTCCATTCATTGCCTGAATTTTTTGTGCACTGTCCAATCATCCTGCCAAATCAATGGTCTGCAGTCTATTTACCCTTGTGGTCCCCGCGCCCAAAAACGTTGTCCAAAAACTGGTGGTATTCATCGCACCACCTTTTGGAGGCGGGCAGTATTTCTCAAATCAGAGCGATTCCATACATCGCTTGTCGCGTGTCTCCGCGTACGGCTCCAAAACCACCCTCCATCGCGCATTATTGCTTGATCAAAGTCACGGCGCGATATTCATGACAGTCATTTGATCTGGAGGTCTTTATCCAACGGTTGTCGCTCTTCGAAGCTACACGACATTTAATCACAGCATATTCGACCCTCGGCCCACTATCCATCGCCCCTCTACGCATCCTCCACCGTCGATCTCCGCCGAGATCGGATGGCCCTCATTAAACCCATGCCACACCATTGACCCTGTCTTCCTCCACGTCACCATTCCACGTGCCATTCGATGCATTCTCTTCCACTTTCCTTATATTTCATTCTAAAGGTCAAATTCAAAGTTGTTCATCTGCTACGTTCCGCCAACCTTCTCCATTGCCACCGCCCACCGTCACGCTGCATTTTCTGCCATCACCCTGCATTTCTCGACCCGTCCACCATGCCACGTTGTCTCACCATTATCCCCACTATGTTCACCTTCCCGTGCATGGTTTTCTTTATCGAGTTTGCGGATTTTGCAGGTTTACAGCGGCGGAAAACTATTATGATTCACAGTCTCTATTACTATGATAGAGAGCACGTCAAAGGACCATTTTTCAGAGCTGAATTATGAATAAATCCCTGGGAAGGAAAATTGATAAGACTTCCATTAAATAAGCGGGGTTAAAATTTGTCAAACCTTGCAGGGACATTCAAGGCACCGATTTCGCAGATGAAGATATTAATGGAGCAGCAGAGAAATATCGGTGGATGATCGAGGAATTCAACGTTCAACATTGAAGATTTTCAGCCGTGACTCAGAGTTTAGAAGGCAGAGGGTACAATGCACCAGAAACAATACCCTTCAGGTTTCATTTCAGTGCCATTTTCCTTTCAGGAAAGGATGGAATTTTTATGTGATTTCTCTGCTTTGCCGTGTTCCTGGAGAGATTTCTACCTAGTGCATTTATTTCAGTTAGCAGACCACAAAGTACAAACAACATTCCAACGTCATCGAGCATTATGGGCGTGCATGTCTCCGCCATTTTTTTTTAATGATACAATTAAATGTTCATCATCTACTCCCTTTTTCGAGCTTTCTTGTTCTCCTATAAAGCTCCCAAAGAACAGATGATTTGGGGTTCCAAATTTTATCAAAAAATTATGCAGTGAAAGGCTTTTTGTATACATTTTGTAAAATTCTTGTATGAAGACTCAGAGCCCATAGGGTCTCAGTGAGGAGGACTTACATCTGTTAAAGAGGATTCTGGTCTTTGGTATTTCACAGTCTGTAACTCTCTCTTATGTGTTATTTTAATATATCATTTCATTTCCTCCATCTTTCCTGTATCATGTTTTGGAATGCGAGTGGCTCACTAATGTTTGGTGTGGATTTATCCTAGTCGATACCCATGCTTGGATTAGTCAAGCGCTTTAAATATGGCTCATGCATGATATTATGTTCCATTATTTATCTAAACCGTATTTCCGCTATATTAGTTTCTTTGGGAGGGTGTTTTTAAAACGTTATTGCCATGTATGGATTCTTAGATCGGTAAGCCCATGCATGGTGGTATTGTGTATCTGGATATCAACTCAATGTTAACTAATATCTCCTCAATATTTCATTCACTACATACACCTTCTGATAACTTATTTCTGTGAGGTATTTCTGAATCGGCTCGCTTTGTAGTAAGTTGTCTCTGAATTGTCTGTTGCTTTTATATTAGAGTTTTGCATGTTGCCCCTGCAATATCCCTATTTCTGTGTCAGTTTCTGAAGGTCTTGGTCCCATCCAAATTGAATTTTCCTTGTTTTACAATAGATAGCATGAGAGCTTGTTATTGATAACTCCCTCTGTTATATCATATGCTCCTTGCTATATAAGATGTCCTAGGCACTCATCTATCACAACTCTAGGTTGTCTCTAGGAGCGACAAAATCTTTTTGGTGCCGTTGCGAGGGATCGAAGTTGAGAAAATTAAAATCCCTGGGCCTCGAAAAAATATAATTCACTCTTCAAGTAGGTTAGTATGGAGAGTTGAGAGTTGTAGATCCCTCACCTTGGCGACTCCACATTTGGTTATTTGATAAATCTATTTGCAGTCTTGGCTCCTCGTAAGTCACACCTAAGGTCAGATACGTCTAAGCCAAAGACACCTTCAGTGTCTGACCCTGAAAAGATCATACATAGAAGAAATTGGAGGGAAAGAATATTATTCCACTCTGAATTTCCCGAATTCTCTCAAGAAAACTTTCCATCCTCTTCTTCTCAAGAAGCTCAAAAGCTAGTTCCCGACTCCACTGTGGGAGATATCAATTATTACTATTCAGATAGTCCACCCCAAGGAGGCTTCAGAAATAAAGGTAATTTCCACCCTACTCCTGAGGTTGAAGAGGTCAAAGAAGTTACTAAAGTATCTGTTGTTAATAGACCATTATTCCCCTCAACACCTTATCCTGCTGCTCATTACATTCCTATTATTATTCATACTCGACTTCCACCTCCTCCTCCTCTTACTCATCACACTATTGCACTACCTCCACCCCCTCCACCCCCTCCAATGGCAAATGTTCCAGGCTTCCTGCTAAATAGATATGCTCCTCTAGCATTACCCCAAGTGTTGAATGATATGCCCCAAGATTATCTGAAGATTTTACCCAGATTCAATGGGGAAAATGAGATTGATGCTCAAAAACATCTTAAGGTCTTCTATTCCTTTGCAGAGAATTTCAATGTGGAACATTTAGATGTGGTCTTAAGGTTGTTTGTCTAGTCTCTTGATGGTGAAGCTCGAAAATGGTTTAAGACACTGGCAAACCGTTCTGTTACTACTTGGGATAATATGGAGGATACTTTCCTCAGGAAATGGGTAGAGAAGAATGACCATGGACATTGTCTTACTGAGTTTAATACACTCAAGAAAATACATAATGAAGGGGTGTCAGAATTTATCAAAATATTTAACAAATTGTATTTGAGTCTCCCTGCTGATATGAAACCCCATCAAACTGCTGCTAGAGTTGTTTTTGTAGTAGCCTTTGATTTAGAATTTGGTTTCTCTCTCAGAGAAAGAAAACCTGCTACTTTGGATGATGCTCAGTCAGATGCACTAGAGTTGGCAGCAAACTTTGCCTCCACTGGAAAATCAAAAGGAAAATCTGAACAAGATGCTAGAAGGAGGGGCAAGTAGGAGGTATCTACCTCCTACCAAGACAGAGACTCAGCTAATGAAAGAATTGAAGAAATGAGAAAAATGATTAAGAACCTTTCTGGTAAACTGGTCAAGCTTGAACTGGAAGCCAAGAATTTAGCCCCCAAGAACTTCCACAATGCTCAAAACAAAGGTTACAATCCTTAGTACAGGAAACCACCCCTGTAGATATTGCCAAGGGAAGCAAAGGAGCAACACGATCAGGTACCACACCCATTGTACCTAGAAGGTCTAGTAGATGATTCTACTGAAGACACTGCTTATGGACTGGAGGATGAAAACCTTGCCTTTTCAAATAGTGATAGAGAAGAATTCCCTTTGCAGGGAAATGAAGGAGCTGAGTGCCCATTGCAAGAAGAAGAAAAGACCAGAGACACAGAAGATGCAGAAATTGATCATTATTGTAAACAATTTGTTGATTTTATGCAAGCACAGTTCAATAGAAGATATGATCTCAGATCTTCTAGGAAGAGGACTCGTACTCAAGATCAAGAAGAGGGATTACCCCAGAAGGAAGCACCTGCTCAGAAGGAGTCTACAATGCAGAAATCCACAGACAAAGGTAAGGGCCCTCTAAAAAAACCTTTGCATTCTAATGATCAAATTCCTTCCTTTTCCAAAGTAGTCATCCCTCCTAATACCAATTATGTGTCAAAAGAAGTCAAGCCCTCTGCTGAAAATAAAGAGTCAAAAGAGGTTGTAATAGAAAAACCCTCCCCTATTTTCAATTTGCAAAAGGAACTAGAGAAATTCAAAATCCCAGTCCCCTTGACTGAGCTATTAAAGCAACCTGCATATCAATCTCAAGTCACCTCTTTTATGATCCCCCCAGAAGCTGCACTCACCCCAAATAGTCTTAATCTTCAAGAAGAAAAACCCATGGTTGTATTTGGTCCACATGTTGAGGAATTAGATTCTTCTACTCCTCCCTTTTATGTATCTCTAGTGATTCATGACCTGCTATTACATAACTGTATGTTAGATTCTGTAGCTTCCCATAATCTACTACCTTTGTCAGTCATGGAACAACTAGGATTACAAATCACCCGCCCATACAAGGATCTCTATTCATTTGATTCCAAAAGAGTTAAATGCCTAGGGATGATCAAAGATTTGGTGGTCAATTTGGCCCAAATCCCAGCAAAAAGTGTGGTAATGGACATAGTGGTGGCTGATATCCTAGCTTGCTTTGGCATGTTACTGTCAAGGTCCTGGGGAACAAAAATTGGTGGGTCTATTAAGCTGGATTTAACATATGCCACTATCCCAGTTTTTGGTGGCCAGGAGAGGAGATTGTACAGGGAAACTAGATTTGTCAAGATGGTGACTAAGGCTGACAACTCTGTAAATTCACCAGTCTACAGTAAAGAAGAAGATTTCTCATGCTTTATGCTAGAAGAAGATCAAGATTATGCACATGAACCATCCTTCTGTCAGATCAAGACCAAGCAACCCTTAGAGAACCATGAAACAGGAATCTGGACGCTCCATTTTGATGGAGCAAATTCAAAAGAAGGTAATGGAGCTGGAATATTATTAATTTCTCCTACAGGAAAATGGGTTCCATTGTCATTCAAGCTTGAATATGAAGCCACTAATAATGTGGCTGAATATGAATCACTTCTGTTAGGATTGCAGACAGCCAGGAATATGAACATACAAAGTTTAAAAGTTCTAGGAGATTCAGAATTGGTGGTTAGACAAGTCAAGAATCAATGTCAGACCAAACATCCTCGGCTAAGGGCTTACAGGAATGAATTTTGGGACATAGTGGAGAATTTTTTTTTGGCATTTAATATCCAGTTTATGCCCTGAGAATAGAATAGGATGGTTGATTCCCTTGCTGTGGCTGCTAGCACGTTCCGTCCACCTCAAAACCCTCTTTTAAGATACGAAGTTGAGGTACGTTATCGACCATCAATCCCAGATAATATTAAGCACTGGAAGGTATTTTAAGATGAAGAACAGATGAAGAGATTCCTAGAAACAGTGGGGGAATTCTCCAATATGGAGATTGATGCTGAAGAAGAGGTTGAGTCTAAAGATACTTCAGAAAGAAATTGGGAGGAGAAAGTGGGAGGTAGTAAAGTGTTGCAGTTAAAGGGAAACATTATACCTAGAGGGCTGGTGCCTCTAGAAAGATTATTTGACAAGAATGATGTCCCACTGCAGTTAGGAAAAGTGGTAGAGGAAAATCAGGTAGAGGACCTGAATTTGGGTACTAATGCTGACCCCAAAATTGTAAAACTGTCCAAGAAAGTCCCAGAAGAATATAAAAAGATATATCATAAATTATTTCAGTCTTATAAAGATGTGTTTGCATGGTCCTATCAAGATTTGAAAACTTTTGATATCAATATACTACAACACAAAATTCCACTGAAGGGAGATGCAAAGCCTCATAAGCAGAAGCTCAGACAAATAAATCCCCTGCTGCTCCCTTCCATTGAGAAGGAAATTAAGAAGTTGTTAAAGGCCAAAATAATTGTACCATTGAGGTACTCTGAGTGGGTGGCAAACCTAGTCCCTGTCCGAAATAAGAATGGAGAAATAAGGTTGTGTGTGGATTTTAGAAATTTAAACAAAGCATCCTTAAAGGATAATTATCCTCTGCCTAAGATGGATCATATCCTGCAGAAGGTGGTTGGATATTCTAGGATGTCAATGATGGATGGATTCTCTGGTTATAACTAGGTGGTTGTACTTCCAAAAGATCAAAAGAAGACTAATTTCACCACACCATGGGGGACATTTGTGTATGCCAGGATGCCTTTTGGATTGATTAATGCAGGGGCCACTTTTCAGAGGGCCATGGACATCGCTTTTGTTGGGAAGCAAGATAAACTTCTGGTAGTATACCTTGATGATATCACTGTATTTTCACAGAATGATACTGAGCACATTGAGCATCTGCGCAGAACCTTTGAGAAATGCAGAAGGTATGGTCTCTCTCTAAATCCCCAAAAGTCTTTATTTGCATTAGAAGAGGGAAAAAGTTTGGGACACATTGTAAAAAAAGATGGGGTGAAGATAGATCCTGAGAGGGTAGAGGTTATAAATGGTATTTCTTTTCCCAGAAATAAGAAAGAAGTACAAGTATTCCTAGGGCGCATTAATTTCCTGAGAAGGTTTATCCCTAACTATGTTGAAATAGTTAGACATATAACTAACATGCTGAAAAAGAATAATGAAGTTAAATGGTCCCAGGAATCACGAGAGGCATTTACCAGGATAAAAAATTCTTTTGCAGAAGCCCCTGTGCTAGCTGGGCCAGATTATGCTAAACCTTTCATGATATTTTCTTTCGCATCACCTCATACAATAGCAGGAGTCTTATTGTAGAAAAATGAGGAGGGGTATGAGCAGCCCATAGCTTTCTTCAGTCAGGTGCTCCGTGACACAGAATTAAAGTACAACATATTGGAAAAGCAAGCATACGCCTTTGTGAAATCCCCCAAAGCATTCCACGTATATATCTTACAGTCCCATATCACTGCATTTGTGCCTACAACTGTTGTAAAAGATATTCTTATTCAGGGGGATAGTGAAGGAAAAAGGGGGAAGTGGATTACCAAGATACAGGAGTATGACTTAGACATCCGCCCTACTAAGCTAATCAAAGGACAGGGGCTTGCCAAAATATTATCTGAGTCAAACTATCAAGCTCTGGGCATAAATTTGTCTATAATAGAAGGTGAGGAATCTGAAGAGAAAGAAGAATGACAGGGAAATGGAGTAGCTACTCCAGAAACGCATATAAAGTACCTCACCAGTTAGTGGTACAAATAGATAGTAGAATATCTCCTCACACTCAGCTACCCTCCAAGCTGTGATAAAGCTAAATACAGAACACTGAGATTGAAATCACAGAAGTATATAGTCGCTAATGGCCGGCTATACTGGTGAGATCCCTCAGGTATCTTACTCCTGTGTCTCACAGAGGATGAGGTAGAGAGTATAATAGTTGAATTCCATGAAGGAATCTGTGGAGGTCACTACAGCTGGAGGGCCACCGCTCATAAAATCCTGAAGGCTGGCTTCTATTGGCCCAAGCGTTTTGGAGATGTTTTTGCCTAGGTTAGAGCATGTGAAAAATGTCAGAAATTTGCTGAAAGGCAGAAGTTGGCACCTCTGCCCATGATTCCTGTGCACGTGGATGAACCATTCAGACAATGGGGAATTGATTTTATAGGTGAAATACATCCTCCATCGAGTGGTCAGCATAAGTGGATTTTAACGGCCACTGATTATTTCACAAAGTAAGTGGAAGCCATACCTGCGAGGAACGCTACAGATACTGTGATAATAAAATTCATGGAAGAAAACATCATATCCAGGTTTGGCTGCCCTGCCAGAATAGTGACTGATAATGCACAGGCCTTCAAGTATACAAAGTTCGTAAGCTTCTGTCAGCAGTATAACATCACACTAAGTCACTCTACATCTTATTATCCACAGGGAAATGGCTTGGCCGAGTCTTCCAATAAAACCCTGGTGAGAGCATTGAAGAAGGCCATAAATGAAAATCAGAGGAACTGGGATTCTCAATTGAAATTCGCTCTGTGGGCCAATAGAATTACCAGCAAGAGAGAAACTAGAAAATCCCCATACGAATTAGTATATGGGAGGGCATTAGTATTTCCTATTCAATTAGCCCTACCAGTAGCCTGATTCATGCAGGAAAGTGAAGAAGAGCCTGATGATATGATCAGGAGAATAAACCAGCTGGTGGAATTGGAAGAAACACGCAATCAAGTAAATCAAAGGCTAACAGAGTATCAGGAGAAGATGAAATACCTTTTTGATCAGCATGTTAAAGGTAGGAATCTGCAGATTGGTGATCTGGTGCTCAGGTGGGATATCCGGAGGGCTGAAAAAGGAAAACATGGTAAATTCGACCCACTCTGGTTTGGTTCTTTCAAAATTATGGAACAGGGAGGTAACAATACTTTCAAGTTGGAAAATTTGCAGGGTGACTTGCTTGATGCCCCTGTAAATGGTCAGTTTCTTAAACCCTACTTTCAGTTCTGATTCAGGCAAAGATCGCCTGATGTATTATCTTGTATATTAGTTTCCTGCTTCGTTTTTGTTTGAATAATGTGGGTGTCGTGATGAATCATGAAGTTAAAAAGTAGAAGCACCAAAGGGCAGGGTCTGCATAAGAGATTATCTATTGGTCTACAAAGTTCTCGACATGCTCAAGGATGAGCATGCCGTCCCCAGGTGGAGCCAATGTTGATCATAATCAGCCTCCTATAAAATTTTCACAGGAAATCCGGCTTAAAGCTCTTGAATCCCCTATTTTAGCCTTAAAAAATCATTTTTGTGCCTATCGTTACCATTTCCCACCTCCAAATTACATTATAAAAGGCAAAAAACCCCACATGTGAAAATATTTAACGCCTAGCACCTTTTGGCCAGACCCCTGCACCTTTTTCTTCCACGTAACCCAGCGTTGGAACCGAGCGCAAAAGCACTAGGCGCTTATCAAGCAAATGACCGGGTGAAATATTAGCCGTCGATCTTCGAAGATCGGACGGTCTTCATGAATCAGCACTACGCTCATGGCCCACTCCATTCATCTCCCGAATTGTTTGTGCATTGTCCGATCATCCCGCCAAATCAACGGTCCGCAGTCTATTTACCCTTGTGGTCCCCGTGCCCAAAAACTCTGTCTAAAAACCGGTGGTATTCATCGCATCACCTTTCGGAGGCGGGCAATATTTCTCAAATCGGAGCGATTCCATACATCTCTCGCCACGTGTCTCCGCGTACGGCTCCAAAACTTCCCTCCATCGTACATTATTGCTCGATCAAATTCACGGCGTGATATTCATGACAGCCGTCTGATTTGGAGGTCTTTATCCAATGGTTGTCACTCTTCGAAGCCACACGACATTTAATCATAGCATATTCGACCCCTGGCCCACTATCCGTCGCCCCTCTATGCGTCCTCCACCGTCGATCTCCGCCGAGATCGGACGGCCCTCATTAAACCGACGCCACGCCATTGACCCGGTCTTCCTCCACGTCACCATTCCACGTGCCATTCGATGCATTCTCTTCCACTTTCCTTATATCTCATTCTAAAGGTCAAATTCAAATTTGTTCATCTGCTACGTTCCGCCAACCTTCTCCATTGCCACCGCCCACCGTCACGCTGCATTTTCTACCATCGCCCTGCATTTCTTGACCTGTCCACCATGTCGTGCTGTCTCACCATTATCCCCACTGTGTTCACCTTCCCGTGCATGGTTTTCTTTAACGAGTTTGCGGATTTTGCAGGTTTACAATGGTGGAAAACTATTATGATTCATAGTCTCTATTACTGTGATAGAGAGCACGTCAAAGGACCATTTTTTAGAGCTGAATTATGAAGAAAGCCCCGGGAAGGCAAATTGATAAGACTTCCATTAAAGAAGCGGGGTTAAAATCTGTCAAACCTTGCAGGGACATTCAAGGCGCCGATTTTGCAGATGAAGATATTAATGGAGCAGCAGAGAAATATCGGTGGATGATCAAGGAATTCAACGTTCAGCATTGAAGATTTTCAGCCGTGACTCAGAGTTTAGAAGGCAGAGGGTACAATGCACCAGAAAAAATACCCTTCAGGTTTCATTTCAGCGCCATTTTCCTTTCAGGAAAGGATGGAATTTTTATGTGATTTCTCTACTTTGCCGTGTTCCTGGAGAGATTTCTACCTAGTGCATTTATTTCAGTTAGCAGGCCACAGAGTAAAAACAACATTACAAAGTCATCGAGCAGTATGGGCATGCACGTCTCTGCCATTTTGTTTTAATGATACAATTAAATGTTCATCATCTACTCCCTTTTTCGAGCTTTCTTGTTCTCCTATAAAGCTCCCAAAGAACAGATGATTTGGGGTTCCAGATTTTATCAAAAAATTATGCAGTGAAAGGCTTTTTGTATACATTTTGTAAAATTCTTGTATGAAGACTCAGAGCCCATAGGGTCTCAGTGAGGAGGAGTTCCATCTGTTAAAGAGGATTATGGTCTTTGGTATTTCACGGTCTGTAACTCTCTCTTATGTGTTATTTTAATATATCATTTCATTTCATCCATCTTTCCTGTATCATATTTTGGAATGCGAGTGGCTCACTAATTTTTGGTGTGGATTTATCCTAGTCGATACCCATGCTTGGATTAGTCAAGTGCTTTAAATATGGCTCATGCATGATATTCTGTTCCATTATTCATCTAAACCGTATTTCCGCTATATTAGTTTCTTTGGGAGGGTGTTTTTAAAACGCTATTGCCATGTATGGATTCTTAGATCGGTAATCCCATGCATGGTGGTATTGTGTATCTGGATATCAGCTCAATGTTAACTAATATCTCCTCAATATTTCATTCACTACATACACCTTCTGATAACTTATTTCTGTGAGGTATTTCCGAATCGGCCCGATTTACAGTAAGCTGTCTCTGAATTGTCTGTTTCTTTTATATTAAATTTTTGCATGTTGCCCCTGCAATATCCCTATTTCTGTGTCAATTTCTGAAGGTCTTGGTCCCATCCAGATTGAATTTTCCTTGTTTTACAAGAGATAGCATGAGAGCTTGTTATTGATAACTCCCTCTGTTATATCATATGCTCCTTGCTATATAAGATGTCCTAGGCACTCGTCTATCACAACTCTAGGTTGTCTCTAGGAGCGACAACAGAAAGATAATTATCCATTGCCCAAAATGGATCACATACTTCAACGAGTAGTTGGAGCATCTCGCATGTCGCTACTCGATGGTTATTCCGGTTATAACCAAATTCTGGTCCATGAGGATGATAGAGATAAAACAGCGTTCACCACTCCGTGGGGAACTTTTCATTATGCTAAAATGCCTTTCAGTTTGAAGAATGCTGGTGCAACCTTTCAACGAGCGATGGATATGGCATTTGCGAATGAAAAAAATGTATTTTTGGTTGTTTATCTTGATGATTTGACGGTTTTTTCTAATTCAGATGAACAACACCTTTATCATTTGAAAATTGTATTTCAGCGGTGTAGAAAATATGGTGTGCCTCTCAATCCAAAGAAGAGTTTGTTTACCATGGATGAAGGCAAGCTTCTTGGTCATATGATATCAAAAGATGGCATCCGCATTGACCCAACTCGAGTAGAAGCTATTCAGCAAATTGATCTTCCCCGAAACAAAAAGGAGATCCAATCATTCAATGGTAAGATGAATTTCTTACGTCGCTTTGTGCCCAATCTTGCAGAACATTTAAGGGAAATCACAAACATGCTCAAGAAATATGGTGTAGTGAAGTGGACTGAGGAATCAGTAAAGTCTTTCAATTTAGTGAAATTGGCTCTTTCTTCAGGTCTGGTTTTGATCAGCCCGGACTATACTCAGGATTTTATTTTGTTTTCATTCGCCTCGGATCATACTATGGCAGCAGTCTTGATACAGAAAAGAGATCAGCTTGAGGAACCAATTGCTTTTTTCAGCCGAACCATAAGAGATGCAGCCTTAAAGTATAATATTATTGAAAAACAAGCTCTTGCTTTAGTAAAATAATTGAAAGATTTCCGAGTATATATTTTTCATTCTCACATTCTTGCTTATGTTCCTAATGCTGCTGTCAAAGAAGTCTTATTGCAAACAGATCCAGAAGGGAGACGGGGCAAATGGATTGCAGCCTTGTTGGAATATGACGTGGAGATCAAACCTACAAAGCTTATCAAAGGGAAGGGGCTGGCTAAGCTAATGGCTTAGTCAAATTTGCATGCTTTGGACATTAATCTTATTGCTGCTATGTCCAAGGAAAATGAAGAAATTTAGCTTGTTCAGGTATCAGAAATCTTTGTTCTTTCTCCTTGGTATTGAAACATTGTATATGTGCTCCAAAATCTATCACCATCGCCAGGAATGACTAAAAACAAAAGTATGACATTAAAATTAAAGGCTACCAAGTTTTGTATCATGAATAATGCACTTTATTAGAAAGATCCAGGTGGTGTCTTTCTAAATTGTTTGGTTGAAGAAGAAGCAAAGCAGGTTATGGAAGACTTTCATAAAGGAGATTGCGGAGGTCACCTTTTCTAGAAAACAACGGCCAACAAAATTTTGAGAGCAGGATATTATTGGCCAAATCTTTTTTCCGATGTGTACAAGAATGTTAAAGGCTGTCATGAATGTCAGATTTTTGAAGGAAGGAGAAAATTGCAACCTTTACCACTCAAGCCCATTGAAGTAAGTGCTCCTTTTCAGCAGTGGGGGTTGGATTTCATTGGCGAGATCCATCATGCTTCTTCAGCGCAGCATAGATGGATCCTTACAACGACATATTATTTTACTAAATGGATTGAGGCGATTCCCGCTAGGCAGGCCACATATTCGGTAATAATTTCATTTCTTGAAAACAATATTTTGTCTCATTTTGGCTGTCCAAACAAGTTGATTACTGATAATGCAGCAGCCTTTAAGTCTAAGAGAATGATTGAATTTTGTAATAAGTATCAAATCACTTTGGGGCACTCAACCACTTATCATCCACAAGGCAACGGATTGGCCGAATATTCAAATAAATCCTTGGTCAATATTATCAAAAAGCTGCTGGAAATAAACAAGAAAAGTTGGCACAAGAAATTGGTTAATGCACTTTGGGCAGATAGAGTGATTCAAAAGAAATCTATAGGCATTTCCCCTTTTGAACTCGTGTATGGTGTTGACATTGTATTCCCGACCTCTCTCGCAGTTCCAGTGATTAAACTTCTGCAGGAAGCTGGCAGTGAAGATGATCATATGCAACGAAGAATAAATCAGATGATCCATTTACAACA
The DNA here is from genome assembly GCA_034641835.2 of Pinus albicaulis. Taxonomy (NCBI): domain Eukaryota; kingdom Viridiplantae; phylum Streptophyta; class Pinopsida; order Pinales; family Pinaceae; genus Pinus; species Pinus albicaulis. The sequence continues at coordinate 1,227,656,869 of CM076572.1, read as the reverse complement.
GACTAGAGACGAGTTTTTTCAGAACACTTTCAAGCTGCAAGAGAGAATCAAGAAGATATATGATCGAAAGGCAAAGGTAGACAAGTTTCAATTAGAGGAAGTGGTGCTAAAATGGGATGCAAGAAACGAAGACAAAGGTAAGCATGGAAAGTTCGAGAATATTTGGAAAGGACCTTTCAAAATTGCTGCATATCGAGGCCAAAATGCATTCCTTTTGAAAGAAATGAATGGAGAAGATTGTCCAGGAGGGCCGGTCAATGGTCGGCTACTCAAACGGTACCATTTTTGAAATGTTTTCGGCTATCACATGTATCACTGTACATACTGTTTTGTTTAAGTTTCCATTGCAAGTTTGTGATGTCATCACTCTTTCAGTTTCGGGCCCGAGGTGAAGGCTATAAAATTGAAGGTTGATTTTAGTTTTGGTTTGGTTTGTTGAGTCAGGTATTTCAGTCATTTTTGGTTTTGAAATTGAGTCAGTTTTGAGTCAGTTTTCAATTCTGAAAATGAGTCAAGAGTCTTGTTTTGGTTTTTCAAAGTTATTGACTCCATAGCCCAATGGACGAAGGCACTACCTACTTTCCCATATATCTGTAGTTCTTGGCACCTCCAAGGAGCTACCATCCCCATTGGAGCCAATGTTAGTGTCGGTATCTTCATCCCTCCGTCAGTGATCAAATTTCTCTTGTTGTATTGCATATTAGGTGTCTTATTTGGTCAGTTGCATTCCATTAGGAGCATGGATCATCTGATGGTAGTGGTTTGTTCTAATATTTTTCCCTCATGTCCTTTACCTGCTGGCCCATTCCCATTCATTAAAATCATTTGCAGTCATTGTTGGTCTCATAGTTTGCCAAGAGTCATTTTTAGCGTTTTAGTGTCATTAGGTCTAGGTTTTCATTAATAAGCTCTTCAGAATCCCCAATAATGGTCAGAAGGCACATGAGGATTTTGAAATAAGGTTTCAGTGCTAAAAATCTCATTATCATATGCTTAATAATGATTTTTCTTCAAAACTCTGTTTTGAAGAAAAATAGGTATTTCATCTTTTTATGTATAAATGTAATGTAATTTTAAGTTTTCTCAGTTGTAATAATACTTTCATTGGCAACCCTGGTCACCTTTTTCAAAGCTCCAACCATCCATTCCCTACAAGAAAGACAAGAAAGTACATCATTCAGTCCAAAAATCCAAAATGAAGCAAAACAGAGTTTTTAAAAAGTGTCAAAAATTTGAAACATTGCAAAGTGGGTTTTTTTAAAGAAGAATTAAAATCCTTGGTATATATATCATTTTTATGTTTCAAGACTTCATTTGAATGCCAAGAGAACAGTAGTGAACCAAGGATAACCCGTGAAGAGAAAAAACAAGCATTTGAAGGCATATTGTGTAGAATTTCCCTGCGTGACGCACTAGGTTTGTTGCGTGACGCATATGGCAGCAAGCAAATTCATTGCCACTTCTTCCAAATCTTCAAATCGACTCAGTCCCCCTTTGTTCAGGTAAGTCATGAAAACTCTCCATTGCCCATGATCCAGTGTTTTGTGTTTTTTATGAGAATTTAAATACAAAAAAAATCAAACCCTATTATCTTGTTTGAAGAATGCTCCTTTAGGGTTTATGAAATTAGTTTTGTGCCTATCACTTCCATTCTCCACCTTCTTTTTTCCCTCATCACTGTTTATCTTGTTACAACAACCCATTTTCCTATTCCCTTATATCCCTAAAGCACTCATTTCCTATCCCATTCCCATTATTCCACATCCCAATTATGAATTTTCCCAAACCCCAAGGCTATCCCTAGAAATCAAGTGACTGCCCCAAAACTCTTCAATTGACAGATTTCACTTGGTAATATTCCATCATTTCCACCACCCTATACCTCCATAGTCCCTCCCATATTATCACATATTTGGCAACAAAATCAAAGACACCAAACTTCTCATTTTCATCTAACACAAGATAGATTTTGGAAATCACGGAGACCAATACATCTTATGACCGAGACAGTGATTCCACAACTGAATTTCATGCACCTAGAAGACCTCATAAGAGTGGCAGACATGTGAGGGAAGAGCCCACTTCATTGGCTGAATTACAGGATTTTCCTTTAACTATTTCATGTTTCCAACAGTAGTCATGTTATCAATTTTGTGAAATGGTTGCTAGAGTTCACCACCATCAAGAGCTGGCCCGTTTGTTTGTGTTGCATTTACATGATGGTCAAGTCACCCTTGTAGGTGTGACATTTACTTTAACACGTGAAACTATCTCTCAAGCAACCGGAATTCCAAATGTGGGAGAACAATGGAACAAAATGCAGTAGGTTGACAGGGTACACTATGAGCCATATATCAAGCCTAGTTTTGTAAGAAAACTCAGCAGATTTTTTCCCTTCCGGTTCCTCAAGGATTCATATGCTCCTCTGATGAAACTTATTATCAAATATTTCAGTTGTGAAGGCCGGTTTTCACGTCTTTATGCCTATCATATCAGGTTGCTGATGCATTTCACCAGGGTGAGGATGATGAACCTCCCTTATTTCATGTGCCAGAATATTGAGAAGATGACCACTCTCGTGCAAAGGAAAACTACTGAGCAGCAGTATAGTAGTATCTATCACTTTTCACTCATCAAAATTGTGGTTATACATCAGCTCGGCTTGTAGGGTATTTCATGGGAGGATTTCATTTCTAATGATTTCTTCGCAGCTCCTCAGGTACCTTCGGAGGTTGTTCATGAGGCAGGTGAACCTTCATATCAGCATGAGGGTCAAGAGATAGAGACTACTAGTGTGCCGGTGTATGTCACTTATCAGAGAGGCACTAGAGGGTTATTTGCAGCAGTCGGGTGAGTATTATCTCCACCCGAGGTGGAAGGGGTCTCGCTTCCGTCATCAGTAGCACAGGTACATGTACATGACAAGGGTAAGAGGCCAATGCATGATTAGGGGCCTTCAGGTGAGCAGGAGACAAAATTCATCCTCATTCAGGATGATGACACTGATTTGGGCCCGCAAAGCTCAAAGTTTAGGGAGGTCATTCAGGAGCAGAAGACGGAGATAAGTAATTTGACCCACAAACTAGAAAGAGCCCAGTGGATTATCAAATACCTTGAGCAGAGAAACAAACAGTTGGAAGATTAGCAAACTATCATGGAGTTGCAAAATATACGTGAGAACCGGCAAGCTTCCCAAAGGAGCCAAATCGAGATGACACCAATTGAGCAAGAGATTGAGGTTGATCGCGAAACGTGGCTCGAGAGGGTAAATATTCATTTGGAGAAGTTGTTGGAGAAGGCCAACAAGAAAAATAACATGTTAAGGCACATGAAGAATCATTATTGGGCAAGAAATCATGTTTGCAAGGCAGGAATCAAGATCCTGAAAGCTAAGCTGAAGAGGGCATTAAAGCGTTGGAAAAGGAAAGATAGATTTCAAATTTTGGCTGAGGCTTCCTTGGCCCAACATAGTGCATTATGGAGGACACTCAGCCCAAATTTCAAGAAATTTGGGACACTTTTTGCATTTTTGAAAATTTTGGGCCTAAAAACAGATTTTTCAAGCTCAACGCGTTGCGCCACTTGGCGCGCGCTTATGATTGGGAGCTCCTCTTGGGTAAAAATTTGTATTTTTTGATTTTTCATGAAAATTTATGCATTTCTACCTATGGCCAAGAGATTTTGACAGGTTTTGGGCTTCCAGAAGGGTCAAAAGCACCCTAAAATGACCTTTCTACCCCTTTTTGGACACACAAGAAGCATTGTTGGGAAAACTCATTTTTGGAGGGACAAATGGCAACCAAATTTAGAACTTCCACTTGTTTTGGAAAGTAGACAGGTATAGCTTTCCAACGAGCTATCCTGCTCTCAATTTCGACACAGGGAAGGCCTTCAAAATCGGCTCCAAAATGGCGCGACGCATAGAGAATTCAGACGCGGCGCATTGGGGATTTTGGCTCATTTTTCACTCAGTAACTCTGTTTTTCACCTAGTTTTGGCCAGTTTTACTTTCTTGCTTCCACATGTAAAAATATTGATGTAATTTGATGTAATTTCATGGCTCTTGATGTAATTTTGTCAAATTCTTACTCCTGGAGGTAGATTCATCCCTCAAAAGGTTAAATGAAACTGAATGAATTAGTTTCCTATCTTATAGAGGCAAGCTATTCCACTGCCTATTTTCCAGTTCTTAGTTTAGATCTTGTCACTAGAAAATTTGGCGAAATTTTCGACGGCCAATTCGTAGCTATTCCGACACATAGTCATCGCAAGAGCGACACTTCGAGGACAGGAAAAATGTGGTTTGCTAAAAAAGTGTTGCACTACCGACACATTTTTCGTCACTTCCAAACAGGTGTCACTCTTCTGACGTTTCCCAAACCGTCGCGCTTCTAATGTTTGTAAATTGTCACACTTCTGATGAAATGTGGTCTGACGTTTTGAACGTCGCTCTTCCGACGTTGTTAAACTATCGCAATTCCAACGAAATGTGGTCCAACGTTTTGAGCGTTGCTCTTCCAACGTTTGTAAAATGTCACAATTCTGACACAATGTGGTCCGACGTTTTGGACATCGCTCTTCCGACATTTGTAAACTGTCGCAATTCCGACGAAATGTGGTCCGACGTTTTGAACGTCGCTCTTCCGACGTTTGTAAACTGTCGCAATTCCAACGAAATGTGGTCCGACGTTTTGAACGTCGCTCGTCCGACATTTTATATTGTCGCTCTTCCGATGTTTTTAAGCTGTCACGATTTCGACGCTTACAAGGTGTTGGTAGACCGACGACGGGTTCAATTAAAAAAAAAAATGAAACTTTAAAACAAGACAGTAAATCTCCAATATTTGTTATGAATTGTGGGTGTTCCAATGACTGTGAAATATTAATATAATAAACCACCCCACAGCGCTTCGACTATAAACAATCATTTTTTTTTTTTTTCACAAGAGAAAAAACGTTGTTTTGAATATATTATATGAAGTAAAACAGTCCATGAAGTCATTACATTTTCACATCTGAAGATTGGAACCCAAATATCCATCTAGAAAAGTGGAAGTCCCACCCCAGACAATGATAGAAAAATACCCCATGTCACATACAAGGACATGATATAAAACCCAGTAACGGTCCACATGGAGATTATCGACAATTTGAGAAAGCATCCAAATATGCCCGAGGCATCTATAAGAAAGTGAAATAGCAGTATGTAGAATAGTAAAGCAACAGATAGAGTACCGACGTCCATTGTTCCAAATACAAATTAAAGTACCCAAAATCCTTGAACAGAGAAAAACGTTAATCATGTGAGGATTGTGATATGTCCAAAATATAAAAAGACCATCAGACCATATCAATAAACCAGCAACATAGACCAGCATCGCTAGTTTTGAAGGCAGAGTGATAAACATTAATCATTTTTTTTTCATAAGAGAAAAAACGTTGTTTTGAATATATTATATGAAGTAAAACAGTCCATGAAGTTATTACATTTTCACATCTGAAGATTGGAACCCAAATATCCATCCAGAAAAGTGGAAGTCCCACCCCAGACAGTGATAGAAAAATACCCCATGTCACATATAGGGACTTGATATAAAACCCGGTAACGGTCCACATGGAGATTATCGACAATCTGAGAAAGCATCCAAATATGCCCGAGGCATCTATAAGAAAGTGAAATAGCAGTATGTAGAATAGTAAAGCAACAGATAGAGTACCGACGTCCATTGTTCCAAATACAAATTAAAGTACCCAAAATCCCTGAAAAGAGAAAAACGATAATCATGTGAGGAGTGTGATATGTCCAAAATATAAAAAGACCATCAGACCATATCAATAAACCAGCAACATAGACCAGCATAGCTAGTTTTGAAGGCAGAGTGATAAACATTAATCATTTTTTTTTCACAAAAGAAAAAACGTTGTTTTGAATATATTATATGAAGTAAAACAGTCCATGAAGTTATTACATTTTCACATCTGAAGATTGGAACCCAAATATCCATCCAGAAAAGTGGAAGTCCCACCCCAGACAGTGATAGAAAAATACCCCATGTCACAGACAGGGACTTGATATAAAACCCAGTAACGGTCCACATGGAGATTATCGACAATCTGAGAAAGCATCCAAATATGCCCGAGGCATCTATAAGAAAGTGAAATAGCATTATGTAGAATATTAAAGCAACAGATAGAGTACCGACATCCATTGTTCCAAATACAAATTAAAGTGCCCAAAATCCTTGAACAGAGAAAAACGCTAATCATGTGAGGAGTGTGATATGTCCAAAATATAAAAAGACCATCAGACCATATCAATAAACCAGCAACATAGACCAGCATCGCTAGTTTTGAAGGCAGAGTGATAAACATTAATCATTTTTTTTTTCACAAGAGAAAAAAAGATGTTTTGAATATATTATATGAAGTAAAAAAGTCCATGAAATCATTACATTTTCACATCTGAAGATTGGAACCCAAATATACATCCAGAAAAGTGGAAGTCCCACCCCAGACAGTGATAGAAAAATACCCCATGTCACATACATGGACTTGATATAAAACCCAGTAACGGTCCACATGGAGATTATCGACAATCTGAGAAAGCATCCAAATATGCCCGAGGCATCTATAAGAAAGTGAAATAACAATATGTAGAATAGTAAAGCAACAGATAGAGTACCGACGTCCATTGTTCCAAATACAAATTAAAGTACCCAAAATCCTTGAACAGAGAAAAACTCTAATCATGTGAGGAGTGTGATATGTCCAAAATGTAAAAATACCATCAGAACATATCAATAAACCAGCATCGCTAGTTTTGAAGGGAGAGTGATAAACATTAATCATTTTTTTTCACAAGAGAAAATTTTTTGTTTTGAATATATTATATGAAGTAAAACAGTCCATGAAGTCATTACATTTTCACATCTGAACATTGGAACCCAAATATCCATCCAGAAAAGTGGAAGTCCCACCCCAGACAATGATAGAAAAATACCCCATGTCACATACAGGGACATGATATAAAACCCATTAACGGTCCACATGGAGATTATCGACAATCTGAGAAAGCATCCAAATATGCCCGAGGCATCTATAAGAAAGTGAAATAGCAGTATGTAGAATAGTAAAGCAAAAGATAGAGTACCGACGTCCATTGTTCCAAATACAAATTAAAGTACCCAAAATCCTTGAACAGAGAAAAACGCTAATCATGTGAGGAGTGTGATATATCCAAAATATAAAAAGACCATCAGACCATATCAATAAACCAACAACATAGACCAGCATCACTAGTTTTGAAGGCAGAGTGATAAACATTAATCATTTTTTTTTTCACAAGAGAAAAACGTTGTTTTGAATATATTATATGAAGTAAAACAGTCCATGAAGTTATTACATTTTCACATCTGAAGATTGGAACCCAAATATCCATCCAGAAAAGTGGAAGTCCCACCCCAGACAGTGATAGAAAAATACACCATGTCACATACAGGGACTTGATATAAAACCCAGTAATGGTCCACATGGAGATTATCGACAATATGAGAAAGCATCCAAATATGCCCGAGGCATCTATAAGAAAGTGAAATAGCAGTATGTAGAATAGTAAAGCAACAGATAGAGTACCGACGTCCATTGTTCCAAATACAAATTAAAGTACCCAAAATCTTTGAACATAGAAAAACGCTAATCATGTGAGGAGTGTGATATGTCCAAAATATAAAAATACCATCAGACCATATCAATAAACCAGCATTGCTAGTTTTGAAGGCAGAGTGATAAACATTAATCATTTTTTTTTTCACAAGAGAAAAAACGTCGTTTTGAATATATTATATGAAGTAAAAAAGTCCATGAAGTCATTACATTTTCACATCTGAAGATTGGAACCCAAATATCCATCCAGAAAAGTGGAAGTCCCACCCCAGACAATGATAGAAAAATACCCCATGTCACATACAGGGACTTGATATAAAACCCAGTAATGGTCCACATGGGGATTATCGACAATCTTAGAAAGCATCCAAATATGCCTGAGGCATCTATAAGAAAGTGAAATAGCAGTATGTAGAATAGTAAAGCAACAGATAGAGTACCGACATCCATTGTTCCAAATACAAATTAAAGTACCCAAAATCCTTGAACAGAGAAAAACGATAATCATGTGAGGAGTGTGATATGTCCAAAATATAAAAAGACCATGAGACCATATCAATAAACCAGCAACATAGACCAGCATCGCTAGTTTTGAAGGCAGAGTGATAAACATTAATCATTTTTTTTTCACAAGATAAAAAACGTTGTTTTGAATATATTATATGAAGTAAAACAGTCCATGAAGTCATTACATTTTCACATCTGAAGATTGGAACCCAAATATCCATCCAGAAAAGTGGAAGCCCCACCCCAGACAGTGATAGAAAAATACCCCATGTCACATACAGGGACTTGATATAAAACCCAGTAACGGTCCACATGGAGATTAGCGACAATCTGAGAAAGCATCCAAATATGCCCGAGGCATCTATAAGAAAGTGAAATAGCAGTATGTAGAATAGTAAAGCAACAGATAGAGTACCGAAATCCATTGTTCCAAATACAAATTAAAGTACCCAAAATCCTTGAACAGAGAAAAACGCTAATCATGTGAGGAGTGTGATATGTCCAAAATATAAAAATACCATCAGACCATATCAATAAACCAGCATCGCTAGTTTTGAAGGCAGGGTGATAAACATTAATCATTTTTTTCACAAGAGAAAAAATGTTGTTTTGAATATATTATATGAAGTAAAACAGTCCATGAAGTCATTACATTTTCACATCTGAAGATTGGAACCCAAATATCCATCCAGAAAAGTGGAAGTCCCACCCCAGACAATGATAGAAAAATACCCCATGTCACATATAGGGACTTGATATAAAACCCAGTAACGGTCCACATGGATATTATCGACAATCTGAGAAAACATCCAAATATGCTCGAGCCATCTATAAGAAAGTGAAATAGCAGTATGTAGAATAGTAAAGCAACAGATAGAGTACCGACGTCCATTGTTCCAAATACAAATTAAAGTACCCAAAATCCTTGAACAGAGAAAAACTCTAATCATGTGAGGAGTGTGATATGTCCAAAATGTAAAAATACCATCAGACCATATCAATAAACCAGCATCGCTAGTTTTGAAGGCAAAGTGATAAACATTAATCATTTTTTTTTCACAAGAGAAAAAATTTTGTTTTGAATATATTATATGAAGTAAAACAGTCCATGAAGTCATTACATTTTCACATCTGAAGATTGGAACCCAAATATCCATCCAGAAAAGTGGAAGTCCCACCCCAGACAATGATAGAAAAATACCCCATGTCACATACAGGGACATGATATAAAACCCAGTAACGGTCTGCATGGAGATTATCGACAATCTGAGAAAGCATCCAAATATGCTCGAGGCATCTATAAAAAAGTGAAATAGCAGTATGTAGAATAGTAAAGCAACAGAGAGAGTACCGACGTCCATTGTTCCAAATACAAATTAAAGTACCCAAAATCCTTGAACAGAGAAAAACGCTAATCATGTGAGGAGTGTGATATGTCCAAAATATAAAAAGACCATCAGACCATATCAATAAACCAACATCGCTAGTTTTGAAGGCAGAGTGATAAACATTAATCATGTTTTTTTCACAAGAGAAAAAACGTTGTCTTGAATATATTATATGAAGTAAAACAGTCCATGAAGTCATTACATTTTCACATCTAAAGATTGGAACCCAAATATCCATCCAGAAAAGTGGAAGTCTCACCCCAGACAATGATAGAAAAATACCCCATGTCACATACAGGGACATGATATAAAACCCAGTAACGGTCCACATGGAGATTATTGACAATCTGAGAAAGCATCCAAATATGCCCGAGGCATCTATAAGAAAGTGAAATAGCATTATGTAGAATAGTAAAGCAACAGATAGAGTACGTACCGACGTCCATTGTTCCAAATACAAATTAAAGTACCCAAAATCCTTGAACAGAGAAAAACGCTAATCATGTGAGGAGTGTGATATGTCCAAAATATAAAAAGACCATCAGACCATATCAATAAACCAGCAACATAGACCAGCATCGCTAGTTTTCAAGGCAGAGTGATAAACATTAATCATTTTTTTTTCACAAGAGAAAAAATGTTGTTTTGAATATATTATATGAAGTAAAACAATCCATGAAGTCATTACATTTTCACATCTGAAGATTGGAACCCAAATATCCATCCAGAAAAGTGGAAGTCCCACCCCAGACAATGATAGAAAAATACCCCATGTCACATACAGGGACATGATATAAAACCCAGTAACGGTCCACATGGATATTATCGACAATCTGAGAAAGCATCCAAATATGCTCGAGGCATCTATAAGAAAGTGAAATAGCAGTATGTAGAATAGTAAAGCAACAAATAGAGTACCGACATCCATTGTTCCAAATACAAATTAAAGTACCCAAAATCCTTGAACATAGAAAAACTCTAATCATGTGAGGAGTGTGATATGTCCAAAATGTAAAAATACCATCAGACCATATCAATAAACCAGCATCGCTAGTTTTGAAGGCAGAGTGATAAACATTAATCATTTTTTTTTCACAAGAGAAAATTTTTTGTTTTGAATATATTATATGAAGTAAAACAGTCCATGAAGTCATTACATTTTCACATCTGAAGATTGGAACCCAAATATCCATCTAGAAAAGTGGAAGTCCCACCCCAGACAATGATAGAAAAATACCCCATGTCACATACAACGACTTGATATAAAACCCAGTAACGGTCCACATGGAGATTATCGACAATCTGAGAAAGCATCCAAATATGCCCGAGGCATCTATAAGAAAGTGAAATAGCAGTATGTAGAATAGTAAAGCAACAGATAGAGTACCGACGTCCATTGTTCCAAATACAAATTAAAGTACCCAAAATCCTTGAACAGAGAAAACGCTAATCATGTGAGGAGTGTGATATGTCCAAAATATAAAAATACCATCAGACCATATCAATAAACCAGCAACATAGACCAGCATCGCTAGTTTTGAAGGCAGAGTGATAACTTGTCAACACATAAAATAGTATCATAAAGCGGATACAGGAAATGTGCAGAGACATGTACTGTTGATATACACCTCACACAAAAAGCATCCATGATAGAGAAAAAATATGTATAAACCCAGGGTCGATTGTATGTTCTGGCTCGCTTGTTCCTGGAAATAAAAACCATCTGCAGAAACCCAGGCTCGCTTGTAAGATCAAGCTCGCTTGATTCCAAAATTGGTAACCATCTGTTGCATCCGAGATGTAAGGTTTAGGCTCGCTTGTTTCCATTAGTAGCCCGCTACAACATCCACCCTGTTCATAGCAAAAAGGTTCCTGTAGATATACAGAGAAAGAGTATAATACATAGACCATATAAACATGGCTCTGTATTTCAAAAAACAGGTTTAAAATAGAAACAGGGCAACATTTTTTTTTTTCCAATTGTTATGAACATAATTCGACCGTGAAATATTAATATAATAAACCACCCCGCAACGCTTCGACTATAAACAATCATATAAACATGGCTCTGTATTTCAAAAAACAGGTTTAAAATAGAAACAGGGCAACATTTTTTTTCTAAGTAAAGTTAATCTATTAACAGTGGGAATAAAATTACACCGAAGTCAAAAACATTGCCCAGACTCATGGCAAATTTGTCATCAAAAAATCAAAAAATTAAGAAGACTGCCCTCATATGGGGAAACCAGTCTTAAACATTTATAAAATTAAAAAATATTACAGAGGTCCAGCACAGTGATATAATCTAAAAGCAGCCCAATTAATTGGGCTGCAAAACAAGAAAAAAAAAATTAACCAAACTACTCCTCCGGCTCCTCGACGATTCGGCACCATCCTTCGGAAGGTCCAGGATTGCTAGGTGCTACCTCCACAGTCATGCCACCACTCCCCTCCTGAAGGCCTGAATGCTAGCCAGCTTTTTCTGAGCTCAGACCCGTCGGACGGGTGCATTGTTCTTCCATTTGGGCCTCCTCACGAAAAACCGCAGTAATTGAAGCTGTGATTCGTGGGTGGTTCAGAGAGAAATTAAAGGAAAAAAGTGCAGTGTGAATCGTGGGAGAAGGTGAAGCAGTGGGGAAATGAGGAGCAGGGGAGCCCATATGGTGGCCAGATCCTAGAACCCGACCCCACCCACTTCTAGTATCTGGATAGTGACCTGCGTGATAATCACTAGACTGGGAAGACGACTCGGTTGAGGGGCTGGAGGGAGCATGCAGGGGTTGACCTCTAGTGCTCCCCCTGCGGCAATGCATCCTTTGACGCAGGCGAGGCATGGGTGCAGTCTCAGTAGTGGGAACAAGAGGAGACGGAGAAGCAGAATTCCAAGAAACAGAGGAAGACAAACAAGGACCAGACCGAGAGAAATGCAGATATGCAGCAAGGTCTAAGCAACAGTTCAGCTGGCCACTTCTCCTTCTCGTCACAGTGAGCAGGCAGTGTAACCCAGCAACCGGCTCATCTGAAAAACCATAGCGAAATTCCATTTTATAGACCCGACTACAATGCAATCGAAGGATGCCCATCATAATTAATCTCTGATCATTAATGAGAGCCGAAGGCCGGATCATATTGGAGCATGCGGAATCGCCAAGAGGAGTGGAGGTACGATATTGAACAGTGTTAAAACTTAATGCGATTAGATGTGAAAACCTTGGAACTTAATTGAACATCATTAAAACTTAATGCGATTGATATGAAATCTCCACATCCATGTCCCATCGCCTTAAACGCCATCGAATGCACTCGCATCTGGGAACAGGGCAACATTTGATTGAGGACACATGGCAGAAATTGATTGGAGTGGATCTTTGTTTGGGCCGCTCGTGCAGTGGAAATCCGGACCCGAAAAAGATTAGGGCGAATTTGATAAGAAATTCGCGTCACAACTCTCCCTCCGTACACCAGCCCAACTTCGGAACTGAAAAATATTAGGGCGGAATTAAATTGTTTTTCGCGTCACAAAATTCGTCGACGTCAGCAGGCTATTTTGGAATGTGAATTTGGTTTGAATTATGGTTTATCGTCGTTTGAAGTCCGGCGGGCTCGACTTAAGAACAATTTTGTTTGATCCCATCTTATAAAATTTGTGTTGGTTTTCTTTGATAATACACATATTTATAATAAATCATGGGAATACTACACTAAACATGTGGAAAAGTTATATAAATAATTATTGAGAACAATCATTTTTATGTAAAAATATCCAAATGTGCTTTTGGGAAATAAGAATTCGAGTATTTGGTTCATATTGTTTTAAAGGAAGGAGTGAAGTTGGAGCCTCAAAAGATGCAACCTATTACAAAATGACCTATTCCTAAGAAAATCAAGGTTCCTAGAAGATTTTTTAGACTTACATGATATTATTGATAATTTGTTAAGAATTATGCATGCATTTCAAGTCCACTCACATATCTCTTGAAGAAAATATCATTTATATGGAATGATGAGGCTACTTTGGCATTCTCTCTTTTAATGGATGCCATGTCTTCTACACCAACATCTGTTGCACCTAATTTTGGTAAAACATTCATAATAGAGTGTGAGGCACTAGGACAAGGAATTTACGTAACATTAACACAATAAGGGATATCATTGGCTTTTAAAAGCAAGGAATTCAAAGAAAATATTTGGTGAAATCTACGTATGAAAAATAAATGGAAGCAATATTACATGCAATAAAAATGGGGATAGTATATCATTGGGAGGTACTTTAAATTCAAGATATACCATGATAGCATAAAGTATTTTTTGAAGCTATGATTTTCATTAGAAGATTAACAAAAATGAGGAGAAAAAATGCAAAGTTTTAATTTTGAGATAATCTGAAAAAAGGGTAAGGAAAATTTAGTACATGATTCTCTTTCTAAAATAGAAAAGGCCTCAAATTTATATCCAATTACATTGTCTATTCCTAGGTGGCTAGAAGAAGCTTGCCATAATGGAAAAATGACAATAGTACTAAACTAAAACTAAAATTTATAAAGGATGGGATGAAATCTATGGAGCATTGGGAGTGAAAGAGAGATATACTTTGGTGCAAATGTAGAATATTTTTATGCACGCAAGCATATTTGAATAAACAAATATTAAGGGAGTCCCATGTCTCTCTGATGGTAGGATGCAGGGTTCCTTAAAACATCTCAAAGGATCAAAAAATATATTTTTGTAAGGAATGAAGAAAGATATTCAAAATTTTGTAAGAGAAGGTCAGGTTTGAATAATAAATAAAAGAGAGATAGTAAAATCTCTAGGGTTACTTCAACCATTCCACATACATATTCAAAGACTAGAAGATATATCAATATACTTTATTACAGGGTTACTGAAATATAAAGGTAAGTATTACATTTTTTTGGTCATTTATATAGACAAATTTTGTAGATTTTTTTTGTAGAGCTCAAAGTACATAAACAACAAGCCAAGTGGCAGAAGTGTCCGTGAAAGAAATTCATTGTCTTCATGGTTTTCCTAAAGTAATAGTAACAAGAAACTTTTGGAAATAATTATTTAATATGAGTGGAGAAACACTAGCTGCCATGAGTTCTACATATCAAACACAATCAAATGGTCAAACAAATATAGTTAACAAATGTTTTTAAGGTTATCTACAATATTACTCTTTAGAAAAGCAATCTTAATGGATGAAGTGGGTTCATCAAGGAAGAATGGTAATATGATACTACCTATCACACATCTACTAAAATTTCCCCATTTAAGGCCCTTTATGGATATCCAACTCCTATTATCTCATACTTTTTGCAAGATAAGTCCAAAGTATAGGAAACAGAGTCACATATGGAAAATACTAAAGAAACTTTGAAAATTATTATGGAAAACCTTCAAATGAAATTAAACATGATAAAACAACAAGGGGAACAACATTTAAGTGAAAGATAATTTGAGGAGGGTAATTGGGTATTTTTTAGATTATATCATTATAAGCAATATTCATTCAAGAAAAAGAAGAATAAAGAATTAGCTCAAAAATGTTATGGCCCTAAATAATTATTCATAGGATTGCACAAGTGGTATAGAAGTTATATTTTCCTTCTTCTTGCATTCATAAGGTTTTTCATGTATCTTTCCTAAAAAAAATTTGGGAAAAAATATGCCAATGTAAATAGAACTTCCAAAATTAGATGAAGAATGAAAGTTGATTCTTGAACCACAAAAAGTTATAGATAAACATTATGTATCTCTTTGACATATAACCATTATGAAGTACCTAATCAAGTGGAAGACATTCTCTAGGAATAGGTATGAAAATAATCATTCATGATAGAAATACTACAAAAAGCTAAAAGGCCGTTTAGATTTTCAATAAAAGGGCTTTTGTTATATGTTTTATATAACGCGCGGCGGAATAGTTTTATTGTTTGTTAAGGTCCCACACAGTGATCAAATTTGAAGGGCAGGTCCGAATTTCAATTAGAAGGGCATATATCTATGTCGCCCTTCCATAATGAAAATCTTTTAAAAAAAAACTTTTCAATTGACCACAATAAATTATTTTTACATTTCATTTTCAGAAAGACAAAACCATCAATCTTTATATTAATAAAAGACTATTACATATACAACAATGAAGAAGGCTCCATCTTTCATTGCTTAAATATCTCATTGGCAATGTCAACATAAGTCTTGAAGACACCATTATAATAATTTGGATACATACCATCGGGATATAGGAGATTCTTATGTGTCAGATTGTGTAATGCAATTTTGACTTTGTCTCACAAGGAGCAGCAGCATGGAGGTATGGATTTTTCTTATAGAAATTTTTTATTATTATTTGAAACGTTGTTTATAGATATGAAGACAACAATGAAATTGTGAGCATGGTGGACAATTAGTCAAGCTCATGATGCCAAACCATGATGATGTAAGTTTGGAATTTAACATTTTTACATGTTAAAGACAAATAATCAAAATCACTGACAACTTAGTATGCCATAATTAATAATCATTCCCTGTTCACTTTTTTTAATAGGTTTATGTCACACGATGATCTCTCTTCTCTGGCATTTACTTGTATTGAAGATCACTATTCTAGGAATAAGGAGTTATTTTCTCCAAAAATAACCCTAGCCAAACATTGACAATGCATCGAGGATATCTTTCTATGCTTCATAAGTACATATGTTCTACTTCTAAATCATGTCTTGGAAGTGGTTGTTTTGCTGGAAATTATTCACCAGTTGGTTTCATACCAAAGTCCTTTTCTCATTTTCAGCATCCAATACATGAAAAAGATAATGGTTTAAAACAACATAAATATTTGAAATTTTGCAAGAATTGTCTGGCACACTTTGAATATGAATTTTGAAGTCAAGTGCATGATGTTGTATAGGATCCAGTGTCATTTTGAATACCAAATGTTTCACAAGAAACTTCTCAACATGCTACCCTGCAGTAAGGATTAAATGACAATATTGCATCAACTATTTCCATAATAAAAGTGCACCTCAAGCATAAGACTAAACAACTACAAATGTTGTAGATCTAACAAGACCACACAATCGAATGTATTCCACAAGGCCAATACTGTATGAAAAATGAAAAGGAGTTTGCAACCAAAAATACCTTAGGCAACTAATTCAATTAGATACACCAAACCATCAGCAAAAAGGAAAACCGGCCTACTCAAAAGGCAAGCATTTACCTCCTTTGACAAAATTTTGAGTTCCGAAACAAGGGCCTTTATTGTCTTGTCAATGCCCCTAGTAATTTGAACAGGGTTTGCACCTGTTGCAACAACCTAAACAAAAAGGTTTCATTTCAAATTATTTTCCACAAATTTAAGATACAACCATTGTCAGTTTTGTATTTCCTAACAAGCTCATAAATTTTGACAAAAGAACCAAAATTTTTTAATACCTGATAGCAATTTTTTCACTCAAAAACTATCTTAGACTCAATAAGCCCAACTCAAAACTAAAAAACCAAACACCATAAGACCCTACAAAAATGAATAGATGATCTTAATCTAGTACTATCGACAAAAGGTTACCTTTACACCATCACTTATTAAACCCTGTGCTGTTGAATTTTAACTTCAACTGCTGCAGCAGAAGGACGGATGCAGCAGCAAAAAAAAATTTTGGAGGTTGCTTGCACGCCATCCAGAAATTTAATTCAGCATTTAAAATTCCTGCAAGTTTTTTTTGTAGATGGCCGCAGCCATATTTCTGTACAGGATTGTATTTAAACACAACAACTAGCATTAACGCAATTCACCAACCAAGAATTAAACAAACAGAAATTTACCCCCCCAGTTTTGTAAATTTAGAAGGAGGACACGTGGAGCATTAATATGGATCGCATGAAATTGAAGGGAATCTGAAAACCTGAAAATCGGACCCGAATTTTTTATAAGGCACATTGGATTGAGAATTCGCGTTACAAATTAGGCAGATGTCAGCATCCCATTTTGGAACGCGAATTTGGTTTGAAATTCAATCTATTAAGACTTTTGAAGTCCGACAGAAAGGGTTCTTTAATGTTTTGATAGTTTAATTTTATGTATGCTTTAATATATACATATGTTTTAAACATATGTTATATATATATCATATGCGAAATAAAAGGTGGGCCATAGAATTTAGTTTTAATTTTATTTTTTTAAAAAGAGGGTTTATTATAATATGTTTTATATGTTACGGCATATAAAGATAAAAAGGACAAAAAATCTTGGTAGTTTTTTTTATAGACAGTACGTAAATTTTTTATTACACAACAGTGTGTAAAAAGTGAAAGACTGGGTGTAACTTTTTAAGTGTGTATGCACAGCAGTGCGAAAGTGAAAAACACAGCAGAGTGTTTTAGAGACAGAGTATGTTTGTTTTGAACAGACAGTGAGTTGGTTTTATGCACTGCATTTTGTAGCAGTCATAATTTTGTAATCCCTCTCAGTGAGGAAGAAGTGTAATAGTTTTTTTTTGAGTTATTGAAGGGAATAGAAGTTTGTTTTCAAAGTATTGAAATTCTATCTCCTGTCAAAGAAATTTTTATTTTCTCTTTGTCAGAGGAAGGGAGATGTATTCTCCATTCATTGTTCTAGAATTAGATACTTCTAAGATGGGAACACAGACGTGTGGTTCCATCCCCACTAACCATTGTATCTGCTACGCCTGTCCTATCAACTGCCCCAATATTTAACTGGTCTCCATCACCAAGAAAGCAAACATAGCATTGAGATATTTCAATATCTGCCAATAAATAATTGACTCACCATAACCCTTTCCTTTTATTGTTGTGAAAGCTTTATGCATTACTCTAATGTGGCTAGTCCATAGGCCAAGTAGACCACTGGGTAACAAATATGTTTCCTTTCACCTTTGAGTTTTCAAATTATGCCTACCAAATCTAAGACATTTAAGAGGGGGAACTAATACAACATTAAAAAGAAAACTAGAGCACACATCTACAAATTACCTCCTTAGCTACTGTCACACCATCATTAACTATTTTCGAAGAACCATGCTTGCTCTCCAAGACAACATTTTTCCCTTCGCCCAAAGGGTGACTCCAACAAGATCAGCAAGTTTGTTCACACCGCCTGCAAGACAAATTGACAATGCTTTCAGTAAGTGTGCAATTGAATGCCAGACCATATGCCAAAACAACCCTCCATGAAAAATTAAAATAACACATTAAAATCGAATATAAGTGGACAAGGAAAGATCCACTGCAGTGAAATTTCACGTGCAGGTGACCTTCCTTTAAACATAATTTTTTCTCTGACCTACAATTTTTTTGTCACTGAGCCATCCTTGTTGAAGTACAACTCATTTTCCATAGCTCTTGTATTAACTACCTTCTCTATGTCGTGTAATCTCAGAGTCCCTCTTCTGCTTGAGCGATTAAAGGAAATGGGTGGAAAAACTGAAAGAGAAGACAATTGTCTGCCATAATTATCAAACATTGCACCCAACTTCTTCCCCTTTCCATTGTTACCCAATGAGGTAGATGTGGAAATTGTTGTCATACTGCCCAAAGTAGAGGCCATCTTCTCTTATCCTAAATATAGAATTACAAGATCTTCATATTAGTATGAACCTTAAAAAACATGACTCCCATTGCTAAAAACCAAATTTAAGTTGTAATAGGAAAACTAAACAACTATCGCAACTTTTGGCAACTTCTGGAGCATTAAGATAGAAACAACCAAAGAGAAATACAACCACAATCCTCATTTTAATAAGACCGGACTATATATTTGCATTAAGATAATAGAAAGAAATCACGACTATATTAAGGCCAACACAAAACAATCTTTAACCAGTGTCTCTTGCGGCCTTCAGGTTACCATGCTAGAGGTTGCATATTTTTATTTTAAATTCTTGACCTCTCATGCCCATCTATGAATGCATCCAAATGGGATATCTACATCAAATGCTCCTTTATATCCCCAAAAACAAATTCCCTACTACAAGAGCACCAGTATTGATGGATCACTCCACACCATCCCACCCACTAGAAACGGTGAAAAGGGAAACCCGAGAAAACTTCTAAAATATCTCAAGATGACTATATGGGTGGTTCTTATGAATCAACCAACCATTCAGAACATGCTCATCAATCCAAACCATGAGTATTATGTGATGATATTCAAGCAGGCACTGAATCAGATTTCTGAAGCTATGTTAGAGAAACCCTAAACTCTCACTGAAAATGGGTGAAATGTGGCACCACTCAGAGATTGACATGTGCCAATTGGTACAAGTGGTAGACAATTGGCATGCTCAAACAACGAGGTGATGCAGGAATGACATGAGGGAGAAAATATCAAAAAATACCCAAATCTGGAGAACTAAAGCTCATCACCAACCTGAGATTGACAACTTTACATGATGTAACCTATGAAATCGTAAATGGAGAAATCATAGTAACAATAAAGTAACCTATGTAACAATAAATTCGGATTCATCCTGGGAGTGGTAATGGGATAAATCATAGTGAACAATAGGAAACATGCAGAGTTGCTTACAATCAAATAATTGAAAAAACACATACAAAAAACCTAGATAATAATCATGAACAAGCTTAATATTGAATTATGAACTGTAAAGGAACTTACAAAATGTGACATTACGAACCTGGTCAAGCGCACAAGCAAAAATAACATGGACATGACCCTGGCTGACAAGTTGTATTGCTCATGATGCAAGAGGATTTGTACTTGCACTGCCAAGTCAATCAAAATCCATCATTATCTATACAATAAATACAAGTAATTGATGTAGTATTTTTTAATCTAAGATGCATTCTTATGATAATGTTAGAACATATGTTGAAAATGTCAAAACATAATTGAATAAGCTCCTCTTCATTTCAAGAACAATTTATTGGAGTCGCATGAACTTGGAACAAGCCTCCCACGATCTGAAAGAGTAGCAACTAAGTCAACAGTGACTTTTTTGTTGCTACGCTGGATCGAGGGAGGTTTGCTCCAAGATTAAATCGCTCCAATAAATTATTCTCTACTAAATAGGGCCAACCACGTGAAGGTGGAAGCTCTTATGGCCGCTCCCCCCCCCCCCCTCACATCACTCTCAATTCCCCAATACCCAATCTATATTTCATTTTTTACTTTCATGAGCATAAAAAAAAATATTCAATAACTAATAAAAAAAAAATTCAACAAAAAGTACGCAAGGAAACATTGCAATTAATGCTTGA
The DNA here is from genome assembly GCA_034641835.2 of Pinus albicaulis. Taxonomy (NCBI): domain Eukaryota; kingdom Viridiplantae; phylum Streptophyta; class Pinopsida; order Pinales; family Pinaceae; genus Pinus; species Pinus albicaulis. The sequence goes on along the minus strand of CM076572.1, from coordinate 1,227,636,071 downwards.
CATAAAAATAGTATGATAAATGAGTTTTTTGTATAACGCAAAAAACGTTCCAAGTATGGTAACGTTTGTCTTATAATAATACAATATTTTACATTATCAAATTTTCTTTTTCTTCTTCCTATTTCTAAAGCTCCTAATTACATCATCAATATCATCGTGCTTTGCTCCTGTTTCGTGCCTTTCGACCCGCACTGCTGACCTAGTTGCATAGTCACGATGTCTGGTCTCATCCAGTGACGGGGCATCGCCTACAAAAACAGATAATATTAAATTTAATTGTCAGTTTTTAAATATCATTGAACTAGTTCGGTAATATTAATAAAAAAAATTGCAATGAGATTATTTACCTGGTGCACCAGTTGTCGCCGCTGACCTAGTTGCATAGTCACGATGTCTGGTCTCATCCAGTGATGAGGCATCGCCTACAAAAACAGATAATATTAAATTTTAATTGTCATTTTTTAAATATCATTGAACTAGTTCGGTAATATTAATAAAAAAAATTGCAATGAGATTATTTACCTGGTGCACCAGTTGTCGCCGTTGGGACTATTGCCCTGTCTTCCTCTCTGGTGGTAAGATCATCAAGGGAAACATTCTCTGTCATTTAAACAAAAAACGTTATAAGGACAACCATCAAGGTATAATTAGAAAAAATTATAAGTGGAAATTAATTACCGTCACGGCCCTCACTGATAGTAGCATTGTCAGCTTGGTCCCCACTACAATGATCAAGTTACACATGAGGATCATCTACATCTGGCTCTAAAACTGGGTTATTTGCCTCGTCGATAGTGTTGCTCCCCTTATTTAAACAAAGTTGTTAGACATTAAATTTATGGACGAAAACAAACATATTGAAAGGTTAATGTTTTACCTTATCAGGCATTCTGGATCTTGGGACCTGCCCCAAGCTTCTGCGATGTTCAACTATGGCTTGATAGCCGAAATGGAAAGTGATATTTTTATCTTCCTCTGTAGTTTCTGTTCCGAAGTCATCACCCTACATTACATATGATTGTGTATTTTAATCATATTTGATAGGATTACAAAAACGTTGGAAGGCGATACAATTAATTATAAGATGTTTAGCTACTTAATTACAATTCTTGCGGCCAATTTCAAGTAGCCGCCCTGGCCTAGCTTGTGATGGCCCTTTTTTCCAATCCTAGCTTTGGTTGCCTTTGAGGTGTCAGGCAACCTAGCATCAAAATATTGAAGTCATATATGACGTAGCACACTTTTATTTTAGACATAGAGAAAATTAAAGCTATTGAATTAAAGTTGTAATTTACCTTGCGGGTCCAGTTGGCATTTTTCCTTCTTTCTTTGCCCTTTTCTCTTTTCCGTCATGGATGAGTGCTCTCCACTCAATCTCTAAAATTGCGAGAGGATGCTCATATCTAGGGTTAAATTGCAATTGCGTCCTATAGGTGTCCCTGGTATATTTCAAATATTTGCCGGCTACCTGAGCCACCGCTTTTCTGTCAAATGTGCTGACCCCAAAAAGGGCTTCTAGATAATCTAAAAGTTCTTTTTTCAGGTTGGAATTCTGGGAATTCCACCCTGTACGTATGGTTGGGCCAAAAATTACCAACGCATGGCTCTCCAGAATCCTGTATAACTCATTGTTTCCTACACAGAATAAAACCAAAAGAAAAAGAAGATATTATCATTAATTTAAAAATAAAAATCATGATAAATATGTTTTAGATAAAGTATATGAAATAGTTAAAATATTAAAATTTACCTGGGAGTTGTACATGCTTTATAGGGACACCCTCATCGTTCACCAACAACGTGCCATTAATGGTCCCTGTGGAGCTGACACGTGTAGCTCCGGGAAACGCAATAATGTAGTTGGCCATATCAGCCTCATCATTGCCAACACGTTCAGCGGTTGGCTGGGTGTCTGCTTGGGCAGGGTGTGTTTCTTGGTTGGCACCTAAAGGAGTAGAAGGTGTACGAGAGGGTTGTTGGGCAATCTCTTGCCCTTGTGTCCCACTACCACCAACACCGGGTTCAGCAAGTGCCAGAAAACGCTACATACAAAAGAACTTTTTGTTAGTTTAGTCAATGTAAAAATTTAAAATCAAACTATCACAATTCATCTCATGCAGAACAAAAAAAATATCCTTTTGACTTTTTATTATTACCTGATATGTTTCTAGCTGGCTCATAAGTTGTTTTATCCTCTCTTTTGTTTCAGGTGTTTGAGGCGCGTCTATCAAAGTATTAAATTCTATTGCCACCCATCTCGTGCCTTACCGCAGAACAAGCCGGGATGAAAGCTCTTCCCTCGAGGGAATCATCGGGCGTACATATAGCTAGGTGTCTACATGTTGAACAAAATTAATATTATTTTAGTGTAAATAACTAAAATACCTAAAGATAGAGCAATAAAGCACTTTACACATGTTCTTAGTGGCCTCTTTTACCACGAGATCATCCATATCAGGAGTTAGTTTCTGTCTTTTTGATCGATCCATTTACATTTCAATAAAGTGCATAAATGTAAAACTTGAAAAACTTAAAACACAAAATGGCGAAATAATTTCTAGGTAGACAGGAAGAGCAGTTAGAATTTCAAATACTTGGTAGTTTCGATCTGAAACATGTCATTGCACATTAAGGCACCCAAACAAGAGACGATTTGACAATGAAGACCTTATTGAATATATTGTTGGAGCAACTTCTAGTAAACTTGTTGTGAAGACCTTGAGGACATTTTTGGAGCAACATTGTTGAAACTGATGGTATAGCATTGTTGGAGACGATCTTGAAGGGCCTTGAAGTGAAGCTTTTGGAGCAACTATTGAAAAATCCTTAGAGAATTTAAGTAAGGCACTTTCTACCTTCCATCACCTTTTTCCTTTCAATATCCTTTTAACGATTTTGTTGATATTTAATGTTTGAAATCATGTTATAATTCCTTGATTATATGTGTTTGGGGACTTTCCCTTTGAAATTACCCAAAAATACCCTGGCAATTTATCTTCAGGATGCATGTTTGACCCTATTGTTCAATATTTTGATTGATAGTAGTAAACATAGAGAGTTAGGGGGCTCTTGACTTGGTTTGGTTGGGCCATTAGATCCCTAACATCTACTAGGGAGAACCCCCTTGAGTTGGAGGAGAGCTAGCCCGAAGTGAAAAGAGGTTGGTGAGGTGACAATGGGGCTATTGAATTACACATGGTATCACACTTTAGCTTTAGGACTTTATCTTGAGAAGTGCGAGATTTTGCTATATCAATTCTCAAATTGTTTACAACACTATTGTTAAGAACTAATAAGGAGTGATGTTGAGGGGTTTTTGGGTATAATAAACAATACCATTTAAAAACTAGGGTTCTCAGTCCTTGGCATTCCTTCACCTGGGCCTAGGGGCACACTAGAATAATTTCACACTAAACCATGCAAACTTAAAAGTAACTTAACAAATCCATAAAGTAATAATAATCATAATTCCTAATTTCCTATTGTACGATATAATGCAAATTATTCAAACATGAAGCAATGAAGACATGCAATGTCTGAATTTCAAGATTGATGAACCAATACAAGAAGTTAGAAACTACAACTTTGATTCAATACTTTGTGTCCTAACTCCGGGAAGGAATCTAGTTTGTAGTATAGAACATGCATCGTGTATTATCAATTCTTAATTGACAACAACTAAAGGTCATCTACCTCATCAATTCCTTCCCATTTTGTGTTTTTATGTTATATTCCTTATAAAAGTGTCAAATTTCTCTCAAAGTAAGCAACCACTGAATAAAATAAAAAATAATTGAGATATGATTGAGAAATGGTCATTTATTTCTTGAAAGGATCTTCACAATTTCTTTGGTTGTTTTTCATCTCAAGAAACAAGAAATGACCTAAGAAAATATCGTGATGTAATATAAGAAACAACACGGTGCAATGGCCATTTTCAAAGCCAAATGATGTCCATTGAGGACATGGCCTTTATTTGGTTCCTGTTTCATAGGAGTTTCGGGTAGAAATGGAACTTTGTTGTACCATTTCCGGTAGTAAAAAGGGAAAACCTTCTTTTTCCATGGGAAATAATTTACCTTTCCTTTTTCAAGATAATCTAAATCACAAAAAATATGAACTATACTGCACACATTCTTGGATAATGTGAAAGTGGAAAAGGAATACCCTACACAAGTGATTCACACATGTACATTTGAACACTAATAGATTTTTGTAGTTGAAATGCAATTCTTGTTTTCATTTAAATGTAGGGTTTTTAAAGCAGGGAGAAATAATGGCTGCCAAATTAATAAGCGTTTCTTTGGGAAAAATTTAATCTTGTATTGGGTGATGAAGATAATAGAGGGTATTGAATCTTGATTCTTGACATCTAGAGAGAACCCTACAGCCTAACACAATCCAATGGAATTGACCAAAAAAACCCAAATAGAGTCAATCCTACTATAGGAGGAAGGGCCTGCAGTAAGAACTTACCATTTTGCAAGAGCTGAGGGCGAATGCTATTCTGCAAGAGCTGAGGGCGAACGTTGAGGGCGAATGCAGGGAAAATTCTGTTCTGCAAGAGCTGAGGGCGAATGCTAAGGGAAAATGTTGTTCTGCAAGAGCTCAGGGCGAATGCTGAGGGCAAATGCTATTCTGCAAGAGCTCAGGGCGAATGCTGAGGGTGAATGCTATTCTGCAAGAGCTAAGGGCGAATGCTGAGGGCAAATGTTGTTCTGCAAGAGCTCAGGGCGAATGATGTTCTGCAAGAGCTGAGGGCAAATGCTGAGGGCGAATGCAGGGTGAATCTTGTTATGCAAGAGCTCAGGGCGAATGTTATTCTGCAAGAGCTCAGGGCGAATGCTGAGGGCGAATGCTGTTCTGCAAGAGCTGAGGGCGAATGCTATTCTGCAAGAGCTGAGGGCGAATGTTGAGGGAAAATGTTGTTTTGCAAGAGCTAAGGGCGAATGCTGAGGGTGAATGTTGTTATGCAAGAGCGGAGGGCGAATGCGCGCATGATATCAGACGTTAATGTAGCTATTGCGACGGATATAAGTTTCGTATTTTTAATAAAATTATTTTTATGTAGCGCGCATATAAGTTTTGTATTTTTATGTAGCATGAATATAAGTGTCGTTATACCAACGACGGACAAAGATTCGCTATTGCGATGGATGCCTCCAAACGTCACAATTGCGACACTTAGACATTGTGTCGCACTTGCGACGTTTGGAGGCAGCCATCGCAATAGCGATGCTTTGGGGCATAGTGTCGCAATTTCAACATCTTCCTCCAAACATCGCAATTGCGACACTTTGTCTAAGTGTTGGTATTGCGACACTTTTCTATAAACATCGGTATAGCGACGGTTTCGGGTGATATTGAAAAAATTTGGGGAAATTTCCTACATTTGGTCAAAAGCGTCGAAACCAAGTGTCAGAATTTCCCCCAAATGTACTAGTGTGTTGAAACAACTCCTAGACTTGTGAGCTCGACCATTAGAGGTTTGGGATGAGTTATGCTTGTCTATATTCTGTAATTTTTCAGTCATTTGCATGGTTGGACACTTGGGATTTATTTGAGCATTATTGTACATTTCATCTCTGCAGTTTGGCAAAGGAATAGACCAAGGTTTGCAGTACTCCTTGGGATTCATGTGGCTCTTTGTTTTGATGATGTGTTTCTCTTTTTTAATATAATTTTAATGGTGCTTTATGTGTATCATCTTCCCTCTTATTTCTTCTTAAATTAAACAAACAAGGATAAAGGTGGAATTCATTAGATTTTCAGTGCTCTACCTTGAGTTTTGTTTAATTTTCTATGTTTTCAACAGTCTGAAGAGGATTCTTGAAAGTCTCTTGCCCTCTTCAACTCCTCACAGGTCTGAGCTATCCATTTCAAAATTGAAACATCAAAATAGTTGCCTACCTTGCCCCATTCAGATCCCTGCAAAACTGATCATTCCCCAGACCCAAAATCTGCTCTTCCCTTTGATCCAACAAACACCCTCTAAATCAAATAAAACTCTTTTACATATATACCTAGCCTAAAATCAGCCTTTATTCAAGCCATCTCAAGCCTCACTGATCATTTTTTGCTGAGATTGACCAGGAGAGATCCCTCTCCCGATCTGGTAGGGCTAGCTACCAGATTAAGCATGGTTTGATGTTACCCTAGACTCTGCCTTTCTCAACCTGAGGTAGATTTAGGCAATAACAGACACCAAGAAAACACTGCTGCAAATTCGAATTCCACCAGAAAAAAACTCAACCGCTTCAATGTTTTGCAATTGCTCCAATGATCAATATCGCTCTGATACCATGTAGAAATTTATATAACTGATATGTTATACATCCAATATTCTCCTGATCACACACTATTTGACTTCATGCACAATACAGAATCTCTTCTACCATTGATCATTCATTGCGGAAATAAAAACAATCGCATGCGCACATTAAAACCATAAACATTCACACATATGAACACAGTAATTTATGGGAAAGCTTAAAGCTAAAAACCCCCAACTATCTGTATATTATATGTCATATAGATCATGTAACAAACATTATACAAATCTCCTCACAAGCTCTCAGTACAATCTCCAATTGATACACACTAATCAGGTCCGATCTAGCAAAACAAATGCTCCAATCTCTGCCACCTGCTAGCCTGCCTCTACTGCGCAATCACTGCTGAAGAATGGCTTTGAATGAACTCAAATTGGTCCAGCTTTGCTCACACAATCCTCATTGGCATCTCCAACCACTATGTGTTGCAAATCATGCAACACTATAGTCACAACTAATAGTCACACTGCTCTTTCACCTACCTCTCCACTGGTCTCCACTGAAACTGTCCATGCACTGTAGTTAACTGATGTATTCTTCAGTTGATTAATGAGTTAATAATTAGTGAATTAATTAATAACTAATTCACACCACTCTCACTAGTGTATCAATCAGCTAGACTAGATACAACTAGCTCAACTGTGTCTAATTGAGTTAAACTGAACACAACTCCATTAACTACTTCTACTAACTGCACCAAACTCTGTCACATGAGTTCTAACTGAAGTCTCCATGCAATAGCTCTAATTAACCCTCATGAATAGTGTAATTCCTTCTGTCAGCTCCTGTGCCAATATTTGCACTTAACTGAAGTGCTCCAAGAGAATAAGATAATGTTTATAGTCCAAATATTATTAAGAGCTAATAATATTCGACATATTTCTTTTTAGACTGGCAAGCTAAAAATAGATTCCGCCCAATATGTCTAAAAATAGAAGTCCATCTATTTTTACAACTTGACCAACCATCCACAAATAGCATCCTGCAACTCATAGAATATGATCGACATGTCTAAAAATAGACATAGTCTAAAAATAGACTGTGCGCCAAAAATAGCCTGCTGGCCCACTTAGTGAAGGTGACTTCTTTCCACTAAGCTCATCATCTTGTTGCAATATCAACACAAGATTCTTGAAAGGATTGGACCAGTAGACTATCAACTTGCACTACCTCCGACAGTGAAAGTACATGATTTTTTCCATGTTTCATTGCTTAAGAGGTATCTTAAATATGTTTATCATGTGATTGACTGGTATGTATTGCAGGTGGAACCAGAAGGATAATTTCAGTCAAAACCTTAATGTATTTTGTATAGAAATATGCTCATGCTACATAATCGAGCAATCGAGTAGGTTAAATTATAGTGGAAGCACTTTGGGCCTGATGAAGCTACACTGGAGATGTTGGATCAGATGCAGATTATTTATCCTTCTTTATTCGTTGGTTGAGCGAATGTTTTTGGCATATACTTTGGTGTGATTTTTTGTTTTATGTATATTTTTATATGGATGTAAATATCGCCATGAGTTGTGTTATAAAACTCCAATAAGAGGTATGGGTGTCATGTCATTATGGTTGTCATGTTGGTTTTCTTCTTAGCAGGTTGATCATTGTAAATACTACATCGAGATAAGTTATAAATCTCATGGGAAGTATGTTATGTTTTTAGCAGTCTTGTTGGTTGTAGGTTCCATTGAACACTAAGGACGATGTTCCCCCAAGGGGGAGGTTTCTGTAACAACCCTGGTCAAAAATCCATGTAATAAAGTTAATAAAGGAAAAAAATAAGGCCAATGTCACGGGACGCCAATTCCAAGCTAGATGTTGGGAAAAAACATCCTAGTGGGGTGTTCATTTGGTTTATTATGGCTAAAGGAAATTAGCAAAGGCAATGGAAAAATATTTGGAAAGGAAAGAGGAATTAATTGGCATTTTATTGATGAAAATAAAGGAAAATAGGGGAAAAGGAAGGTGAAAGTTCAAAGGTTGCATGTGAGGAGGAAAATGAAGGAAAATAATGGAAATGGATAAAATAGAGGCCTCACTGATAAAAAGCCTTCTGAGGATCAATTGGTAGCTTTTGTTAGTATTAGATTTTTGTCAGTTCAGTTTTGGAGCTTTCTCTCTCTCTCACTGTTGTGCACTTGGAACATTCTTGGAGCATTCTAGCATTGGATCAAGAAAAGAAAAGGAAGAGAAAATAAGGAAAAGGGAAGCAAAGATCAAGTAAGGAAGAGAATAATTGAGAAGCTACAGTGTGTTTACTTACAGGTATTGATTTGTAAGTGTGATTTCCTTGCTATATTTGGCATGCATGGCACATAAATGTGTGTATCTAGTTCTCTTGATGTCATTGGCATGGCTTTTTCCAAGTTTGATGGTGATTTCATCCTTGCCTTGCCATTTCTAGATAACCATGGTGTGATGGGTTCTCTTTTACTTGGTTAAGATGGATTACTGGATGGTTTCAAAATGTAGTGGGGTTGTCTCTGAAGAAGAACACAAGACCTAAGAATCCCTGGACTGGTAAATGGTGAGATTGCGGTAAAGCCAAATTTTGTGTACTTCATTGGGCCTAGGAATCCTCGACTGGTGAATGGAGGGATATAAGATAAATAATAGAGGTGTGTGCCCTTGATTAGGCCTAAGAATGCTTAACCAGTGAATGGTGGGATATATGGTAAATCCTAGAGAGTGGAGCCTCAATTAGGCCTAGGAATCCTCGATCGATGAATTGCAGGATATACGATAAATATTAGAGACTATGGGACAAGAAAATTCCTCATCGTGTAGGTGCAGAAATCTAGTGGCATCCATACTTGTATAGGCCTAGTGATCCCTGGACCAATATATGGTGGGATTGTGGTAAATCGTGGTATTGTATTTTTACTGTTTGGGCCTAAGAATACCTTGGTGGATTGCATTAAAGCATGAGGAAACCTAGTTGGATTTGTTTTGAGTCCCACATTCATGCTTGGAATATGGCACGGGGGTGATTGGCTGAAAGAAATATTTGGTTCAGCCCAATCTATGGCCAGGTGGTACGTGGAAGTCCCAGACCTGGTTGCATTTTGCATATTTTAATAATAGCTCCTTCTCCTTGTTATTTCATGTGTAAATGTACTTGTTCATATGTGGTTTTTATGGTTTTTTTATCCTTTTTATTTATGTTGGTTATGAGTATCTTTTATGACAGAGTTAATGTGTGGATCTTATCATGTTTTTATTAGCAAATGAATGTACAATGAATATATAACCTAATAGATGATAATGCAACTATTGTGATAAGGCATCAATTCTCCTTTATGAATCCCAGATAATTATAAGGGTTCTATGCTCATATCTGTTGTTATGATGTGTAGAGTACATATTTGTGACATGTTTGACAAAATTCATGTCATGGCCAGTAGGGTTTTGGTTAGGTCTTGGATTAATTATTTCATTAGTAACCTTATTCCATCATTTTTTATCATTTCTGAAAGTTTCATGAAGTTCTGGGTAGTGGCCTTACACCTAGCCCTAAAAAAGTGGCTCAGAATCTAGGGTCGATGGCTCAGAACTGCCTGAAAAAGGCAATAGTCCCTGGCATGCCTTGCCTTGGGAGCGATTGGAAGGCCTTAGTCGCATGCACGGCTTGTCATGGAAGCGGCTGAGGGTTCATATCTAAAAAATGACAAGTTGTCTTGGGGGTTAAGCACTTGGAAGGGTTGGTTGCCTCTTGAAGGGTGTCTAGCTCCCGAGGAAGGTCAGATGGGTTTTTTTTTTCGGTTCCACTTCCTTAACTGTACACAGGGATTTGAATCACATCATACTAGCCTCTCATCACATGTTTACCCCAATGTACTGGTTCGCTTAGGTAAATGTGGGAGGAGGCTGTTACAATCAATTCTAATTTCTCGACGCTATGCCAAAGGATTCTTTCCTTAATATCTCAATCGATCGAGTGGACTTCTATCATGTTTATGGGAAGTTAAACTCAATACTTGATGATATTTCCAAGAAAGGATTCTATTTGAATCAAGGTGACATTGAAGTTAATCAATATATGAGTTTCTCTCCTATCCCTTAAGTGTCCCTTAATAATGAAAGGGTCCTCAATTTTTTTTAAATATTATTGGGAAAGAGCTTTAGGCCCCTGTCCATTGACATATATTGGAATGATCATTGTGAGGAGATTTTATTTGTATTTCAAAACACACCTTCGGGCTTAGATTCCTATTATTCGTAAGTTAACCTCTCTTATTCGTCCTCGATTTATGAAAATCTGCCCCAAGTGTCACATTATTTTGAATAGATTATGCCCTCTCTAGGATTCTTTAATCACATGGGATCACATATATTTATTTTTCTACAATATTGAGTTAATACATTCCCTCTCGACTATAGAGAACAATTAATCCCGAGTGTGAATGAGGTTAATTATTCTGTCCTACTACAATATTACTATGTCGTCTTTTTGTTCAAGAAAATTTCATGTGGAGATAAGAGTCATTTTGTTGCAGAATGTCTCGCACAACCGCCCTCTCTCTTCTCATTTATAAACTCCATCAAAAAATCTTCTCTTATCTTGGTTTCTCTGTGTGTTCATTTATTTGGTTTTGGTTTCTCTTAGAGTCATGGATCAGGTGAGTGGAAATTCCTCAGTACCAGTTCCTGGCATTCAAATTTATCTTTGCAGGAAGGAGGAAATTTCCATTCCATTGGAAAATATTTATTCACTTGACATAATCGACAAAATTAAGGATTCCTCCCAAGGCTTGATAACCTCTATCTTGAAGTTGGAAGGTATGGTGAAGTGCCAAAGATGTTCATTTCATATTTTCCTATAATACAAGTTGCTTGTTCAACACGCTAAAGTGGAACTCTCCCTTAATGGAATTAAGGAAGAAATTCAACATCTTAGCTCTCATGTTCTAGTGTTGGAAGTTTCCTCCTCATCTGCTTGCAAGGCTACTCCTAAAGGCATTGTTCTTGTGATCCCTTATGTGTGAAAGAGGTCTTTCCATCCAAGAGGGTCGAATTTCAATGGTCGAAGCACCTAGTGATGTTTGTTGTGCTCCTTGGAAGTCAATTTTTCTTTTGTAGCTTAGTCTATCCTCCTATCCTACTTTTTAATGGCCTTTTGCAAATGTACACTTATGCTAGGTTTTTTTGTAAAATATACAATTGTCGTCTTTTTCGTTTGAGTTGGTCACTTAGTCTAGGAGACAATAAATTTTTTGTTTACTTTGTTGAAGATGTGCTTATTGTCACACATAGAAAATGTAAGAGATCTAGGCCCTACACTACTATATATTATGTTGAAAAAAAAATCATGCCACAGATAATATCCACACTGGATTGATCCAAACTCAAAAAAATCTCAGGTGTAGGTAAATGTTAAATAAAAGAAAAGCCATGTGTATAGAATTGTGTATATGGTTATGTGAGAAAGAAAAAAAAAAACACAATTGTGTACATGGTTTTGAATTCAAATTAGTATTATTTCTTTTTAAATTTTAAGGAAATTTATCATAATTGAGTTATTAAATTAGTAGTAGATAATTATTACTTATTGTGACACCATCCTATGCATCTTGATTTGTCATCTTTATATAAAGAAAATCACCATTCTTAAAATTAAATGTTGATAAAATAATTCATAAAAACATTAACTTTGTGTGCTATGTAGGAACCTAAACTAACCTTATATGTGGAGCAATATGGATATGTAGATTAAAATCCAAAAACTTAACATAATTACTAATTGCACCTTTAAAAAAAATATCGATTATATTAGTTAAAAGAAAATGATTGTATATACTCTCATATGATCCAAAAAGAAACAATGTTATTTTAAATTAGCTTGGTTAGTTTTTATTATAGTTCATTAAAGTTATATGAAACAATTTATAATGTGATATTTAATGAATAAGTAGTTATATTATCTAAAAGGTTGTGAAAATATTTGTTATATATTAATAATAATTTTGATATTACTAATAATTAATATAGCTATATAAATCAAATTGTTTATATATATATATATATATACATATATATATATATATATATATATATTATTGGGCCGAGAGGCCCTCTACAACCTAAAAACCATAATTTCTTTCACAATTAAATTATTTTATAAGTATTTAATTTTAATTTAATTTTATGACATTTTTTAATAAAATCTAAAAGAAAAAAGGTTATAATTACTTTTGAGATATATCTAACCTCCATCCAACTACTAAAAATATTCTCATAGAGATTAAATGGATTTTTTAATAAAATTAAAAATAAGAATATAAATAAATATGTGAAATTTATATGATATAAATAATATTATAACGAACCTATATAGATGCATCTTAACCAAGGATCCAAGCCAAGGGAGAAAGAAAAGTGACGAATAACGATATAGGAAAGTAAGTGCATGATTCTTTTAAGTTTTCTATTATTGTATTTTCTTTGACATGATTTTTCCAAAATATAGGTTTAATATTTTACAACCAATTATGTTTTTTTTAATTTATATTTTTTCTTAAATACAGTATAATGAGATTAGATTTGAGAGAGAGGGAGAAATATGGAGGAAGAGAGAGAGGATGGGGGAGCGAGGGAGAGAGATAGATTTGGAGGGGAAATGAGAGGAAGGGAAGAACAAAGACATTGAGAGATAGAGGTGGAGAGTGAGAGGGAGTGCAAGGGAGAGATGAAAACAAAATGAGGGAGAGAGCGGATGAGGGAAGAGAGAGAAAATGAGAGGATAGATATAAATAAAGAGGGGGAAGAGACAGAAAGGGAGACATAGGTATGGAGGGGGGACAGAGGGGGAGAGAGATAGGGATACATAGGTATCGAGGGGGGACAGAGGGGAAGAGAGGGAGAGAGATAGTGGAAAAGTGGGAGGGTGTAGAGAGAGCATGTGATGGGGGGGAATGGAGAGGGAGGTGGGAGGGAAAGGGAGAGAGATGAGAAAGATGGAGTTATAGGGGGTGAGAGAGGGAGGGAAGAAGAAATACATAGAGAGAGAAATGTGGAGAGGGAGAGGGAGTGACAAGGGAGAGATGGAGATATAGTAAGGGAGAGAGGAGAGTGGGAGGGAAGAGAGAGAGAGAAGGAGGGAGAGAGAGAGAATGGGAAGAGAGAGGGAGGGAGAGGTAGATAAATAGATATGGAGAGAGTATATGTGTGTTTTGGGGGTGAGAAGGAGAAAGAAAGGAGGAGAGACAACGAGAGATTTAGATATAGATAGAGGGGGGTGATACAGAAGAAGAGAGAGAGAGAGTATGTTAGGGGGGTGAGAAAGAGAGACAAAGAAGGAGAGTCAATGGAAGATAGAGATATAGATGGAGGGGGGCGAGAGGGAAGAAGAGAGCCTACAAAGTGAGGGAGGGAGGTAGAGAGATAGATATGGAGAGAGAAGAGGAAGATAGAGAGACAGGGAGATACTAATAAATAAATATATTGATAGATAGATATGGAGAGAGAGTGTGTATGTTTATGAGCTGATATAGAGAGATAGAGGGAGATAAAGATAGAGATGGTGGGGATGAGAAGGAAGAAGAGAGATACAGAGAGAGAGAGGGAGGGAGGGAGGAAGAGATATATATATGGAGAGAAAGTGTGTGTGTGACATGTGTTTTAGGGGGTGAGATAGAGAGACAAATAAGGAGAGATGGAGGTAGGTATAGATAGAGATCGCAGGGGGGAGAGGGGAGAGTAAAGATATAGAGAGAGGGAGGGAGAGGTGGAGAGAGATATGGGGGAGAGAGATAAGGAGAGAGGGAGGGAGATAGACACAGAGATGGAAGGTGGAGAGAGAGAGAAGAAGAAAGAGACAGAAAGAAACAAATAGAGACATAGAATTTAGATCTAGAAATTCATGAATATTTTGTTTTTTCACTAAAATAGATGCATTGATTAGTGTAGTTCTAATTTTATTTGATTTCTTGCACTAAATGCATTGATTTCAGTGTAGATGTTGATTTATAATCCTATTTGATAGCTTGCACTAGATGGATTGATTTCAGTGTAGATGTTGATGTATACTCTAATTTGATTACTTGCACTAGATGCATTGGTTTCAGTGTAGATATTGATTTCTAATCCTATTTGATTGCTTGCACTAAATGCATTGATTTCAGTATAGATGTTGATTTCTAATCTTATTTGATTGTTTGCACTAGATGCATTTATTTCAGTGTAGCTGTTGATTTCTGATTTGATGCAACTAGATGTATGATATGTTAGGTCTCTGTAATTTGCAAGATTGGAAAATACAAACTGCAAAGCCTACATAGGAACCACTTTGGGATTCTAGGATCTAGCCCTCCTGAATCTAGAGAGGAATCTCTCTATAAGTGCAAAGATTGTTTATTTTTTAGGGCTTTTAATGTGATATTAGGCTAGTTATTAGGAGCAAGGGTTTTGTTTGGTTTTGGTTGGGTAAAGATATGATGAAGATGAAGGAAGTATATATGAAGGGTGAAGGTGTAAATAAGTGGGAGAATGGTTCAGTTAATAAGATAGGAAAGAAGCAGCTTTAATCCATTGGGCTATGGTGATCCGGATTTTATGCAGGAACGCAACAGAATAAACACATAACCATAAATACAGAGATGCAGCGGAAATAACACTTCATTTCATTAATATCAAATAACAGAAAGATGCTTACAGACATAATGGAAATAAAATAGCTAGGGTGCTGGTAGCGAATCTCTCAGAAGAGATGTGGTGGCTACAGACCTCTGAACTGCTTTACAATGAGGCGCGAGGGCCTATTTATTATTGAGAAACAATGGAGAACCCTAAACATCCCAAAAACCTAACCCTAGGAGATGAAGCGCCAAAACTATGGGCCCGGTTTGGGTAAATTGGTGTTTCAACTTCCCAGGGACGTAACTTTGGCATACTATCTCCGTTTGACGCGTTCCAATATGGCCTAGATTGAAAGTCTGTAGGGGACTACGGTGTCGGGACGGGTCCCACATCGAGAAAATTAATTTGGCCTTTCATACCCAAAAAACGTCGTTTAGGGCCTCAAAACGGCTCCGGAAGTTCAGGACCCGAAAAACTGCTAAAAATAGTAAGTTATGTCGAAACTGAAAAACTGAAAGAGACAATGGTGGGGGGCTAAGTGAAATAGGTGGGTGGCCACCAATATCCACCTGGATCATTAAGCCCCCAAAACGGCTCCGAGAGTGGAGGACCCGAAAACCTGCTAAAAATAGTAAGTTGTGCTGAATGTGAAAATCTGCAAGAATTGATGGTGCTGGTCCAAATGGAGTAGGTGGGTGGCCACCGATATCCACCTGGATCATATGGAGTCATAAGAGGATTTAATTGAAACAGCAAGGTTAAAGAGTGGTCCATGGGGCAAGTCATCTATGTCAAAGGATATCTTTAAGTTGATTTTATGGAATGGAACAATAAGAAATGGAGTGAGGGAAATCAAAAAGATGAAGAACAAGAGCAGCCTAAGATCAAGTTAGTACTTTCCTCCCTAAAATCTGCAAGAATTGATGGTGCTGGTCCAAATGGAGTAGGTGGGTGGCCACCGATATCCACCTGGATCATTCCTCCCTCCTTAGGAAGCAATGGTCCCCATTGCGTTGAGATCCTCCATGAGATGTGGAAAATTCTATTGAACTGAGTATTAGATGTGTTGGAGATGTCATGGACCTGCGGGTGGACATGCTGGATGCGTTTAGTAAATTTGGTTTCTTTATCAGCCTCATACAGTACATGTTTGGATTCTGTATGTGTAGTTGCAGGATGTATGGAAACATCGGGTGGTGGTGCATTGGGAGTCAGATCAATGGAGTGCTTGTCCTGACAGTGTAGAGGAACCTCTATGAGTGAGGAGAAACATGTCAATATTCTCATGAAGCTTTGTACATCTAACAAAGCCGTGAGGGAGCTGTTTGAGTTGTGGCCTGGCTAATAATTCTTTACTCACTGTAGAGGCGAGTCGTAAGGAAAATGAATTTCCTGGTCTGGGAAACAATCTTACTGCGTTGTTTTGCAGTAGTCAAAGAGATGGCAGGAGGCGGTACTACCTCCGGTATCCTGTACAAGTTATTTCCCAAAGTAATAATAACAGCACGAGGCCTAGATTCATACACAGCATGTCGTCTCCATAAGTATGGTTGGCCCAGTAATACATCAGCTACATCAAGAGGAGCAACATCACACAATACCTCATCCGTGAATGGCTTGATACTGTATGGAAGTCGGCACTGCTGGCGGATGCGGAGATCTCTCCCTGGGTGGAGCCACCCGATGGTATACGGCTGCGGGTGTGCTATGGTTGTTAGGCCGAGCCGCTTCACGACGTCCGCTGAAATGAGGTTCTTTTGGCTTCCGCTATCGACGAGAAACTGCAGCGGAGAACCCTTCACCCACATCTGCGACTGGAAGAGGCGCTCCCCCTCCTCTGGATCCTCTGGACCCTCCTTCTGGATCTTGGTGGTGGCAACAATGGCACTGGGATCCGCATCAATGATTTGCTTCCCTTTGTCATTACCTTTGTCTGGTTCTAACTCAGGATCAGAAAATGCATCTGATTCGGGTGCCTTTAGTTCAGCCACCAAAGATTGTTTGGCCAGACACTCGTTTGTGCTGTGAGTGGGGCTGTTATGAAATTCACACCACTTCCCTGTGTCCTTCTTTGGATTTGTGGTATTGTTCTGAGTCGCATTGCTTTGGCCTTGCCCCTTGTTCTTCGGTTCGGGGGCACCTTTCGGATTCGCAGATCCAAAGTCTCGCTTCTTTTGCTTAAATTTCTGCTCGATCTTGGCGGCATAGCGATATGCCATGCCAAGCGATGTAATGTCGAGGAACTCCATTTCCTCCTGAATGTGTTTGTGCAAACAGCCACGGTACTTGAGCACCAAATGTCTCTCTGAATCTTTAATACCCAACTTTGTGCGTAGGGTATGGAACAGATTCGTCAGTTCGTGCACATCTTGATCCTTTTGTTGCCGCAGCGTGGTCCATTGGATGTATTTGTCCTCATAGCTCCCCACAGGGTATGTGTTCTGATGCCGTCTCGGGCAATTCCAGAGTGGGTGTGGCCGAGAAACAAGAGGGTTCCCCTCTTGCTCACCCCGGTGAGTTTCCCACGAGTCTTTGACATGGGCGACTTTGAGGCAAGAAATAATCTTTTCTCGGTCGGAGAAGTCATGGACCGAGAAATACCCTTCCAACAAATTTAACCATCTGTCTACAGCGTCTGCATCTATTTTTCCTTCAAATATAGGAATGTCAAAGTTTACCTGTACCTTGAAGGGAGTGGCGCCTCCAGAGTGGCTGTTGGATGCAGATGCGCCATATGTGGGCATTCGTTGAAGGATTTGAGCAAAGTTATCCATCATCACGTTCCTTTGTTTCTCGAGAGCCTCATCGAGCAGTATTTTGATAGGATCTCCTGCTCCCTCGTCTTTCTTACTGCTAGCCATGAGGGAGTGTCCCAGAAAATTGCGAAGTTTTGATCTTTTTAAAGGGGTCTTGAGATCGAGCCCTAACTCCTTATCTGCAGCCAGCGTTAGGGACATACCAAAGAAAAGCAAAGAAGAAACAATCAGAAAACTCACAGAATCACCACGCCGATCGGATATTTATGCGGGAACGCAGCAGAATAAACACACAACCATAAATACAGAGAGATACGACGGAAATAATGCTTCATTTCATTAATATCAAATAACAGAAATATGCTTACAGGCATAATGGAAATAAAATAGCTAGGGTGCTGGTAGCGAATCTCTGAGAAGAGATGTGTTGGCTACAGACCTCTGAACTGTGTTACAATGAGGCTCGAGGGCCTATTTATTGTTGAGAAACAATATAGAATCTGAAACGTCCAAAAACCTAACCGTAGGAGATGAGGCGCCAAAACTGTGGGCGCCCGTTTGGGTAAATTGGTGGTTCAACTTCCCGGGGGCATAACTTTGGCACCCGATCTCCGTTTGACGCGTTCAATAGCTCGTTAGAAAGATCTATCCGAGGACTACAGCTGTCGAGACGAATTTTATTAGAAAATTCGCTGGCGCTTTCATACCCAAAAAAACGTCGTTTAGGGCCTCAAAACGGCTCCGGAAGTTCAGGACCCGAAAAACTGCTAAAAATAGTAAGTTATGTCGAAACTGAAAAACTGAAAGAGACAATGGTGGGGGGCTAAGTGGAATAGGTGGGTGGCCACCAATATCCATATGGATCATTAAGCCCCCAAAACGGCTCCGAGAGTGGAGGACCCGAAAACCTGCTAAAAATAGTAAGTTGTGCTGAATGTGAAAATCTGCAAGAATTGATGGTGCTGGTCCAAATGGAGTAGGTGGGTGGCCACCGATATCCACCTGGATCATATGGAGTCATAAGAGGATTTAATTGAAACAGCAAGGTTAAAGAGTGGTCCATGGGGCAAGTCATCTATGTCAAAGGATATCTTTAAGTTGATTTTATGGAATGGAACAATAAGAAATGGAGTGAGGGAAATCAAAAAGATGAAGAACAAGAGCAGCCTAAGATCAAGTTAGTACTTTGAAACTATCCTGCTTTTGGCATGCACTTAAGAAAAGACACAAAAATAATCTAAGATCAGGTAAGTACTTTGAAACTATCCTTCTTTTGATATACTTTCGATAGAAAACATTTAAAACGCTTATAATAGCTTAAGATCAAGTAAAGACTTTTAACTTAGCCTGCTTTTAGCATATTCAAAAGGAAAACATTCATGATAAACATAAAAGTAGTCTAAGATCAGGTAAGTACTTTGAAACTAGCCTGCTTTTAACATACTCTTAGGGAAACTTTCAAACAACCTTTGGAGAAAGAACTAGAAAACAGGGCAAACCCTAAACTTTCCTAGTCCAACTCTACTTAGCATGTAATGAAAATATCATTCAAGAACAATGTTTAAAGTTTAGACAGTAAGACATGGGCTCACCAACATTCCTTAACTGCTTGTACTGTATTAAATCATTCTTAAATACACAAAGGAGGAAAACATAAAGATAAAGCTTATCAGTGAGAGTAGGGTACTTGTAAGAGTAAATCCTAGCACTATATTTTGTTGTTCTTTATCAAAGAAAAGTGGACAGAATGGAAACATAAAGAAAAATAACAATTACAGCGAGAAACACATCACCATTGACATAGATAAGGATCTCATAAATCAGCTATTTGTATTTGATGTTCAAACCAGTTAAAATCTTCAATTCCAGTAGGTTTCTACAGCTTCAAACTTCTCATCTCAGCTTATGTATCTTCAATTACAAACAAGGCTTCAGCAGCTTCAGAAAACTATTTACATGCAACAGATATCTAGAGACCAACCCCTAAATTATCTTCTACAAAAGTATTTATAGAAGAAATGAAGAGGTGGGATGAAAGAAAATATCTCTAGGTTCAATTAATACAATTTAATGCTTCTCGGCCTTTGAGGGGCTCAATAGAGGAGTTTTCTGATATTTCCTCTGTATTAATTGGTTTTTATTAAGTATTAAGCTGCTTGGCATTTTTTTTTTACTTTAAACTCCTTAGGCAGGCTGGCAATAACTCTGGCTATCTTTAGGAAAAATATCACTGACTAAGCAATAACTCTCCCTCCATTTGATTTATTGAGGTTGCAAGTGGCATTTTGGTAGTTGAAGAGGATATTTTGGTCTCTGATGTGGCAGTGGAGGCCTCTTTCACTGATATGTTTCTTTGTTTTACCTTTAAACACTTTAATCTGCTTTTGTCTATATTTAGGCTTAATTAAGCCTTTGATCTTTGTTCTCGGGTCTTTGTTCCTTAATACTGTCTTTATCCTTTAAACCTGTGGATTAAAAACCTTGATCTTCAGGCTTTTAGGCATTAATCCCTTTATCTTTGCTTTAAAATCTGTATTCTTCACTTTATGCTCTGATTTTCACCTTTGGCACTGATACTCTTTGTTTATTTGATGTTTTATATGTTTTTGTTGTTTTTCAGGCGCGCAGAAGGTTTACACAGGTGGAGGGGTTCGTTTTAATGAAAGACCCCTTGGATTCCCTCCTGTACCGAAGGTTAGGAATCGTCATTCCTGGCCTTCGTATCATTTTTAAAACAGTGGGAAAAACCTTTATAACCTGCAAAAAACAAACAAAAGTTAAGAAAATCCTGTGAAAATAGGTTTAGAACTGGCTTTGGAGGTTTTGGGCACGAGGTTGAACGAGAGACGTCAGATAAAGACCACCGACGGTGGAGATTGCTTGATGAAGTGTTTTGGGAGCAAGTCGGGTGAAAAAGTGCAATGGGGCGAGATTAAAATGGAATCGTTCGATCTTCGAAGATCAACGACTAAGATTAAAATAGGAACAACGTTGTGGGGGCAGTGGTTTGGTGGAAAACCATTAGTGGTTTTCGCAAAATAAAACGGGGGCAAACGGTATTGCGCAAAAAAATGCGATTCAATACAGCATTTGACATGTTTCCCTTTAATAAACCACCGCTTTCACAATTTTTTTGGGGATTAAACTCTGGGCGCAAAACTTTTGTGAAATGTGATATCATTCGTTGGATCATCGAAGGTGGATCGGACGGTGCGGAATGGATGTGATGGAGGAAGTTGCACAGATGAGGGGTTCAGTGGGACCGACATTAATTTTGTCGTGGAGCGGGCGGGTTAATTGGCTATCGGTTTTAATCGTGATCATCTGATCTTGGAAATGAACAGTCAAGATTAGATAAAGGGGTGGAGGTGAAAGGTTAAGGGGCTAAGCCTTTGCGATATGCGATTATGCGAGGGCCGTCCGATCTGAAGGATGATCAACAGTCAGGGTTTAATCCGCGAGTGTGATGTCAAAGGGATATGGGCAGATCGCGATTGAATCTTAGCCATTGGTTCTTGTGGATTCGACGGCTGAGATTAAATTGGGGGATCGACATCGGAGAAGGAAAAGAAAAGGATAAAGAGAAAATGTGATTGCTGATTTGCGATGGAGCGAGAGCCGTTATTCTGAAAGCTAGATCGACGGGGGAGATTTAACGATGAAGAAAAAGGAGGAAGGGCGGGTTTTGGAATGGGGAGCAATATGGGCCGTTAGATCTGGGCGTAACCGATCAGATCAACAGTGGAGAAATGATCGCGAGATCGCATCGACGAGAGGAAAATAACCATGAAAAACAAGTAAAATGTGTTTGTGATGCGATAAATATTTGCAATGCGATAAGCGCTTCGCGCCTGATCATAGCACGGGTCATATGTGGAAAGGGGCTAGGGCTTAAGGCCGCAAGGGGCTTAAGGCTTTATAGAAAAATGAAGGTTTTTTAGGCCAAAATGAGGGTTTTTCAGAGGATTTTGAGGGTTCCGATAAGGGAGAAAAGGGTTTTTAAACCAAATGAAAGGGGAGATATAAGGTTTTAAAGAGGATTAGGATGTTTTGAAGGTTAAGTGAAAGGATTTTGAGGAATTTTATGGAAGGGAAAACATGGGTGAAAATGGAATTGTTTGTGAGTGAAAGAAGGGGTAAAATGATGGAAAATGGAGTTTCTTAAGCAGTCTTTCTCTTGGCAAACAACAGGTTCTTTTAGGATAAAGAGGGAAACAGCAGTGAAGATTAATTCAAAGGTTAAAGATCATATTAAGACTTCAAGAACTCACAATTTGGTCAGGAAATTTTTTCTTGAAAGCTAAAAAAGATTTAGCCACCATTTGGTATGACAAATTTTTATAGGTGGTTAACATGATATACATTAATTTCAAAGTAATTAGATTAATAATGTGCATTGATTTTAGTGTAAGAACATAAAAATGTTTGATGACGTGCATTGACTCCTATGTTACAGTAATTCAACCATAAATACAATACTTGAATTTTCATCCTAAATAAAATGTTCACTTACATGAAATTATTGCTTCCTAAAACTGTAAACTACTTCTTTCTTATTATTCCCATTTTCCATCATTCAAAAATGTTAATCAATTTGCATTCAAATGAGGTAATAGAAAAAAACTACCATTGAAAATTATTTGGGGCTTAACACTCCGTAAGTCATAATGATTGACTTTGGAGAAAGCTATTATTAATATTGGAGAGAAAGAGAGACAAGGTTTGATGTTTACTACAGTATCTTGAGTTAAATATTTGAATGGTCTATGATTTCAACAGCCCTTTTCATATGATTGATAAGAAAAGATGGCAAATCAATAGGTGTGACTGTAAGAACAATAGAAGAAAATATTTTGAGATTTATCGCAATGAAGATTGTTTGTAACTGACTACATTCTTATTATTCACATTTTCTATCATTCAACATTGTTACTTTGTCACTTTGCATTCAAAATTTTTATTTCATCATTTTCTATCATTCAACATTGTTACATTGTCACTTTGCATTCAAAATCAGGTAAAGAGAAATTTATGTTTATTTTAATTTTTATTTAAATAAAAATAATAATTTAATTTTCTTGCTCTTTTCCTATGGTTTGAATTTGAAAATTAATGAAACTAGAGCTCCCTCTTCACCTTATAAGTCACATGTTAAGGAACTTTATGGTGTAAAAGTCACATGTTCGAAACTATGTGGGAAAAAAGCCATCCACACTAAAGTGAACCCACATCTCAAAAAAAATCTTACACACTTCTTTGTATTCTTACCATAAATATGTTTTGTGCTCTATTTAAAGATAAATAAAGGAATTGTTAAAATATATATATAAACAAAACTTAAATAATACTACACCACTTATCAATAAAGTTTTCATCTTTAAATGTTAGTATTGAAGTGGTAAAGGCTCAAAACTTTATCTATTTTTGTAGATTTTATTATAAGGCATGTATACTTACTTTAAAACTTTAGTTTTATTTTTCATAAATTCAAAATTAAAATAAATATGAATCCATATATATGCTCTCTTCATGTACATGATACATCTATTATTATAACTAACCATAGTTGCATGGTAATGAAATGGTTGTCCATGCATGCAACATTGAGTAATATATAAATTTAAAAGTAACTTAACGTGCAAACCTGATAATTTGTAAATGAAACAAATAAATCCATTCTCACTACATTCATCAAAAGTAATGTAACATTGATAGAGTATAACATTAAATCCACATCATGAATTTAAAAGCCAATGAAGACATTGTCATATACACAAGTTCAAATTCTTGTACTTGTATTCCAAATTGGTCTAGTTATACATTTTTCTCTTTTACAAAATGGAACTTCATTCCCAACATAGATAATGGAAGGTCGCGCCCATAAATGAAATAATGGAAAAATGACATCATGATTGATTTATAAATTGGGTCTATATGTCACCCTCGCCACGCTTGGCACTCCCAAGTGCATTTAGAATTTGATATTGCTGCAAAAATTAAATAACCAATTAGTTGTAAAATCCAAAATGCATAGAATCAATTCATTAATTCATGATAATATTTTGATCAACTACTCATTCTCACCATGAAGATCTAAGGCAATGGAGAAGATTGTCCTTCTGTTACACAAATTTTTTTCACCATCCCTGCAATCCCTCCTCCCATATATTGGAGGACTATTCCAATGACCTGTGAATAGTAAAATGTCTTGAAAACACCTTCATGGCATCCTCTTGCATAAGGACAAACATTCTCCTAAAGAACATTTCCACTAAAAAACCCTAAAAACAAATGTTTTAGCCTTGGCGCGACTAGCCAGTTCATCCCTCGTGCCAATGGGGGAAATCCACACTAGAGGGCATGCCAACTAGCGCTCTGCCCCTGTGTTTCACTCGTGCCAAGCTTATTAAGGGATGTTTTTTAAAAATAAATGGTGGAATTTTGATTCTAACAAACTCCAGAATGAATCATCAAAAGGAGTTGAGTGGTTTGGCTCCGGATCTCCATGTATAGGAAGTGGTTTTCCACCTCTCATGGAACCTTCCTAAGAGATAGGACCTATCCCATGATTATAGGGATCCCAACTTCCCTTCCTCCATCTATAAAAGCTTGCCCTCTCCATTAGCAAGCTAGATAAACTCTTAGGAAGGAAACTATAGTTGGGCAACTATTGAGAGCTAAGCCGAAGAGAATCTCGTAAGAGAGAGAGCTTCGTCCAAATTCCTGACAGGCTTTGTTGAGACATGCTCCGCTGTAAGCCCCACCGAAGGAAGAAAATAGCGTCAGAGAATTTGGTTGTAATCTCCCTTTTTTCATCTATAATATAAGCGACTCTGATTTTGGTTCCATTCTTGTGTTTATTCTTTTATGTAATGCAACGAATTATATCTTCTCTGACTGATATATAGTTACATGCTTTAAGTATTACGTTGTATGTCATCGTTTCTCTACATGTGTACAGGTGTCCAGATGTGACGAATGGAAGGATTGTGATCTGTCAGGCTAGGGACAAGGAGCACCACTTCTTCATCGACAACAGCAGCATGGGATTTGCAGTAGGCTACTTATCGCAGTCTTTTTCTTTCTTGTAACTAGGAACTGACGTCATTGCGTGATTTGATTGTTGCTAGACCCAATCTAGGGCTAGTGGGATCGCCTTTGTCCACAGAGGGGATTTACCTCCTCAACAATTTGGCGACTCCACTTGGGAATCAGTTGGAGTTAGTCCTTCCTCTTTTGGTTGTTTTTTGGCTTTTGATTGATTTATTTTCTTTTCTGGTTCACCTTCCTTGGTGTTAAACCCCTGTTCATCCCCCACAAAACCAAATCCAGTCTCTGTTTGTCCATTTTCATCATTTTTCTAGGGTAAACTCGATTGGCGCGGTTTTGCCCCTGACAGTCGCACCAGCTGGCGCTTGTTGCTAGTTAGGCCCCCGCGCCAATGCCTTTTTGGCGCAGATTACAGCCAAACAAGCACGCCAACTCTGCTTGGTGTTAGGGTTTGCTTGCTTTTGGGCTCTCTAAGCTTGAGTTTTGGTCCTGGTGTCATTTTTCTGATTGATTGAGTGCCTTGGTGTCATTTTTTACTGTGTTTGGCCCTTGTCCTCCGGTTGTTCGCCCTTTACTATTAGTTTTTCATTTTAGCCCTAGGGCTTCTAGGTGCTTCAGTGTACTGAGCTTCCCGTGGGAGTTTTGGGTCTTTGCTTGCTCGGTCAATTTTGTTTTTGCTTCTCTACATTCGTCTTGTTCAATCCCATTGAATCATTGCGTTAATTGAGTGATTGTCCTTTCTTTCGTTCAATTTCGCTTTGTGTTACTCCAAGCCTAGATTACACGGTTTGTTTGAGTCTCTTTCGAGATTCTTCTTCGCTTTGAGGGATTTCTTCATCGGTTTGAGTCTTGATTGTGTGCGTTTGTATTGAGCGAACTTGTTTGTTTCAGCTCTCTCTCTGTAATTTCTCGAATTGGTGTTTTCATTAGTTTATCATTCATTTAGTGCATTTTATCTAAAATATTGAAAAATACAAAAACAAAATATTTTTCATTTTGATTGGCATAGTGAAAATTGAAAACTCTTTCGCATTACTAGTGTTATATAACTCTAGAGAGAAGTTTTCTAGTTTCATTAGCTTGCATTGGAAATAGTAGTGGATGTTTTTGTGTGTTCGTTTTGTTGTCATTTGAAAAGCTCTCAACTCTCCTGTAGATAGCTCTTCATCGAACAAAATGACATTTTTTGGCATGTAGTTTGCATTTAGAGGTTTTATGAGATCCAACATTTGATAGGGCCTTGAAATTGAAACGTAAATTGAAGATCAACTTTAAAATTTACTGAATTAACCTAAGGCAACATTGAAATATTAACAGAACATCTAGTAGTCTAAGGTAGAGATGTGTTTCAATGTCTTTAAGTCTAGCAGCTGTCGCTCACCATCTGGCTACAGATAGCGCTAGTACAGACTTGTGCTCCCCATACCGTCGCGTATATAAAGGGAGACCCCATTAGGTTGCAATCCTTTATCTATAGGAAGCCGAGTCTGCCACCTTTTACCCATGATACAGCGGACACAGCATTCGGGGAGATTACCTGCACGTACGTCAAGTCCTTGGTTGATTTCTCTTTCATTTTTACCAAGGTGTATATGGTAGTTCACGGATATCTGGTACACCCATTTGCCTAGATTACCAGAGAAGTCATTTTGATCTTTACTGACTCACTAAATTTGAAAATATCATCAAGCGCTTGTCCTTTCACGCTTGTTTCCAAACTGAAAGTGATAGAGTCATATTTTACTCGTTTCTAGACTCTTAAAACATGAAATAGTAAAGTTTCCAGTCTCAATGTGGTAAAATTAATCACCTATGATCACACACCCATTTAGAGATTGATTTTTCGGCCTGTTGTTGTTTGCCTTGGTTTTTTCCCGTGTGTCTTTGTTTTGATCTCTTCCTCTTTTCATTACAGTCACAATGGCAGAACCCTCAGTTTCGTCTACTGGTATTCCTTACATAGACGATTCATTAGATGCCTCCCAATCCTCTTCTGAGTATCAGTAGCCCATTGTATCCGAGTTTCTGTATTCGAGTTTCCTGACGGGGGACCAGTTATATCTGAACTTCCCTTTGGAGGACTAGTTGACTTCAATTGGCCCTTGTCCAACGCTTGG
Organism: Pinus albicaulis; assembly: GCA_034641835.2. Taxonomy (NCBI): domain Eukaryota; kingdom Viridiplantae; phylum Streptophyta; class Pinopsida; order Pinales; family Pinaceae; genus Pinus; species Pinus albicaulis. The sequence goes on along the minus strand of CM076572.1, from coordinate 1,227,609,236 downwards.
TTTGGATTTGGAGTAGAAGAACACTTCCATCCTCTTACATCGGGATTGCCTTTTTTGGCTATTATCATACCTCCTAGTCCCCGTCATCTTTTAGAAGATCTTACAACAAGGTCAGATGTGGACTCATCCAGTCCTTCTCCTAGTGAGGGAATTCCTACTTATAATGAAGAATACCAGCTTTTTTCCCCAAGACATCCCCGAACCTTCTGTTATGTCTTCACCTGGTCCTTCACTCCCAACTGGATATAGGTCTTTAAGTCAGGTCATGGCCGCTATTGCCTCTATCGAAGTATCGACTCTGTCCATAAGGCCGACCATTCCCACGTTGGGGATGTCATCGTCGACACCTCTCACGGCATCTCCTTTTGTTACATCGGCACCTGTTAGACCTACTCTCTGCGTGGTTGCGTCTATGCCTGTTATCACTACTCAGTCAGCTAGGACCTCATCGGTTCCTGAAGATGTTTATATATCTTCTGCTACTACGGAGAATATTTCTCTCGAGGATTATCAGCTGTCTTTACAGCCGTCAATCTCCGAGGTTGGTCAATCCTCTCAGGATCTTAACCGTCCTTAATTTTCCCATTATGGACCAGATGGTTCCCCGATATACGTATTTCCATATCAATATGATGAGCAGGTCAATCCCCTTCATTTTCTTGCTCCTGAGGCTTATCAGTATATTAACGGATTTTTGTCTACCCAACCTAGGCAACCTTCTAATCAACAAGGGAAAAAATTTCAGGGACAGCCTTTGTTTCAGCAAGGATATGCTTCTCGCCCATAAGGACAACCCTTCCAGGGACAAACTTCAGCCCAGCCAGGTTATGTGTATGACCCGCAAGGACAACCCTTACAGGGACAACCTTCGGTCCAGCAGGGATTGTTGTACGGTCCGCAAGGGCAGTCTTACAATCCTTAAGGTCAGCCTCTGCAGCCTCACCCTGTGATCCAACCAGGGCAACCTCAAGGACCGGCAGGGAAACCGGGGTATCAACCTAGATCGTTGAACAGTCCTATGGGGCAAACCCATCCTTCTCAACCATTGGTGCAACCTCAACAACCTCATTTTCCAATTGGTCAAAATGTTGCACAGCCAGGGCCATCTTATGGTCCTGTCACAGGTCAACTTGGTTATCAGGCACAACCTTGCCCTCTCCCGCCATCAGGCCAACCTGCTCAGCTGGGGCAACCTGGTGTCCTTCATCAACTGGTTCAACCTATTCAACCAGGACAACCTATTCAGCTAGGTCAACCTGTTCAACCAGAGCAAACTACACAATCAGGTCAACCTGTTCAACTAGGGAAACCTGCACAACCTATTAACCCTGATCAGTAGCTGATCTATTCTATGCCACAGCCAAAGCCACATGTGTGCCCGACTTATCAGACTCAACAAGGTCCCACTTACTAGCAGCCCGTTTGACCCCAAGGCAGCTATTACCTTTAAGGTTAGTCTCGACCGGTTTACAACCCACCCCAAGGTTCTGGTTATTACCTTCAACAACTAGGCTACACTTATACTCCGCAATCAAATCCATACACTGCTCAAATGGGGCCCACATATAATCAAAATCAGTACCTTGGTTATTAACCCTCATATCCTAGTTTTCAGCTGTCATATCAACCCAATTATACTACTTATACCCCCTATGGTCATAATCCTTTGGGACAAAACCAATGGGGGCAGAATTATGCTCAAACAGGTTGGAGTACAGGTATAGGTCCTTATCGGGGACCTGGCATGCCTTTTAACCCTCAATTTCCTTTTCTTGCCACGTTGGAATTACTGGACGTGTCCAAATTAACCAATGATTTGATTCTTCATAATCCATATTGACCTCTGGTTCCAACGAAGGTGCTTGGTGATTGTCCTAAATTCGAGGGTAAATCTAGAGAAGACCCCCAAGCACATGTCATGACATACCATTTGTGGTGTTCTTCCAACTCTTGGATACACAACTCAAATCGTCTATGTCTTTTCTAGCGCACTCTCACCGGCGCTGCCGCTAAATGGTACATAGAACTACCCCATGGTATTTTTCAAGATTTCAATACCCTAGCTATGGCATTCCTGACGCATTTATAGTTACCAGTTCGTTATGAAGCTGGGACACATCTCCTGACATCTCTGAAATAGGACAAAGCCACTCATATTTCAGATCATATTCACGAGTGGAGACAGCGTCGTCGTCTGAACAAGTTTGATATTCTTGATCAACTTCTAACCCACTGGTTCACTACCTCCTTTGTCAACAAGATTGTACAAGACATTGCTATGGGGGCATGTGTAACCGAGGAACAAGCCATTGCTCATGCCCAGTACCTCGATTTAGTGTACTCCCAGTCTGACGCGTTATATGATATCTTGACTTATGCCCCGTGACCAAGGACCTCTAAAGCACCAGCTACCCCATCGGTTGATGGTGTTATTGGTTCTGTCTCTCAAACTTCTCGTCTTCTAATGGGAAGCAGAAATCGAATTCTTCCAACAATTCTGCTCCTCTAGCTACTCCAGATTCTGGTAAGACCACAGAGGTCAATGTCGTTTAGGCCAATCCTGCAGACAAGACTTCCAAAGGGAAAAAGAAGGGCAAAGGCAAAGCCAAATCCGATGCCCCAAAACCAGAATCCTCCAAACCACATGCTGATGATGGTTCGCAATGAAAACCGAAGTACCCTTGCCTGATCTGCGATGAATACCACTACACCAAATATTGTCCCAGACGATCCGCAGTTAGTCAACTTCTTAAGGGCTCTAAGGGAACTCCGGTAGTTCTTAAGGAACCTTTTCCATCTCAGCAGACCCAGATGGTCAAGTAGCCTTCATCATCTGCACTGTTTAGGTCTCAGGTTTTCATAATGAATGGTGCTGCACCTGTTTCTATTTCCACTCGGTCAAAGGATTATGCCGGATCATGCCAGGCAGCTGGGAGGGAAGTCATTGATGGCCCGCCTCCCCCACCTGCCTCTGGTCCTCTTGAAATTGAGAAGCCTAGTGCTGAACCCGTTGTACGGCCACCTTCCAAAGGTGTTCTTCGAAAGTCTTCCTATAATCCAAACACCCGTGTTGCTCAGCATTACAGCATTGTTGAGAATTTGGCACAGGCGCCTTCCGCAATGTCTGCATTGGAAGTGCTTCAGAGTTTCCCATCTCAATGGAGAGCTTTGTTATCTGTAATCGGCAGCATTGACAGCCGATTCTAGCCTTCTCACCTTCGATCTAGAGAATTTCGTCTCTCGACTTCCGCACCAGATTGCCCTTGTTATACAAGTAGGCATCAATGGTCTCAATATTCATAGAGTCGTTGTGGATGAAGGTGCCTCTACTTGCATTATGTCATCTTCTTGCTGGAAGGCCATCGGCTCTCCGACCCTCACTTTATCTCCCAATGCCCTCGAGGCATTCGATGGAATGGAATCAAAACCCTTGGGTGTTCTCACGAGTCTACCGATCACATTGCAAGGTAAAAAATTCAACGTTGAAGTGGAAGTTGTTGATGCCAAACTCAACTACAATCTTCTACTCGGTCGCAGTTGGACCCACTCAATGTTGTGCATTCCGTCCACCCTCTTTCAGCTTTTGAATTTTCCACATGAGGGCAAGATTATTACTGTTGATCAGTTGTCTTTCTTTACCTCATCCTCCGAGAACAACGTGCCATACATGGATCAAAGTCCTAATCCCCCCGATAGTATAGGACCAGGTTTTTTTAAAGACCCTATTCTCATGGGTATTTTTCCCATTCCACCACTGAACACCGTTCAAGTCAACATGATCTCTAGGTCGGATGACCCGTGGATCATCCCTTCTCCTGAACAGGTTGCCTCTTTTGGAGAATCGATGCCTCTGACCCTAGTTGAAATCAATTATTGCAAGATCGTTGCTGCATCAGATCCTCCTCCTGCTGATAATGTTCCTTTGAGCATGGCTCTTGATGTTTATTCTCAATCCCCTTGGCTTGGCGATGCAGATTCGCCCGATCCTTTGAGAGAAGTTTTTTCGTTTGACGAAGCTATCATGGAGACTATGTCTCTCAAAGATCTTCCATGGAGCGATGGACAACATTGTTCCTCTTTCATGCCCGGCCTGGGGGAAATGTCTAATTGTCTCGAGCATTTTGCATCTCAGGTTCCCTCTCCACCTCTCCAAACGGAAATATTGACTCATGAAGTATTTTTGGAAGGAAATCTGAGTAATATTACCCAAATTATGCCTATCGACATCTCCGTTAAACCGGGGGTCATCGAGAACATCTATGTGGGAGTCACTTGTTCTCCTGATGAGATTCAAGTGTACACTATCCTTTTCCGTGAATTTCGTGATGTTTTCGCATGGTCTTATGAAGATATTCTTGGGATTGATCCCAGTATCGTCGTGCATGAAATTTCCACCTATCCTAGAGCGAAGCCTGTGTGCCAAAGTCTACGCCCAGTGCATCCTCGGAAAGCCGCTGCTATAAAAGCTAAATTTGAGAAACTTCTTAAAGTGGGCTTCATATATCTGATCCCAATGACAAAGTGGGTTTCCAATATTGTCCCTGTGGATAAGAAACAGGGAAAAATTCGAGTCTGCGTTGACTACCGAGATATCAATCAAGCTTGCCCTAAGGACAACTATCCCACCCCCTTTATAGATCAGATCATTGATGATTGTGCGAGGAGTGAGATCTTTTCCCTTATGGATGGCTTTTCGAGTTATAATCAAATCAATATCCTTCCATCTGATCAACATAAGACCACCTTCATCTGTCCGTGAGGAACGTTCGCCTACAAGAAGCTCCCTTTTGGCTTAAAAAATGTTGGGGCTACTTTCCAGCATGCCATGTCCTACGCCTTTCACGACATACGTAATGTTGTTCAGCTGTACCTGGATGACCTTCTGGCTCATTCAGCTCTACGCAAAGACCATCCAGAACAACTCTGCTAGATTTTTCTCCACTGCAGACGTTACGACATCAAGCTTAATCCCCACAAGTGCATCTTCTGTGTTGACTCTAGTCAGCTTTTAGGATTTATTGTCTCTAAGGACGAAATTCACCTTGACCCTCTCAAGATCAAGGCTATTGTTAATCTTCCCTCCCCATCCTCACTACATCAACTTCAGAGTCTTCAGGGGAAAGCAAATTTCTTACGTCGCTTTATCCCGAACTATGCGGAGGTAGCCAAAGGGTTTACGCGTCTTCTCAAACAGGACGTCCCTTTTTTTTGGGACGAGATTGCTCAACAATATTTTGATAACCTTAAGACGTTTCTTTTCAACACTCCATTAATACGTCCTCAAAACTATCATCGCGACTTTACCCTCTATTTGGCTGCCACATTCAGCACAATTTCCATGGTTCTAGTACAGGATGACGATGACGGTAATGAACACATGGTTTATTATCTGTCTCGGAATCTCCTCGACACTGAAATGCGTTATGTCCATGTCAAGAAGTTGGTGCTTGCCACGGTCCAGGCCATTTAGCAGTTTCGCCATTACATCTTGTTGCACACGATAACCATGATTTCCGACTGCAACCCCATGACTTACATTTTGTCTCGACAATTGCTAGGGGGCAAGTACTCAAAATGGATTGTGATCCTTCAAGAGTTTTATTTGGAGTTCACTACTGTTAAATTGAAGAAGTCACTAGTTTTTTTTTATTTCATTTGCTCTCTCCCTACCGACTATGTTCCGTCTCAATCCGAGGATCATATCCCAGATGAAACTCTCTTCTTAATCATCACTCTCGATCCATGGTACAATGATATCATCGTGTACCTCCAGAGATCTACCTTCTAGTCCGAGTTAACGAAGGATGCTCGACACCTTGTTCGACACCAATCGCAACCATATCGCATTGTCGGAGATATCCTATATCGAGTCAAAGTCGATTTTATACTCCATCGGTGTTTGACCTTAGAAGAGGCTGAGAAAGTTCTGAATGACTATCACAGTGGCACCTGTGGCGGTCACATGTCCAATTATGCTACCGCCCGTAAGATTCTGTGTGCGGGCTATTTCTGGCCGTCTATATTTAAATATTGTGTTGTTGCAGTACGAAAGTGTCATGCATGCTAGATCTTCCAGCGCAAGATGCATGCGCCACCCCTCCCATTACATCCTGTCATTGTCGTAGGCCCTTTTGCCAAATGGGACATTGATTTTATGACATGTAACCATCACTCATCCGGGGGGCATTCTTATATCATCATTGCCGTAGTTTACTTCACCAAGTGGGCTGAAGTGATGCCTACATTGGCCGCAGACGGTAAGACAGCTGCTCAGTTCATTTTCAACCATGTGATCACTCGTTTCGGCGTTCCTCAAGCCATCGTCAGTGATCATGGCTCTCATTTTCAGGACTACATGATGGCAGAGCTGACATCAAAGTTGGGCTTGCGTCACGACATCTCGATGCCATATTACCCCTAGGAAAATGGCCAAGATGAAGCCGTGAAAAAATTTATTGTCACGATCCTTCAATGAACAATTGGTATACACAAATCGAATTGGCATCTCCAGTTGTTTTCAGCTCTTTGGGCCTACCGAACGTCAGTGAATAGTGCGACTGGATTCACACCATTTCAGTTGGTGTATGGTCTCGAAGCTACTCTTCCGGTTGAATGTGAGATCCCTTCACTAAAGTTGGTTCTGGAATTACTGCTTGATACTTCCTCGGAGGAATAACGTCTCCTATATATCGAAATACTGGACGAAACTTGCCGCTTGGCTGCTTTGGTTATCGAGGCACAGAAAAAGTGGGTTAAAGCTCATTTCGATCAAACAGTTTCTCCGCGCTCTTTTATTGAAGGAGACCTCGTTCTCTTGTATGATCAGGCTCATGATAAGCTTGGGGCATGCAAATTCCAACCTATGTGGCATGGGCCCTGTATTGTTAAACGCGTATTGAAAAATGGGGCTTATGAGACGATCGATTATGAAGGTCTTCCTTTGGCGCAGCCCAGAAATGGGTTGTACCTGAAGAAGTATTATGCTTGAATCATTCTTGAATAGTATATGTACATAGGTGATTTTCTCATTTTTGTGCATGTGTGGTGTGGTGTGCTTTGTAAGCGTTTTTCTGCTCATTGGGTCTTCCTGATTGTGCAGATGTCTATTACTCCTTATGTCAGTTTTGCGGATGGTGCCTCCTGCAGTACCAGGAAACTGTCCTCGACAGCCTGGGTAATCTACAATCCTGCTGGTGAGTTAGTTAATTTACAAGGTGTTTGTCTAGGGCCTGCTACGAATAATGTCGCGGAATATAGTGTCGTTTTGGAATTATTGAACGAGGTCGTTAACCTCGATATTCGTGCATTACTTGTATATCTGGACTCATAGCTTGTAGTGTTACAGCTCAATGGTCATTATTCAGTTAGGAACCCATGCATTTTAAGACTGTATCTACGTATTCATTTACTGGAAAGAAATTTTAATTACATCACATATCAGCATATACCCAAACGAATGAATACATTAACAGATGCAGTAGCCAACATGGTATTAGATAGACATTTACACAATTTATAAAAAACATCATCATATGTAAGAAAGATTCGTGTATATATATATATGTCGAATGTTTGCAGCATGTGCATCATATAAAATCCAAAAAATATACATGTTTGTTTTAATTACATCCGGAGATGACATGTCTCTCAAAAATATGCAAATAAAATCCTACGCAACTAATCGGCATGGTGCTCATGGTAGCACATCACTGCCCACACCAACCACCTCAGTAAGTGATGGAGGTGACTCGGCACCCCTACGGTGTGCCTCTGGTAAGCCATAGGGACATCAGCTAGGCAAGCATAGTCCGGAACCCCACGAGAAATCCCCTCAAGGTTCTGTACCATTGCGTCCCCCTCGCCCCCCTCACCTTGAGGGTCGTAAGCGAGCGGAGTCCTCCTCCTTATCGGTGACATCCCAGCAGGCCTCTCTGGGCCAACATCTGCATACATATAGGATCAATTTTTAGAACATGCATGTATACCAAAAAATCATAAAATCCATAAAAATCAAAAAGAGTCTTACCCAGCTCCTTATCCCAGTCCTCTCCTTCCGGGAGCAAAAGGTCTGGGTCTCCAGTGAAATCAGTGCCCACGTAGGGCCAGTCCTCTACGACGATTAGTTGTCATCACAGCCATCCAAAGAACTCGGGCCGCCATGACATTTGTTGGCCGCCCCCTGCCCTGGGCATTAATGCTGCCCATCGAGCCATCCGTGGCTCTCTCAATGGTGGATCTGGGACTATCGCCCCTTGGCCCTGGAATATAGGTAGTCATTCTAGGAAGAACAATACCAAGATTGACCCATACCCAAACTACTTCAATTTGGCCTTTTTGCATTTGGTCAATTGCCGTTTGATGTTCATAGTCATGGCTATGGCCTAGTCAAACATTGTGGGATTCATGCACTCTGAAGCCAGGAGGAGCTGTGTTTTGGTAGCCTCATGCGGTGCCTGCGATCCCGCAGCCCGTGTAATGGTATGTAGCACCACTCTGAGTGCTAGGTCAGGAACAGTATGGATGTCGACTTTGCCACTACCTGATCCCGTTTGTGCCCCTTGGCACACCCTCTCCATGACGATCGACATTTTTTTGCCAGAAGGCTTGGTGCCTGTCATAATCGGAACTAAACCTTTGCATGACAATCCAGTGATGAAGTAGACATTGGACACTTCGAGCTCAAGTACTTGATCTTGAATTTAAACTTATCTTCGTCCTCATCCCAGATACTTATCAAATATTGTAATAATTTGGGTTGAGCCCTGAGACATGGTGTTAAGAAGAATTTATTTAACCTGCAATTTTGAAGAGCACTCATGCATTGCTCATTCTCCATTGCCAACTCATATTCTTCACTATGCTCCCTTTCTTTCCATTCAATCACCATTTTTGCTTTATACCTACATCAAATTGGTCATAAGCACATTGTAAGATCCCTTGGGCATTTAAAATGAAAATTAATTGGCTCAATTTTTGTTAAATTTGAGTGGAATATTGGGTTGCGTGGTTGGCGCGAATATTTTGATGACAGTCGTGCGAGCTGGCGTGACCCCTTTGCAAAAGGAGGTCGATTGGCGCAGGTCCGTGCCCGATACCCATGCCAACCGCAGAAGCCTTAGTTTTGCAATTCCTCCCCTCGGGGATGCCAAATGATGATGAAAAGCTATGAAATATGGCTTAAAAAATGGCTAATGGAAGCGGCTCTTACCTGGAAAAGATGGGATCCGAAATAGTGCACTGGATTGTCCACGATCGTCACCGCAAGATCGCACGGAAATAACTCACTATCGCTCTACACAGAGGTAAAAAAGTAAAAGGTAAATATGTTTTTACTATTGGTCATATTTATAACTTTTCCAAATCAAATTTAGGTTTTGATACTTGTTTTTCCAATATTTCACTATGTTTTGTCAAAAAATGTATTTTACACTTGCTTTTTGTGCAGCGACAAGTTTTCACGCGATTAAGACGATGACATGAGTTGTATTTTATACTTTTTCAAACTCGGTAAAAACACGAAAAAGTCACTACTGGAGTCACCTTTCAACTCTTTTTTGACTCTCTAAAAATGAAAATATCGCCGAGTCACTTGTCGTTTTGAGCTCGTTAAATTGGCTGCGAAATGACATCTACCCAATATACGTTTAACCCTTTTTCGGGCTGGGATAGATTAGTTACAAAAAAGGAATACCCTAGCCTATCACGACTAGGAGGTTCCCTCAGACATAGTTTTCTACCTTTTGGGATCTAAGGGACTATCTACGAAAAGGGACTGCTGGAGTTTTCTTTTCCGCTGTCTTTTCAAACTCTCTAAACATGAAAAGACACCGAGTTCTTCCTTTGTTAGACTCGTTAAAAACTGATGACATCGGACTCCGTCGTAATGACATTACTCGAGTTATTGCTTCCTAGGGCTCATTAAATGTACTAGGTCAGATTTGTCTGAAGGACAAACTTATATCGCAAGCATATTTTATCCCCTTCAAGCTTGTTTCCAAAAATAATTTGGGTACTCGCCAAAAATGGTGGGGGAAAAAGGAACTAGTATCATCGTCGTGTCGGCAGTATGTCGCTCTTGAACATGGCACTTTTCTACATTCGTGTCGGGTTGGGGACATCTCATCTTATTATCTGATTGCCTCTGTGGGTTTGGGTAATCTCTTTTGACCGCTCATCTGCTCTTTGCCACGTCATCATCACCTCAGATACTTTGATGTCAAATACTGCCAAATCCAATGTCGTGCCGCCAATATGTTCAAGAGAAGTTGGCCTCTACAGTTTTCAACCTCCCTCTGATTCTCTATTGATCTTGATTCACAAACATCATGTTCCTCTGTCTCGTGTCGATGATGTGGGAAACGCTATGGCCCACCTTCAATCAAGGTCACTTCCTATCAACTTCAGCTCATTATCCAAGAAGCTGATCTAGAGACTCCCTTCAGGTACCTTAGAGCCTGCATGCCTCAATGGCAGGTTCTTCGCATTCGACGCAAGGTTTTCATTATTGGCCTTCGATCGAATGATTCTATGGGTGTTCGACACCAATTCACTGTTCACATTCCGTGGATTGTACCTCTTGTACCTTGAGAGCCATCATCATTATTGTTAGTTCCTCTCGCGTCTGTTAACAGCTTTCATTATTGGCTAGTAATCAGGTGATGTTCTTGCATGTTCGAATTTAGCTCAATTATTCACATGCTCAAACTTGTACTCTGTTCGGGTCGAGATGGAGCGCAAGACCCTAGATCTTGTCTAATAAAATCTAGGCTATGGGTTCTTTGTGGATTATCATGATTGATTACATGACTTATTGATTGGATGGCTACGACCATACCTGAGTCTACTTGTTGATCCTTCTTTGTTGGATGGCTGCGTCCATACCTTGGACCCTGGTTATTGTACACTCTATTATGGATGGCTGCGCTCATACCACATATCATGTATCAGAGATATCAGCTGTATTTGTATTTGCAGGGCTTCCAACGACAGTGTTTTCAGTTGGGCGCGTTCTCATAAAGAATTTCACCCCTCCCTCTCTCTCGGACCCCATGCTTTAGGGGGCATCTGTTACACAGAATTTTGTCACCGTCCCTGCAATCCCTCATCTCATACATTGGAGGACTATTCCAGTGACCTGTGAACATTAAAATTTCTTGAAAACACCTTCATGGCATCCTCTTGCATAAGGAAAAACATTCTCCTGAAGAACATTTCCTTTGAAAAACCCTAAGAACAGATGTTTTAGGCTTGGCGCGACTAGCCAATTCATCCCTCGTGCTAATGGGGGAAATCCACACTAGAGGGTGTGCCAACTGGTGCTCTGTCCCTGTGTTTCACTCATGCCAAGCTTATTAAGGGATGTTTTTTAAAAATAAATGGCATAAGTTTCATTCTAACAAACTCCAGAATGAATCATCAAAAGGAATTGAGTGGTTTGGCTCTGGATCTCCATGTATAGGAAGTGGTTTTCCACCTCTCATGGAACCTTCCTAAGAGATAGGACCTATCCCATGATTATAGTGATCCCAACTTCCCTTCCTCCATCTATAAAAGCTTGCCCTCTCCATTAGCAAGCTAGCTGAACTTGTAGGAAGGAAACTATAGCTGGGCAACTATTAAGAGCTAAGCCGAAGAGAATCTCGTAAGAGAGAGAGAGCTTCATCCAGATTCTCGACAGGCTTTGTTGAGAGACGCTCCGCTATAAGCCCCGCCGAAGGAAGATCATAGCGTCAGAGCATTTGGTTGTAATCTCCCTTTTGTCATCTATAATATAAGCGACTTTGATTTTGGTTCCATTCTTACGTTTATTCTTTTATGTAATGCAACGAATTATATCTTCTCTGACTGATATATAGTTACATGCTTTAAGTATTACGTTGTATGTCGTCATTTCTCTGCGTGTGTACAGGTTTCCGAACGTGACGAATGGAAGGATTGTGATCTGTCAGGTTAGGGACGAGGAGCACCGCTTCTTCATCGACAACAGCAGCATGGGATTTGAGGTAGGATACTTATCACAGTCTTTGTATTTCTTGTAACTAGGAACTGATGTCATTTAGTGATTTGATTGTTGCTAGACCCAATCTAGGGCTAGTGGGATCGCCTCTATCCGCAGAGGGGATTTACCTCCTCAACACCTTCCTCGACAAATGGTGGAGCACTTGTTGATGGATATAGGCATGGTTCATGGGTGATGGATAAAGGCATGGTGGAAGTGAAATAGGAAAAAGGTAGTGGGGATGGGTGGTAATACACCCCCACCAGTTGTACGATAGTGGGAATCACCCTAGGGCGAGGGATCACCCTAGGGGGGGAAATTGGAATGTCAAGGGTGGATGATTGAAATAATGAGAAGGGTGGATGAATAAATGGTAGGGGTGGGAATTGGGAAGGGTTTGGGGAGGTGGTTATAGACATGGGAGAATTTATGATGGATAAATGTGGTCGGTGTGGGCGACAATACATCCCCACTGGTTGTACAATAAGAGGAAGCACCCTCGGGGAGGAAATTGGGATGCTAATGACTGGAGCAATTTTCTTACTGCTGTATTTTTTTTCACCAACATGCTCATCAAATAATTGAAGTCAACAAGCTGGAACGTTGTGAGATGTGGGTCCCTCGACTGTAACAATAAAAAAATTCATATAGTTATGAAAATGCATCGAAAATGCTAATGTGTCGTATTTCACATAAAACAATGCATGCCATCAAATTTCCATACTATTTTTCTGTATAATATAATGTTGCACTAACTCAGGCATGTGGCACACACTTCTTTGGTGTTGAGAAGATAACTCCAGTTGCTCATCCATGTTTATTTTTTTTGCACGAACTCGTCCAACCTTTTCAAAATGTGGTTTATCTTTCCCTGATTTTGACTTGCGCCCACATTGCCTTTTCTTATTGACTGGGCTCAAGAAACTATGTTTTATTTTTGTAGTGTGTTAGTCATCAGTATTTTTCACTTGTTGGTGATGACTAGTTATAACAGCCAAGCTTCCTAGCAGCTGATCTAAAAAATTGTCAAATTTGCCAGCTGGAAAACACCCATAATTTTTTTTTTCCCTCCTACCTTTTCAATCCGCCCATGATGAGATGAAACCTCATTATCAAGCCCTATCTAGCCTCAGCCATACTAGCTTGTCCATCAACTCCAAAGAAAATAGTCCAAATTTGTCCAAAAAGTCCCCCCTAAGTTAGGTAGTGACGTTTTAGGCATTTCTCCCTTGGCAAATTATCCTAAAAAGCCAAAGAACCTCTATCTGCTACAGACCAGTCATAACAGACCTTCCTATTCTGCAAATAAAGTTGGTTATACCCTTAAGTCGCACCACTAATAAACCCTCAAGTCTCAGCAATACATGTACCATAGGTCAAACTGATTTTAGGTGGTTTTACAGTGTTTTAATGGATCTTTCAAGAACAGAAGTATACCAGCATTCCCAGAAGATAGTATTTGTTTCTACATGAGAAGACAGTTGCTTCTCATGTGATTTTGAGCCTGGGATGTAGCTACAGGGCAAAGAGTTGTTTCATTAAGCTCCTACTATCACAATCAAAGCATGAAAGGACAGTGAAAGGAAAAATAACACTATTAAAAGCTGATAAAATGGCATGACTGAAAAACCTCCTTCATCTATAAGCAGAGGGATTGAATACTGAATAACCTCCTTCATTTTATAATTAGAGGGTTGAAGACCGAGAGCGCCTCCTTCATCTATAAGTAGAGTGATTGAAGACTGAAGAACCTCCTTCATTTTATAAGTAGAGGGTTGAAGACCGAGAGCGCCTCCTTCATCTATAAGCAGAGGGCGAAGGATAAAGTTGGATTTTTAGAATTACAATGACTGTAAGGCAAATTTTTTGGATACAGAGAGACAGCAACTAAGGGTTTCTGAATAAAAATAATGTTAAAGGCAGAGGCAAAGCAGTGGTGCTTTTCAAAGATTGTTTGCATAAGCTCCATTGTTATTGAGTTACAATGTGAATCTAATGGGTTGATCATCAATGAAGAAATATTATAAGCAGATGGACAAAAGAGTCCAACAGTCTTGGTCTCAAACTAGCTTAAAAGAAACCACTATCAGTATGTTCATCAAACATTCTTCATTTGGTTGAGACAAAGGTTGAAAGGAAACTAGGAATTTGTCAAAGTAGGTATCCTTCATCTATAAGCAGAGGGCCAGAGCAGTGATTGATTCTAGGGTTTTCACTGACTGAGAGACAAAATGTAAGAACAGTAGGAAATAGTTGAAGGCTTTTGAACATAGCAATGATGTCAAAAACAAAGGGAAAGCATGAGTACTATAACTATCAAAGAGACTGACTAATATCCTGTCATAGATTCCTTTCAAAGACAGTCTGGAGCCAAGAAATGTACAAACTTTGCTGAGGGGTGTAATTTCCTTAAAAAGTTACAAAAACCCATCTCCTTGATAAACAGGCTTGACATTTAGTCTCTGTTCCTTTAAACAAAACAGAGTTGAAAAGTAGTTGAAATCAGCTGGGTTAGACACAGGCCAAATAGTGATGATTGTTTTTCAAAAGAAGGATTATGGCACGTGTTTCAAGTTCTGGAACAACATTAAAAACCATTGAAGCGTGCCACTGCTACAAATGAAGGCTTGCTCCTTATAAAAAGAGGTCAAAGATACCTCGCTGTTGCATTTTGAGTAGAGGAAATATTTTTGAAAGAAGTTCCCTTTTGAGGGACAGAGGATGATAAAGCCTAGGTGAATACAATTAGCCCTCACTCATAGTCAAAGAGAAGCATCATTTAGAGAATACATCTACAGTCCCTATATAGATTTGAGCCAGGTTTCCTCTAACAAGAAAATATAATCATAAGGAACAGAAACTGTCAATCAAGTTTTAAAGAGATAAGTCATTTTTGAGAATTCAGCAAGATGATGGAGCTTAGTGAAATGAAGTCGCCTTCACTAAGTGGGCCCGCAGGCAAATTCTGGCGCAAAGTCTATTTTTAGACTATGTCTATTTTTAGACATATGGAGCATGGTTCGGGGATTCCAGTTTGAGATTCTTGGAGCATTGGTCATGTTGGTAAAATAGATGAGACTCTATTTTTTAGGTCGAAGAGGTCGAAGGCTATTTTTAGACTGCCTCTCCTAAAAATATGGAAGTCAAATATTATTTACCCTTAATAATATTTGGACTCTAAACAACAGTTTACTCTCTTGGAGCACTTCAGTTCGAGCTACAGAAGTGGCTCATGCATCTGACAGAGGAATCACATGGTTCCCAAGGGTTTGATGGCATCATGCATGGTTGACTTCAGTTAGGACTTCAGTGGCAGAAGTTTGGTGGAGTTAATGAGACAGATAGTGGAGTTGTGTTCTATTTATTTTAGTTGAACTAGTTGAGATTAGTTTAACTAGCTAATCAATTATTTATGAGTGGAGTGATTTAAATATTATTTAATTCATTAATTAGTAACTCATTATTCAACTCAAGAACACATCAGTTCACTACAGTGCATGATCAGTTCAGTGGAGACCAGTGAAAGAGATAGATGAAAGGGTGGAGTTAGCTATCAGTGGCGACATCAGTTGTGCATGAGTTTTGCACCACACTTGGAGGATTTTTCCATGACAATTGCGCAGTCAAGCCAAGGAGATTCGAACCTTGGATCTCTATATAGACAGGCCTGGATTGCGCAATAGAGGCAAGGCAATTGGCGGTGAGTTTTGAACCAGTAACCTGTTCAAAACTGAGCTAGATTGTGTGTAACTTTATGAGAAAGTACTGAGTACTTGTGAGGGGTATTGTACTGAGTTTGTTACATGATTTCTCCATTATAATATACACAATAGCTGCGGGGTTTTCAGCTATAAGCTTTCCCCATACATACTGTGTTAATGTGTATGATGATTTGATGTGTTATCGCTTGATTTTATTTCCGCATGTTTGATGATCTGAGTGGAAGATATTATGTGTTGCATATAAATTCGAATTTTATTGATGCAGGAGCATCAAGGGTGTTTTTATTTTGTAAATATGTTAAAAGAGGGGTGTGATATTTTTTTAATATTTTATTAATTAATTTGATTAAAATAGGAAAATGTGAGGATTTTTGTAAATATCTTTTTATTAATAAAAGGATATGAGGGAATTTAATTAGTTGAAGGATTTTAGGGATAAAGAGCTATCCTTTAGGGATGTTGAGAGATTTAGGGGTTTGTTCAGGAATTGAAGGGATTGAGCATTTAATTAAATGATTTTTAAAATTGTATAAATAGGAGGGGTTTTTAGAGAAAAATACATTGAGAATAGTGAGAGGAGTAGAGAGCTGGTTGGGAACAACCAAGGCTGTGAGCCTTTGGTAAATTGTAAGGGCCATCAATCTGGAATATCAGGCCAAACAAAGTGTGTAAGTAATCTTGTTTTGATTTCAGATTATATATATACATTTTTTGATTGGTTGTGAAAGTTATAATTATTTCTGGTTAAATGTTTATATATGAGGAAATGATTGTTGGAAAATCGACCAAAGGAAACCTGTAATGAAAGAAATTGTGAGATGTCCAAGCTACAAGGGATTAATATAACATTTGTTATCTGTGCATGAATGATTTTTTTATATCGATCTGAATTCGATTAATTGCAAATGAAAAGAGGAGAGCACCAGCGTTTTAATACATTTTAAGTCTGCAGTGTCAAGCTTCTGTAATCCCGAGGAGTCGATAGCAGAATTGATATTCGTTAGTGCGTTGAGAGTGCCCAGTAAATATAAAATCATAAGCTTATAAGCAATCAAAGTGAGTTCGATTTAAAGAACTGTGGGTGAATGCGTTGATGCTATGAACTGATTGCCGGAATAGTCTTATGTAAAAACTGAATTCAATCTGTAGGAAGATCGATATTATCAGAGTTTGGAGGCGCTATAGTATAATTGTTAACTGGTAAATCGATTAAGTGTTTAATCTGCAGTGTGTTAGGCGCCGGTTTGATTCAATGAGTGGAACAGAGACTCCAATGAAATTCAGTCTACTTTGCAGTGTTTGAGCTTGAGGTTACATCCAGAAGTTTTTATGTTGAAATTGATTGGTGAATTGGAACGGAATGATGATAATGTAATGCAGAAAGCGTTGAGTTAATAATGGACAGCGCTAAGCTAATAATGCAGTGCAGGAAGCGTTAAACACTGATTTGGTATATGGACAGCGTTGAAGGCGTTAAGCACTGGAGATTCGTTGTTCTATCCAGGAATGTGTTAATGTTGAATGAGATTGCCGGATCGATTCTCATTTCTGTTATGAAATGACGGAGCACTATTCTCATGGTATTTTGTCTGCAAAGTAAGTATTAATTTGTGAATGAATTGCAGGGATTACGTAGCCAGGACTGCGTTTTGGATAGTGCTGGAAGTGATCTGTGGATCGAAGTCTGAAATGATCAAGTGGAGTTGGGTCTTATTGCTGGGTCAGTCGATTTGAATATCGATTTGTTTTGCATAAATTTTTGATACAAATCTTGAGTGTTGTTGTGGTGATCGATTGTAATTACCAGAAATTTCTAAATTCCAGATCTATTTAGATGTGTGTTAAACGTTTGATATTGACTTTGTGTGAAAGTGCTGAGGATTTGATAACAGTATGTCAAAGCGTAGTACAGCAAATGAAAGTAAAGGCAGAACGATGGCACGGCAATTGGTAACCATTGCAGACAAATTAACGCAGGTAAACAGAGTTTTGTATTAAAAATTGAAGTGAGACCGCTAGTACACTGAAATGGAAGAGGCGCACATATATTTGGTGCTTTGGCTGGTTGAAACAGGTAATTTTGTGCATGCAAATGATATTAGTGTTGTTTGAGGTTGAAAAGCATAAGTTCATTCTTTTGATTGAACTCAGTTATAAGTCATATTTGAACATTGATGTAAATGGAATTGATGAGAGAAGAGATTTAACATGGAGGTTGAAATGGTAGCAGGGCGCATCTTCTTCTTTGAGTTTTGATTTTAAACTCTGGCATTATAAAAATGAAAGTATAGTTGAGTGAATAGAGGATGATGCATGTGTATACAGAATTGAAAAACTTGGGATTATTTTAGATGGAAAGTATTTGAGTTTATAAATTGAGTTTGATTCCAAGCATGGTTTTTGTTAATCATGAGATTACAACATTATGAAACAAGCTTCCGCATAAAGAGTGAATTTGAAAGAAATTGATGATTTTGAATTGGGCAAAGAGAACATGTATGTTTATAAGCATAGACAAATTAAAGATCCTGGTATTGCAGGCTAGGCCTGCATCAATTTTTGGTATCAGAGCTTGGCTCTGTTGAAATGAAGAATGTTTGTTTTTCTGAATGAAGACAGAAGGTTTGTTGAACTGGAATGTATTTCTGAATGTGTGATGAATGATGAAGATCAGATGCATCATATACAATTGCAAGTGAACAAGAATGCAGGCAAGGGAGATCATATTCTAATCTGACAGTCAAGCAACCAGAATGCAGCTGAATGAAGGAAGAATCGTGCAGGTATTGGTTTGTTTAATTTTGAATTGGGTTTTACTGACAAGAAATGGATTGAGGATTGATGATTGCAGCAAAGAAGAAACTCAGCAAAGAAGGAATTATTGCTGACAGCTAAAGTTTGCCAGATCAAGCCAGAGGATTGGAAGAGAGAATCAGATTTTAAAAAAATCTGATTGACAGTAGTTGAATGTCGAGAAATTGTACAGAGGAAGCATAAATATTTGCTGAAACAGATTGCAGGAGTGGTGAGATTCCGAAGGTAATGGAAAGACAAGATCAGACGAGATCTTGGAGGTAAGATGATATGTTTTTGAAGAATAGAGTATTGTAGTCTTTGCATTGAAATATTATTGCAACTCCCAAAAGGCAATTGCTAACAGGTAAAGGAAGCTGGTGAAAGTTTCTAGGTGAAAACATAGAGGTGGCAGAACCTTGAGAAAATCCAAAAGAGATTGGATAAGGAAGACAGTTGTGAACAAGCAGATGAGTTGAAGCCACGAAGAGCAAAGAGAAGTGCTCAAAGGAGGTTCCAGAGAGAGAACCAATTGCTTTCCAAAAGACTGAGTGAGGATAGCTTAGTGAGGTAAGTGGCGGCAGGACAGGACTTGCTGTTGAAGAGGCTTTAGTGTAACTCATAGAAAAGTGAGTGAGGGACTCATAGAGATGGAAATGATGATGACTAGTGACAGTCGTCACAGAGGTTCTGAAATAAACCACAGCAGAAGACAAAAGGGAAAGGATGCCAAGGCAGTTGGCATACAGAGACAGTTAAGCAAAGAGGAATATGAAAGGGAGAAGGCTGAAATAGTAGTTCAGCTTGAGGTGTTAATGGAGATGTTGCAAATAAATGAGGAAGACCAGAAGCGTG
Organism: Pinus albicaulis; assembly: GCA_034641835.2. NCBI lineage: Eukaryota > Viridiplantae > Streptophyta > Pinopsida > Pinales > Pinaceae > Pinus > Pinus albicaulis. The sequence continues at coordinate 1,227,589,868 of CM076572.1, read as the reverse complement.
GTTATGTCATAAGAAAGAATTTGAGATGGCAGAGACTACAAGAGAAGTGGAATCATCAGGTAAATATGCAATTGATAAAGGAACTAAGGGAACTTGAACGGGTTATAGATGCCAGACAGAAGAAAGAGAAGCTCGAAACAGTTGAGCTACAGCAAAAGGAAGATGCTGAAGAAGATGTTGAAGTTTCAATATGTTACCCAGAGAGTGGACCATTACTTTTTGAAAGTGATGAAGAGCTGGAGGAGTTGAATCATATGAATGATTCAAAGCAGCCCAAAGACTTGATAACTGAAACATCAAACAAGACCGTAAGGTCTTGTGATTTTAAAACTGATGATTTGTGTGTGATTGCAGGTTTGGGAAAAGAGGACGAACATCTACTGAAGGATGTTAAGGAAGATTTAGCAGAAGAAAGACCATGTGAGGAAATGGAAGATCGTGTAAAATTTCCAAAGTCCACTCCGAGTAAAATCATTGAGTTATATCGAGAATTAGACTTTCAAAGGAGGAAATTGGAAGAACAGAGGATGAATGTCCAGGATAGATTGTTGATGAAGGATGACAAAGCAGTTGTCATAAATGATAATCAAGAAGAAATTGCAGATGAAATTGCAGGTGACAAGCAAAGGAATGTTGCAGAGGGAAAGGAAGTTTGGGAGGCCGCAACATTCATATTGACAGCTAGAGCAACATTTGAGGCAACATTTATAGTAGCAGCAGCAGAAAAGGTAATCAAGACAAGTGAAGAACAAGCAAGAATGAGAGTTCAGCAATCAAGAGATGGAAACAATCAGCAGACAGAGGACATACTGGACAGAGAAATTGAGTTGATAAGGAGGTTAATGATAAAAACATCCCAGAGAAAGACAGCCGAAAGAAAGAAAAGGAGCGACAACAAGAGAATGACAGTGAAAGATTGCAAGAGCAGAGCAAGTGGAGCATTACAACACAAAATATGGAAACCTGGAAGACAACAGCAGATGACAACAGCAGTGAAGCAATCGACAAGCACGGAAAGATTACAAAATAAAATTTGAGATCCAGGAGGAGATATCCAGACTTATGACCAGGTGGTCATGAATTTTCTTACATGGGGAGTCTGATGCAGGAGCATCAAGACCTTTTTCTCCATTTGTAAATATGGGGTGTGATAATATTAATTTGTAAATATGGGGTGTGATGATTTTTAAGATTTTATTAATTAATTTGAATTAAATAGGAGAAGGTGAGGATTTATGTAAATATCTTTTTATTAATAAAAGGATATGAGGAAATTTAATAAATTGAAGGATTTTAGGAATAAAAACCTATCCTTTAGGGATGTTGAGAAATTTAGGGGTTTGTTGAGGATTTTAAGGGATTGAGCATTTAATTAAATGATTTTTAAAATTGTATAAGTAGGAAGGGGTTTTGTGAGAAAAAGACATTGAGAATAGTGAGAGGAGTAGAGAGCTAGTTGGGAACAAACAAGGATGTGAGCCTTTGGTAAATTGTAAGGGCCATCAATCTGGAATATCAGGCCAAACAAAGTGTGTAAGTAATCTTGTTTTGATTTTAGATTATATATATACATTTGGTGATTGGTTGTGAAAGTTATAATTATTTCTGGTTAAATGTTTATATATGAGGAAATGATTGTTGGAAAATCGACCAAAGGAAACCTGTAATGAAAGAAATTGTGAGATGTCCAAGCTAAAAGGGATTAATATAACATTTGTTATCTGTGCATGAATGATTTTGTTATATCGATCTGAATTCGATTAATTGCAAATGAAAAGAGGAGAGCACCAGCGTTTTAATACATTTTAAGTCTACAGTGTCAAGCTTCTGTAATCCTGAGGGGTCGATAGCAGAATTGATATTCGTTAGTGCGTTGAGAGTGCCCAGTAAATATAAAATCATAAGCTTATAAGCAATCAAAAGGGAGTTCGATTTAAAGAACTGTGTGTGAATGCGTTGATGCTATGAACTGATTGCCGGAATAGTCTTATGTAAAAACTGAATTCAATCTGTAGGAAGATCGATATTATCAGAGTTTGGAGGCGCTATAGTATAATTGTTAACTGGTAAATCGATTAAGTGTTTAATCTGCAGTGTGTTAGGCGCCGGTTTGATTCAATGAGTGGAACAGAGACTCCAATGAAATTCAGTCTACTTTGCAGTGTTTGAGCTTGAGGTTACATCCAGAAGTTTTTATGTTGAAATTGATTGGTGAATTGGAACGGAATGATGATAATGTAATGCAGAAAGCGTTGAGTTAATAGACAGTGAGCTAATAATGTTGATCTGAGGAAGCGATTATCTTGATTAGGTATATGGTATTGAAAAGAAGGCGTTAAGCACTGGAGATTCATTGTTCTATCCAGGAATGTGTTAATGTTGAATGAGATTGCGGATCGATTCTCATTTCTGTTATGAAATGACGGAGCACTATTTTCATGGTATTTTGTCTGCAAAGTAAGTATTAATTTGTGAATGGTGCGGGTTTTCGTAGCGAATTGCGTTTTAAGGTTTGTCTTCAGTGATCAGTGGATCAAATCACAAAAATGATCAAGTGGAGTTGGGTCTTATTCTTTAAAGATTGATCGATTTGAATATCGATTTGTTTGCATACAAATTGATACAAATCTTGAGTGTTGTTGTGGTGATCGATTGTAATTACGAAATTTCTAAATTCAGGATCTATTTAGATGTGTGTTAAGCGTTTGATATTGACTTTGTGTGTGAAAGTCTTGGATTTGATAACGCTAACCTATAACTATCTGACAAATGAAAGTAAAGCGGAGATAATAGCAGATATTCAATTGGTAACCATTAGGAGACAAATTAAACAGCGAGATAAGCGAGTTTGTATTAAAAATTGAAGTGAGACCGCTAGTACACTGAAATGGAAGAGGCGCACATATATTTGGTGCTTTGGCTGGTTGAAACAGGTAATTTTGTGCATGCAAATGATATTAGTGTTGTTTGAGGTTGAAAAGCATAAGTTCATTCTTTTGATTGAACTCAGTTATAAGTCATATTTGAACATTGATGTAAATGGAATTGATGAGAGAAGAGATTTAACATGGAGGTTGAAATGGTAGCAGGGCGCATCTTCTTCTTTGAGTTTTGATTTTAAACTCTGGCATTATAAAAATGAAAGTATGGTTGAGTGAATAGAGGATGATGCATGTGTATAGAGAATTGAAAAACTTGGGATTATTTTAGATGGAAAGTATTTGAGTTTATAAATTGAGTTTGATTCCAAGCATGGTTTTTGTTAATCATGAGATTACAACATTATGAAACAAGCTTCCGCATAAAGAGTGAATTTGAAAGAAATTGATGATTTTGAATTGGGCAAAGAGAACATGTATGTTTATAAGCATAGACAAATTAAAGATCCTGGTATTGCAGGCTAGGCCTGCATCATGTATGTGATCAGGATAGTCTGGGTGGATAATTAATCATTATTCAGCAAATTTCTACAGTCATCTCCTTGCAAGATGGAAAAATATGCTTCACAAATCATTGGTCTTCCTTTTCAATAATAAAAACACCGAGTGATGATTAGCCTTCAAAGTGGTTTGCTCACGGTAAAAAAAATATCACAAGCATAAAGACCTCCAAAAACAGTCACCCACAGTTTTTCAAAAAGGCCTGGTCGATTTTGGGTTTGTTTTATTTTAAATATCACAAATGATAAGATTGGGGTTCATTTGTTGTTTCACAACCAACGCCCTTTTTTTTTCAAAAAGGGACTTACAAAAAAACCCTCACGAAAGTCACCACAAGGGGTATTAAATTGTTCACTTTCAAAAGAGGATGAGATACTGTTACAAACTCATTTGAAATTTTAAAAATGCAAACAAAGCCTCCCCTTAGCTGCTCACTGGACCGAAGAGATTTTTCGAGCAAGTTCATAGAATTTTTCAGGCTTGGAGACTACGCAGCACGCTTGGAAAATTGCACGGTGCGTTCAGGATCATATTTGTAAAGGAGCTGTGTGGTTGCGCGGTCCGCCTGTAGCAGTGCGCGGCGCGCCTGTAGGTGCCGATCACGACTGCCCATCATTAACCTGACAACTGTTCTGTTGCACAACGCCTTCTCATTTTAAACATGCTGGGCATGCTTCAATAGCCCAAACGCCTTCCAAAAGCCCTGAAAGCTGCTCAAACTTTTCAAACAAGGGCTGCCATCCATTTTTGAGGTATTTCTATCTACCTCCCTGGTATAGTCAAGTTGCTAAATGAGAGATCATTGCCATGTTTTCAAAACTAAATGGTGATCGAATAGAGAGGGTCTTGCTATAAATCAAAGTGATGTGTTAAATGTTTTAAAGAATTTTTTTACGGTGGGAGGTTAGTGGAGTGATTCATTAGTTTCAAAGAGCCTAGAGCTACCTTCAAGACTGTGATAAAACCATAACCTCTGTCAGCAAATGTAGTGGTGAAAATAGTGGTAAGGAGGGTTGATTTGTTTTTAAAATCCGAAGACTGCTATGGCTATGATTGCCCAAGGTTGACATAGTGGTAATGGTGTGTTTATGATGATGTCAAAGGGCCTAAAAAATTCCCTCAATACAGTGCTAAAACCATAAACCTGCAAGTCGAAATATACACAGTAGTAGAGGTTTGTAAAATTGTTGGAGGTGCCTTAACTGTGATAAGGCAAAACCATAAACTCTGTCAGCTATATTTTAGTGGTGAAAGCAGTGGTAAGAAGGGTTGAACTTTTGTTTAAGGTCCGAGTAACAACAGTGATCATATATAAATTGCTTTGTCACTTTCAAAAGTCCTCTCTGTGTGGTGAAAAACAAAATTAGTGCTACCTCTTTATCCATGAAACAGATTACGGTGAATGAAGCTGTTAAATCAGATTGAATGTTTTTCTATCTAACTGTGTGCGAGAAATAGTGAACACAAGGAGGGTGTTTTGATTGGGAGGAGTATTTTTCCTCTGTCTAAATACTAGGTTGCCTTGCTTACACCAAAACACCAAGAGCTCTGTGACCTTACCCAAACACAAAAATCACTTGACTATGTATACCTTTTATTTGACTGTGTGCTTGTTATTTAAACTATTTTTTGATTGCCACACAAAAGGGGAAAGGCAGTGATTTGGGGAAAAATTTGCCTTGATCAAACAGTGATTGACAAAGAAGACAGAGTTGTGTTTGAGAAAACATTTTAAAAAAAAACCTTTTGAGGCAGTTTGGTTTTGCAGAGAGCATCCAGAACAAGATGCCCCCCAGGCAGGATAGTAGGAGTGGCTTGCATAAGAGATTTGAGCCTACTTCCACTGAAGAAATGAATGCCCACCCATCAGTCTTGTTCAATTTCCATGAGGTTGGGTGTTTAGATTTTTGTCAAAGAGTGCAAGAGGTGAAGATCTTTTCTCCTTTGACACACCTTTGCGCTTTGAGGTTTCGAGACAAGCATTTCCAGCTGGCAAGCCTTGTCTTCAAATTCTCTCCAAGGTCCATCTCCAAGGCCACTAAAATCCCCTATATTGGGGAAAAGTGGTTTAAACAAAGCCATTTGGACTCAAAAGATTAAAAGCCCTTTCTAAAGCCTGAGCACAAATATTCATGTCCTTCTATTTTCCCTTTCTCATATATTTTAGCCAGCTACACCCCCCTCATGAAGATCATCATGAAATACTTCACTTGTGAGGGAAGATTCTCCCGTATCTATGCCTATCACATTCGACTGCTCATACATTTCACAAGGACAAAGTTGCTAAATCTTCCTTTCTTCTTACACAAGAGCATTGAGAAAATGGCTTCCACTATTCAGAAGAAGCCTCCTTCACAGCAAACCACCTGCCTCTTCCACCACTCTCTCATCAAAGTCATCATCCTTCATCAGCTTTAAAAGAGGGAGGTCTCTTGGGATACTTTCATCACCCATCCAGATTTCTCCTTTGTCCCTCCAGTTCATACATCCCCTACACCTCCTACTCACCATCCTTCGCCTTCTTCTAGCAGACCTATTCCCAAATATCTCAAGTTTACTACATAACAAACAAAGGAGCCTAAAGAAGGAGAAGAGAGTGACCATGAGGAGGAAGAAGGACATGAGAAGGAAGAGGAAAGTAATGATGAGCAACAACAAAGGGATGAAAAAGAAAGTGCTGAACAGCAGCATCACAGTGAGGCAGAACAGGAGCAACATGAAGACGTTGAACAAGGGCATGAGAGTGATGAACAGGGGTAGCCAAAGGGTGATAAACAGGGGCAGCCAAAAGATGCTAAATAGGAGCAGCATGAAAGTGATGAACAGGGGCAGCCAAAAGATGACACATAGCAGCTACAGTAGTATGAATAGGGGCAGCCACAACATGTTACACAGAAGCTACAGGATGAGGGACAGTAGCCTCATAAAAAGGAACAACAACCTCAAGAAGAAGAGGAGAATCATGATAAACATTTTCAAAGTAGTGAGGAGGACAGCCCTCAAAGGGAGATGCAAAAAGACAGCCTAGGAATCCTTGAAGAGAGCCAAGACATTGGCAAAAATGAAGGGAAAAGTGACAAGGGTAAATATCCCATGGAGCATGTGCTAGCTGCCTGTCCAAGGCAAGGGGCCATGCTCTCTTCTCCGAAAGTGGCCAAGCCCCAGACAGCAAATAAAAGGGTGCCTAGAGTCGTAACTCCAAATGTGACTAGGGCCCTTTGAAGCAAGGGAAAATTGCCAAAGAAGCCCATGGTCGAATTGCCCAAGAGGAAGAGTACTAGAAGAGCCACCCAAAGCAAAGGGAAGGGCAAGGAAAAAAGTAGTCATGAACAGGAAAGGGAATTCGAAATCATCCAAATCCAAAGTGATGATAGCGATAATGAAGCCCGAATCCTAGAAAATCTCTTGATCCATAGAGAGAGCCAAATTGATGCCTTGAAGGCTGATCTTCATAGAGCTAGGAACTTCAATCAATTTTTTCAAGTTCAAAACAAGCAGATGAGTGTCCATATGGCTATTTATGAGACACAAGCAATCAAATACAAGAAGGAGGCCTCCAAAGCACAAGTGAGGTTGGAAGAACTCATGGGTGAGTTCATTGAAAGTGAAGGCGAAGATCAGCCTAGGCGAAAGAGGCCAAGAACCATGGGGCTAAAAAAGGCCCTTGAGAAGCAAAAAGAAGAAGAAAATGCCCTTCTCCAATCTACCCCTCTCACTGCATTGTTCGAACAAGAGATAGAGAAAAATTGGGCGGCATGGCTTGAGAGAGTTAATGATCACTTGGAGAGAAAATTGGAGAAGGAAAACAGGGACTTGGACTTTCAACGGAGGATGACGGGGCATTATAAAAAGCTAAATCAGTTTGCCCCGCGGAAGTTGAAGGTTGCTCAAGGAAAACTCAAAGAAGGCAAAGGGAAGTGCTCGGAACAAAAATTGAGGAAAGACACCTCAAGACTCCAAATCTTGGCCTCTGCTTCACAACATGTTTCTTAAAACACTAGAGGGTCATGATCGCCAAGTTTGGGCGAAATTTGACATATTTTGGTTTTTTGTCATTTTTGGGTTTTTGGCCAAAAATCATGGGCATCGCCATTTCTGTTTGGGGCATCATAAAAGGATGAGGATGGTATCATTGGATGCCATAATTTTAGTAGCACATACTCAGAGATTTTCAGGACATTTCAAGATCATTTGCTCCCCCAAAATGGCGAAAAATGCTCGCTTTTTCTACACTTTGCCCGGTTTATCAGCAAGGCTTATTTTTTGGGTTTTTACACATCGGCCTGTTTTTGGAGGACTTCTAGTGTTCAGTTGGGAGAAAAATAAAAATTTTCAGAAAGTAGACACTCAGAGCTTTCCAACGAGCTATCATGAGCCTCATTTCGACATCGGGAAGGCTTCCAAACGTTGCCTTTCAGGGGACCTTTTGCTGATGTATTTTTTGAGTATTTTTGTAAAAATTGAACCTTTCAAAACTGTTTTTTCCTCATGTGCGTTTAGCTATTTTTGCACATGAGAAGTTATGAAAAGTCAATTTATTTGCCTCTTTTAGCATTTTTTGGATATTTTATGAGATATTTTGTGCCTTGGGCTTTGCAAAGCCTCAAGGACAAAATAAGATATTTTGGATAGGCCAATGAGATTGCAAGTTGAACTAAGAGGTTTTCCTCACTTTGGCCTATATATTCCAAAATATTTCATTGTAAACCAGGCTGAACTTGATGAATAGAAGCAATATATGGTCATATAAGCTTTGGAAGAAATACTTGTCTCATGCTTTTGGATAGTCTCTTGGATGTTCTTGGATGATGAAAGAGGATTGTTGTTGGATTCCATGACTTGGTAGAATGGTATAGTGTCTCTCTCTTTGTTTTGTTTCCTATTTTTCATTCATAAATCCATGTTCTTTCTTGCTATAGGACAGTAGAGAACAAATTTGAGACATGCCCTTGGAGGCACCTCAAATTTCCTGTTTCTTCATAGCTTCCATGTTTTCTTCATTCTTAGTCACATTAAAAAATTCTTGATTGCTCTTTAATAACTTAAGGATATTGTTGCTTGTTTCATTCATGGTTTTATGCATGCTAAGTATGATTTACGGTATGCCCTTCTTACTCATGGCTAGCCATAGCTCCATCCATGAAATTTCTCTTTGACTGATTAGATTGTCATTTGTTGAACCAAGGAGGTCTTGTTCTGATCTTGCCCTTTGCCTAAGACTATGCAATCTTGTTTTCAAAGTGCCCAATAACTTGAAGTACTGTGTTTAGGCATTTCGGCATAGTGATTTGAGTTGTTTGTCTGTCTTAAGTGTATTTCCCCAAAGTCTGATAGCCATTTCCCAAAGTTAGAGAGTTATATATCTCTATGCATGGCTTGAATGTTTATTTCTATGTATTGATTAGCTTATAGTTACATTTCTCATGATTAATGGTTTTCCCTACCATGTTTATGTCAGATATTAAACTAGTTATGCTTGGAATCCTTTGTTATTCACAAACTTGACGTCCATCTTACTCCATTTTTCCCAAAGATCCATTTTACCTAGAATCAAATCGGCCCTTCAACAACCTTATATCACCACCTGATAGCTTTCTTGACCTCTTCGACCCCATATCCCAGTTGATCTAACATATTTTTACCTATTTTATATCTTTGATCAGTTTCATCCCTCACAACCTAAAAACCAAAACCAAAAAACCTACTTCATAACTAGCCTAAAATCAAAACAAAATAAGCAAACACATAGATATCCCTTACACAAATAGAGAGAGCCCTCTCTGAGTCTAGGAAGGCTAGGTCCTTGGGCTCCAAAGACTAGTTTGATGTTACACTGTCATTTGGCTTGCTAATCAGCCAAATCACGGGACACTAACATAATGGCGATCATAGTGGGACTAACTGAATACATAACAGTCTAGCAAACTCTTGTAGATTCATTAGTCTTTAAAACTTAAACAGGCAAGCAGTCCATAAAATAATTTAGAGTAAACTCTTTTTGTTATAGCCACCCTAGCAAAGTGATGAAACAGGTTTAGAATACTTTAATAAACCATAGGCTGCACATAAAACTCAAAAAACCCCAAAACATTCCCAGATTGGCTTTTCCCTAGTTACTGGTGGTGGACCATAGCTACATCTTTACAAAAACAATCAATTTCCACCTGGAAACTCCACTAGCCTCCAGTAGGCCTAAAAAACTCCATAAAAGACCAAAAAATTCATAAACCATACCTTTCTGCTAACTCATCCTTCCAAAAAATTAAGCTTAGGGTAGAAGCTCTGTAATCAGTGACAAACTAAGTATAACTTAGCGATTCAGAAAACCTCGCCTAAAACATAGGAGATAAGCAGAAGTCTTCTTGCCAAAGAGAACCATTAGCTTGTCCATACAGCCTAGCAAACTGTTGAAACCAAGTGAATCACTCTTCTTTGCAAGTTTCCATCCCAACGTTTTCTATAAAACTTTTTCCCGAAAGCATCTTTGATAGTATTGGTGGTGGACCATAGTTCCCATAGAAATCCACCTGGCGACTCCACTATTCCATCTTTTTTTTTTACCATCCTTCACATTAGTAGAACCCTAGAGAGGCCATCCATTCAAAACAATCACAAATACCATCCTCTTTAAACTCTAGACCCGAAATCTGGCTTCACGAAGAATCAACACCAGATCTCATCCAGACCCAAACCCCCCTATCATAGTAGATGACCCAGAGAAGATTATGTGGCAAGCTTCCGAAACTGGCAATTTAGCTACCGATAGGTCCATCTGTAAAGCAAGATCAGTACCTGAACATCTCACTGCCTTGAAGGATTCCCCCTTTGACTTAAAATCAGCAAAAACCCTTTTTAGAAGCAAGTCACAAAGTAAGATATAATTTGATGATCTTGAGCCCCTAGATCTGCCACAGAGTCCTAGTAGAGAAGCCTCACCTACCATACCTCCCGACTTTCAGCTTCTCCATCACTTTGGCTCCTACCACCCCAGATCTGCTCAAAATCAGATCACTAGTCCAAGTACATCCGCCACACCTATCCAAACCACTATTGTTCGAATCACCTTAGCTCATCCCACAAGCCCTCATTTTTTACATCATCCATTAGCTCCCATCATGGTAGCCTGGTATGCACCTTTAGTGCTGCCACAACCTTTGGCTCCCTTAAAAAATGACCATCAAGCCAAAATCCCACACTTTACCGGAGTGTATACTACCATAGCTTAACAACATGTAGATAGGATTAGCGATGCCTTTGAATACATGGAAATAGAAGACGAGACCATCAGAATGAGGATGTTCGCCCAAAGCCTGGGTGGAGAACCCAAAAAATGGTTTAAGAGCTTAACTCCAAACAACATCCACAATCTCCCAGAACTCTACAAAATCTTCATAAACAAGTGGGAAATCTGAAAGAACCCCATTCAAATCCTGTCAGAGTATAAAAATCTAAAACAAGAAAATGGGGAAAGTGTCCAGGGATGCTGCACGAGGTTCAACAGTGTGTATAACGCCCTCCCACCTCACTTCAAACCCCCACTTGGTTCAGCCTTGGAAAAGTTCCCCGAGGATTTTGACCCAGACATGACTTATCAGCTAAGAGACAAGGACCCCCTTACCTTAGAGGAAATGCAAAAAGTAGCCATAAGGGTAGAAGCCAACTTAGTAGAAAAAAGAGCTAGGACTAGATCAGAAAGGAAAGTCACCTACCAGGAGGAGGTCTCCACTTCAGCCCCTTCCTTAGATCCTAGAATAGATGACTTAGTTAGGTCCATGGCCAAAATGTGGGAAAAGATAAGTGAAAAGACCCCTCTTAGGGACAACCGGCCAAACCCTCCAAACAGAAACCGGAACCAAAATTTTAGGAGGAAACAGCCTCAAAACAAACCAAGGGAAAATGAACAACAAATTAGGCCACCATTTAATGAAAATTATGTGGAAGAAGATGATAGGGATATAGAACCCATTGATGAAAATCATTTGAACCTCATAGGGTCTGATAATGAGAGTGAGGTGTACCTCACAGAATAAGAACAAGCATTCTTCTCTCCGAATCAAGATGAAACCAACTATGAAGATCCCGAGGATCCTGCAATAGATTTTCAGAATGCCATAGTAGAAGCTCACAAGAAGTATGACCTTAGAACCAGAAAAAACCAAGACAACTCCAAGAAAGACAGCTCAGACACTGCTAAAACCCCTGATACCATCCTTAAGAAAGCAGTGAACAGCAACAAAATCATGGTCAGGAAAATGAACAAAACAAAGATAGAGTTACCCAAACTAGTCTTGACTCAGATGCTCCTAGTACTTCCACAAAGATTCCCGAGGTAGCTGTGACAAACAAAATCCCAAAACAAAGCCAACAAACTCAGAACATAGAGAAAGTCATGGCTGAAAAAGTTGAAGAGAACCTGTCTAAACTACAAGTACCTTTTAGTTTTGAGGGAGAAATCGCCAAAATAAAGATTACCATGCCTCTCACTGAACTTATCGCCCAAGGCTCTTATAAATCCCAAGTGTTAAAAGTCCTCAATATAGGAAATGATGCAAACACCCTTAATCTAGCTTATGACACTCATGAAATGTTGTTTGGTCCGAAAATAGAAGGGAAATTCCAAGAGGGAACCACTCTTCCCTTTTACATCAGTCCGAACATCCATGACCAAATCCTTCACAATGCCATGCTAGACTCCGGTGCCTCACATAATCTTATGCCGAAGGTTGTAATGGAAATATTAGGCCTAGAAATCACAAGACCATACAAAGACTTATATTCATTTGATTCTAGTAGAGTCAAATGTCTAGGCTTGATCAAAGATATTTGTTTTAGTTTGGCCCAAGTACCTACAAAACATCTGATCATGGACATAGTGGTTGCAGACATCCCTCCCAAGTACAGAATTCTTCTATCCAGATCTTGGGGAGCCAAGCTCCAAGGAAATATTCAACTTGATATGTCCTACGCCACCATTCCTGTGTTTGACCAAACAAGAATACTCTATCGAGAGTCACACATGAAATACATGATCAGTAGCTAAGAGAGGCCAGATAATATCCCAATGTATTCCTTGCATTTTGACCTGAACTATTTTATTCTACACACTGATGAGGAACTTGAAGAGAAGTTAGAATAAATTGAAACAAACTTAGGTCCACCACATCAGCTGCCCCTAATTCTCTATGATGAACTAGACACTCAAAACTACCATGATCATGAACAACTATGTCTTGAGGAAAGTAAGTGTGTTCCTTTTGAAATAGGAATAGAGCAAGAAGCACAAACCATTATGTACTATCAAGTGAATTCCTCAAACCTTAGTCAAACATCAGCAGTAACATCAGGAAACTTTTTGAGAACAAAGGCATTAGAAGACTTACATATCACAAACCTTTTCAAAAATCAGGAGCAGGGAAGCTTAATGTTCTTGCCATACCTCAAGGATTTACCATCGCATAACTCTACCACTGCAAATGAAACCTTGACTGTAGCCATAACAACTCAAAATCCAGAAAAAATGCCTGATAAACTTCTTATGAGAGGAGATGATGACTGCAGTCTGAATACACCTGAGTTACTTGAACTGGCTAACATCCTGTCACTCCACCAAAGACTTAGAACTGCTAGAATTGGCAATCTCATTCAAAATACTACTTCATACAGAGAAAACAGTGAGAAACACTATGCCACTGCCATCACTCCAAGAAACAACTTCGACAAAAGAAAATACAAAAATCTGAACCAATCAGTAATAATCAAAGATAAAATAGCTAGTCATAGGATCTGTTTTGATTTTAGAAACACTAATACACATCCTTGTAACAGAAATTTTGTCCTTCCTGCCCAAGACCATGATATACCGATGATAAGTGTTTTTAATCATATGTCTTTGCAAGACGATGTTTCAGGTTATAGCCAAATTATTCCCTTGCAAAGTAGACAGCTCAAAGTTTTTTTCCAGTTTGCTGGAAGTAGTTCCAGTTTCAGACTCAGAATTGCAAAACCACCGGATACAAAAAATATGCTCCTAAAAGCCATGTTTCCAGTCCTAAATTTCTGCATGTTGACATACCTTGATGATGTCATTATATATTTCAATAATTACAAAGAATATATGCATTACTTGAAAAAGATGTACAGTAAAGGAAGGAGTGGAAATCAGAGATATCAAGAGGTATAGCGGGAAGATACGGGTTTGTTCAGAGATTCTTGCATGAATCCTTATGTCATTCTTGAAAGAGAAAATTTTCCAAATTTCTCTTTTCAAGAGCTGAGTGGACCAAGAGTGGTAGGAGATCCTTATGAGGATAATATTCTTAAGTTTCGCCATTTCCAAGATTTCTGAGTTTAAAACATTTTCAATCTTTGTATATACCATTGTTTGAAAAATAGATAAAAAGCAGAAAAGTCAAAAACAATAGAAAATAGAAAAGAGGGCAATCTAAAAAATAGAAAGAAGGCCCCATGTTCAAAAAATAGTCATTCAGAAAGCGCGCAAGCCTAAATGCCGCTACTAATTCTCAAGTGTCTTATTCAGTGATCTAGCCTAATCATAGCTAAGCATGTTTTAAATTTATTTGCTGATAAGTTAGTGAGTGGAAAATATGGTCAACATTGTGTAAGCTTGACTTATCAAAGAGATTAGATTAGGAAAAGATACTAGTTCCACATGCTCAAAACAGAACCAAAGAGGGAAGCAGGGATGAAAAACAAATTGTGCATCCTAGACCCGTTTTTCCTAGTTTCCATTTTATGCAAAATAATATTTGTGTGAAGCGTGTCTTTCATGCTGCAAGTACATGAAAAATCAGACTGTCTAACCCTGATTTGATCATTTTCCAATTTCATGTTTAGATTAGAGAACAAAATCCTGTCAAACAGCTTAACCTTGACAGTTGATCTAGCATAGGTAGAGTAATGAAGGAGTTCATCAGCTAAATCTAAACTCCCAACAGATATAAGTGTAGAACTATATAGGTTCATTTTTCAAAAAAATATATATATTGTCAAAGGGTTGCTAGTCCAAATGCACCCAAAAGAAGAAAAAATGTTAGGAAAGATAGTGGGGTAGGTAGAAATATCATTGATGCTAATCATGCTGTCAATTTTAAGAAATAGCATCAAGGAAGAATGGAATTTGCGCCAATGGATAAGGCACTGGTCTTCATGAGCCAAAGATCTGAGATTCTGGACACCTCCTAAAAAGGAGCTGCCCTCCCCAAATGGAGCCACTATTAGTCATCAGTATTTTTCACTTGTTGGTGATGACTAGTTGTAACAGCCAAGTTTCCTAGCAGCTGATCTAAAAAATTGTCAAATTTTCCAGCTGGAAAACACCCATAAACATTTTTTTCCCTCCTACCTTTTCAATCTGCCCATGACGAGATGAAACCTCGTTATCAAGCCCTATCTAGCCTCATCCATACTAGCTTGTCCATCAGCTCCAAAGAAAACAATCCAAATCTGTCCAAAAAGTCCCCCGTAAGTTAGGTAGTGGCTCTTTAGGCATTTCTCTCTTGGGAAATTATCCTAAAAGCCAAAGAACCTCTATCTGCTACAGACCAATCATAACAAAAATTCATATTCTGCAAATAAAGTTGGTTATACCCTTAAGTCGCGCCACTAATAAACCCTCAAGTCTCAGCAATACATGTACCATAGGTCAAACTGATTTTAGGTGGTTTCACAGTGTTTTAATGGATCTTTCAAGAACAGAAGTATACCAGCATTCCTAGAAGACAATATTTGGTTCCACATGAGAAGACAACTGCTTCTCATGTGATTTTGAGCCTGGGATGTAGCTACAGGGCAGAGAGTTGTTTCATTAAGCTCCTGTGATCACAGTCAAAGGTTAGTAAATTATGAATTACTAGAAGTGCTTTGCAAATACTATCCAAACTACTTATGATGCCTAAAGAAAGCATAGAGACATTTGAAAAGCATAATTACATGTCTCAGAGAAGTGCTCATCTTAATTATTATCAATTTGTCATTCTTCATTGGCTCAAGCATGAAAATACAGTGAAAGGAAAAATAACACTGTTAAAAGCTGATGAGATGGCATGACTGAAAAACCTCCTTCATCTATAAGCAGAGGGTTTGAGGACAAAAAAACCTCCTTTATCTATAAGCAGAGGGTTTGAGGACAGAGTTTGATTTTAAGAATTGCACTGACTATAAGGCAATTTTGATTGGGCACAGTGAGACAACAACTAAAGGTTTCTGAAATAAAAGTGATGATTAAAGGCAGAGGCAAAGCAGTGGGCTTTTAAAATTGGTTTGCATTAGTTTCACTATTATTTTAATTACAAGGTAAAGCTAATGGGTTGATCATAAATGAAGAAATATTATTAAGCAGATGGCCAAAAGAGTCAAACAATCTTGGGCTCAAACTAACTTCTGCCATCATGTATAAAGAAAACCACTATCAGTATGTTCATCAAACACTCTTCATTTGGTTGAGACAGAGGTTGAAAGGAAACCAGGCATTTTTCAAAGTAGGCCTCCTTCATCTATAAGAAGAGGGCCAGAGCATTGATTGATTTTAGGGTTTTCACTGATCAAGAGACAAATTGTAAGAACAGTAGGAGACAGTTGAAGGCTTCTTAACAGAGAAATGATGTCAAAAACAAAGGGAAAGCATGAGTACTATAACTATCATAGAAGTTGACTTATCTCCTATCAAATTTTGCTTTCAAAGACAGTCTGGAGCCAAAAATGAACAAACCTTGCTAAGGGGTGTAATTTCCTTAAAAGTTACAAAGACTCATCTCCTTGATAAACAGGCTTAACATTTAGTCTTTGTTCCTTTAAAAAAAATAGAGTTGAAAAGTAGTTGAAATCAGTTGGGTTAGACACAGACCAAAGAGTGATGATTATTTTTCAAAAGGTACTGTTCTTCCTGTACATGAAGAATTTTCTTTCAATAACTCATCACAGTGGACAAGGAGGCAATTCGAGCTTATTTTTCCCAAAAAAGGCATTGCAACTAAACACATAGGCTCATAAATACGTAAGAAGGATTATGGCATGAGTTTCAAGTTCTGGAACAACATTCAAAGCCAATAATGCATGCTACTGTTACAAATGAAGGCATTTTCCTTATGAAAATAGGTCAAAGGTACCTTGCTGCTGCATTTTTAGTAGAGGAGAAGTTTTTAAAAGAAGTGCCCTCTTGATGGACAGATGATAGTAAAGCTTAGGTGAGTACAACTGGTTTTCACCTCACAATCAAAGGAAAAAGTCATTTGGAGAATACATCTACAGTCCCTGTATGGATTTGAGCCAGGTTCCCTCTAACAAGCAGATACAATCATAAGGAACAGAAACTGTCAAATTAATTTTTAAAGAGATAAGTCATCTCCTTGCAAAATGGAAAAAGATGCTTCACAAATCATTAGTCTTCCTTTTCAATAATAAAAACACTGAGTGATGATTAGCCTTCAAAGTGTTTTGCTCATGGTGAAAAAAATATCACAAGCATAAAGACCTCCAAAAACAGTCACCCACAGTTTTTCAAAAAGGCCTGGTCGAGTTTGGGTTTGTTTTATTTTAAATATCACAAATGATAAGATTGGGGTTCATTTGTTGTTTCACAACCAACGCCCTTTTTTTTTCAAAAAGGGACTTACAAAAAAACCCTCACGAAAGTCACCACAAGGGGTATTAACTTCACTTTCAAAAGACGATGAGATACCGTTACAAACTCATTTGAAATTTAAAAAATGCAAACAAAGCCTCCCCTTAGCTGCTCACTGGACTGAAGAGAGTTTTTGAGAAATTTCACAGAGTTTTTTAGGCTTGGAGACTGCGCGGTGCGCCTGGAAAAGTGCGCAGCGCGTTCAAGATCAAATTTGCAAAGGAGTTGTGTGGTTGCGCGACGCACCTATAGGTGCCGGTCACGACTGCCCTTCATCTACCCGACAACTGTTCTGTTGCGCGGCGCCTTCTCATTTCAAACATGTCGCGCATGCTTCAATAGCCCAAACGCCTTCCAAAATCCCTGAAAGCTGCTCAAACTTTTCAAATAAGGGCTATCATCCATTTTTGAGGTATTTGTATTTGCCCCCCTGGTATAGTCAAGTTGCTAAATGAGATATCATTGCCATGTTTTCAAAACTAAATGATGATCGAATAGAGAGGGTCTTGCTATAAATTAAAGTGATGTGTTAAATGTTTTGAAGAATTTTGTTATGGTGGGAGGTTAGTGGAGTGATTCATTAGTTTTAAAGAGCCTAGAGCTACCTTCAAGACTGTGATAAAACCATAACCTCTGTCAGCAAATGTAGTGGTGAAAACAGTGGTAAGGAGAGTTGATTTTTTTTTGAAAATCTGAAGACTGCTGTGGCTATGATTGCCCAAGGTTGACATAGTGATAATGGTGTGTTTATGATGATGTCAAAGGGCCTAAAAACTTCCCTCAATACATTGATAAAACCTTAAACCTGAAAGTCAAAATATACACAGTAGTAGAGGTTTGTAAAATTGTTGGAGGTGCCTTAACTGTGATAAGGCAAAACCATAAACTCTGTCAGCTATATTGTAGTGGTGAAAGCAGTGGTAAGAAGGGTTGAACTTTTGTTTAAGGTCCAAGTAACAACAGTGATCATACATAAATTTCTTTGTCACTTTCAAAAGTCCTCTCTGTGTGGTAAAAACAAAATCAGTGCTACCTCTTTATCCATGAAACAGTTTATGGTGAATGAAACTGTTAAATCAGATTGAAGGTGTTTCTGTCTAACTGTGTGTGAGAAATAGTGAACACAAGGAGGGTGTTTTGATTGGGAGGAGTATTTTTCCTCTGTCTAAATACTAGGCTGCCTTGCTTACACCAAAACACCAAGAGCTCTGTGACCTTACCCAAACACAGAAATCACTTGACTGTGTATACCTTTTATATGACTGTGTGCTTGTTATTTGAATTATTTGTTGATTGGCATACAAAAGGGGAAAGGCAGTGATTTGGAAGGAGCAGAGACCTGATATCAAAGAAACATTTCACACAGCATTTGAGGAAAAATTTTCCTTGATCAAACAATGATTGACAAAGAAGACAGAGTTGTGTTTGAGAAAACATTTAAAAAAAAAACCATTTGAGGCAGTTTGGTTTTGCAGAGAGCATCTAGAAAAAGATGCCCCCTAGGCAAGACAGTAGGAGTGGCTTGCATAAGATATTCAAGCCTACTTCTACTGAAGAAGTGAATTCCCACCCATTAGTCTTGTTCAATTTCCATGAGGTTGGGTGCTTAGATTTTTGTCAAAGAGTGCAAGAGGTGAAGAGTTTTTCTCCTTTGACACACCTTTGCGCTTTGAGGTTTCGAGACAAGAATTTCCAGTTGGCAAGCCTTGACTTGAAATTCTCTCCAAAGTCCATCTCCAAGGCCACTAAAATCCCCTATATTGGGGAAAATTGGTTTAAACAAAGCCATTTGGACTCAAAAGATTACAAGCTCTTTCTAAAGCCTGAGCAAAGAGATTCATGTCCTTCTATTTTCCCTTTCTCATATCTTTTAGCCAGCTACGCCCCCCTCATGAAGATCATCATGAAATACTTCACTTTTGAGGGAAGATTCTCTTGAATCTATGCCTATCACATTCGACTACTCATGCATTTCACAAGGACCAAGTTGCTAAATCTTCCTTTCTTCTTACACAAGAGCATTGAGAAAATGGCTTCCACTGTTCAGAAGAAGCCTCCTTTAGAGCAAATTGCCTGCCTCTTCCACCACTCTCTCATCAAAGTCATCATCCTTCATCAGCTTTAAAAGAGGGAGGTATCTTGTGATAATTTCATCACCCATCCAGATTTCTCCACTGTCCCTCCCATTCATACATCCCCTACACCTCCTACTCACCATCCTTCGCCTTCTTCTAGCAGACCTATTTCCAAAAAGCTCAAGTTTACTACATAACAAACAAAGGATCTTGAATAAGGAGAAGAGAGTGACCATGAGGAGGAAGAAGAACATGAGCAGGAAGAGGAAAGTAATGATGAGAAGCAGCAAGGGGATGAAGAAGAAAGTGCTAAACAACAGCATCACAGTGAGGCAGAACAAGAGCAGCATGAAGATGCTGAACAAGGGCATGAAAGTGATGAACAGGGGCAGCCAAAGGGTGATGAAGAGGGGTAGCAAAAAGATGCTGAACAGGAGCAGCATGAAATTGATGAATAGGGGCAGCCAAAAGATGACACACAGCAGCTACAACAGTATGAATAGGGGTAGCCACAGCATGTTACACAGCAGCTACATGATGAGGGACAACGACCTCATAAAAAGGAACAACAACCTCAACAAGAAGAGGAGCAGCATGATAAACATCTGCAAAGAAGCGAGGAGGACAACCCTCAAAGGGAAATACAAAAAGATAGCCTAGGCATCCTTGAAGAGAGCCAACACATTGGAAAAAATGAAGGGCAAAGTGACAAGGGTAAAGAGCCCATGGAGCATGTGCTAGCCGTCTCTCCGAGGCAAGGTGCCATGCTCTCTTCTCAGAAAGTGGCCAAGCCCTAGAAAGTAAAGAAAAGGGTGCCTAGAGTCGTAACTCCAAATGTGACTAGGGCCCTCCGAAGTAAGGGAAAATTGCCAAAGAAGCCCATGGTCGAATTTCCCAAGAGGAAGAGTACTAGAAGAGCCACCCAAAGCAAAGGGAAGGGCAAGGAAGAAAGCAGTCATGAATAGGAAAGGGAATTCAGAATCATCCAAATCCAAAGTGATGATAGTGATAATGAAGCCTAGATCCTAGAAAATCTCTTGATCCATAGAGAGAGCCAAATTGATGCCTTGAAGGCTGATCTTCATAGAGCTAGGAACTTCAATCAATTTTTGCAAGTTCAAAACAAGCAGATGAGTGTCCATATGGATGTTTATGAGACACGGGAAATCAAATACAAGAAGGAGGCCTCCAAAGCACAAGCGAGGTTGGAAGAACTCATGGGTGAGTTCGTTGAAAGCGAAGGTGAAGATCAGCCTAGGCGAAAGAGGCCAAGAACCATGGGGCTAAAAAAGGCCCTTGAGAAGCAAAAAGAAGAAGAAAATGCCCTTCTCCAATCTACCCCTCTCACTGCATTGTTCGAAAAAGAGATAGAGAACAATCGGGAGGCATGGCTTGAGAGAGTTAATGATCACTTGGAGAGGAAATTGGAGAAGGCAAACAGGGACTTGGACCTTCAACGGAGGCATTATAAAAAGCTAAATCAGTTTGCTCGGCAGAAGTTGAAGGTTGCTCAAGGAAAACTCAAGGAAGCCAAAGGGAAGCGCCCGGCACAAAAATTGAAGAAAGACACCTCAAGACTCCAAATCTTGGCCTCTACTTCACAACATGTTTCTGAAAATCCTTGAGGGTCATGATCACCAAGTTTGGGCAAAATTCAACATATTTTGGTTTTTTGTCATTTTTGGGTTTTTGGCCAAAACTCATGGGCATCGCCATTTCAGTTTGGGGCATCATCAAAGGATGCGGATGGTATCATTGTATGCCATAATTTTAGGAGCACATACTCAGCAATTTTCATGACATTTGAAGATCATTTGCTCTCGCAAAATGGAGAAAAATGCTCACTTTTTCTACACTCTGCTCGGTTTATCAGCGAGGCTTATTTTTTGGGTTTTTACACACATGCCTATTTTTGGAGGACTTCCAGTGGTTATTTGGGCACAAAATGAATATTTTCAGAAATTAGACACTCAGAGATTTCCAACGAGCTATCATTAGCCTAATTTCGACATCGGGAAGGCTTCCAAAAGTTGCCGACAAGTCAGGGGACCTTTTGCTGATGTATTTTTTGAGTATTTTTGTAAAAATTTAACCTTTCAAAACTGCTTTTTCCTCATGTGCGTTTAGCTATTTTTGCACATGAGAAGTTATGAAAAGTCAATTTATTTCCCTCTTTTAGCATTTTTTAGATATTTTATGAGATATTTTGTGCCTTGAACTAAGAGGTTTTCCTTACTTTGGCCTATATATTCCGAAGGATTTCATTAGGCTGAACTTGATGAATAGAAGCAATATATGGTCATATAAGCTTTGGAAGAAATACTTGTCTCCATGCTTTTGGATAGTCTCTTGGATGTTCTTGGACATGAAAGAGGATTGTTGTTGGATTCCATGACTTGGTAGAATGGTATAGTGTCTCTTTCTTTGTTTTGTTTTCTAGTTTTCATTCATGAATCCATGTTTCTTGCTTGCTATAGACCAGTAGAGAACAAATTTGAGACATGCCCTTGGAGGCACCTCTAATTTCTTGTTTCTTCATAGCTTCCATGTTTTCTTCATCCTTAGTCACATTAAAGAATTATTGATTGCTCTTTAATAACTTAAGGATATTTTTTCTTGTTTCATTCATGGTTTTATACATGCTAAGTATGATTTACATTATGCCCTACTTACTCATGGCTAGCCATAGCTCCTTCCATGAAATTTCTCTTTGACTGATTAGATTTTCATTTGTTGAACCAAGGAGGTCTTGTTCCGATCTTGCCCTTTGCCTAAGACTATGCAATCTTGTTTTCAAAGTGCTCAATAAATTGAAGTACTGTGTTTAGGCATTCCGGCATAGTGATTTGAGTTATTTTTATGTCTTAAGTGTTTTTCCCCAAAGTCTGATAGCCATTTCCCAAAGATAGAGGGTGATATATCTCTATGCATGGCTTGAATGTTTATTTCTATGTATTGATTGGCTTATAGTGACATTTCTCATGATTAATGGTTTGCCTACAGGGCTTATAGTGACCTATGGAATAAAAAAGAAGTCAGAGGGCTACGACAAGGATTAATTGCAGATATTGAAGATTTTCAATTACAGAGATAATTCAATTTCAATATCGAGCTCCTAAAAGCAAGTAAAAGGGGTGTATTTTTTTTCCGAATTGCATCAGTCTTGTTTGAAGAATCAAGTTGAATTGATTCCAAGGCATATTGTAGAATATATATCAATATTGGATTCTAAAATGGCCCCTAAAAATAATTCAACACCCATAAAGACTTTAGAAGGCTCTACTATGACTCATGAAGACGAAGAATGGCAACATGACATATCAAAATTACAAGAGCAAGTTCAACAAATTTCGCTCTCGCGAAGAACAACAAAAAATGAAATGGAATTTTTGAAGAAAGGCATGGAAACTAATATGGATGGTTTGAAGATGGGCGTGGAAGCTAAGATGAATGGTTTGGAAGCTAAGATGGATGGCATGGAAGTGGGCATGGAAGCTAAGATGGATGACATGGAAGCTAAGAATGATGAAAAAATGAAAGACAACATGGAAAACATGAAGAAGGATCTAAAAGTAGACATCGAAGGTTTGGAAAAGTTGATACAAGAAATGTTTCGTAATGGTGAAAATATAGTAGAGGAACCTCCTGATGAGAACAAAATAAATGTTAATCATGATTCCATAAACTCGAATGTTGGCGGAAAGAACCACCATATTCCAAAAATGGTTATGAGGAAGTTTGATGGAAAGGATCCTGTAACATGGATACTACAGATGGAGCAATATTTTGATCTCCATAACGTGCAAAACACGCAAAAGGTACGCATTGCAACTTTACATTTAGAACAAAATACATTTGTATGGTATCAATGGCTTTGCTCCCGTTAAAAAATCGTCACTTGGTCAATTTTTACAGAGGAAATGATAGCACATTATGAGGATACAAAGAGCAACACCTTCTTTACCCAATTGATAAATCTCAAACAAAAGGGTTTAGTGGGGCAGCACATTGAGGACTTCCAAAAAATGAATATAAGAGTAACTGATCTTTCAGAGGAACAAAAGATTGATCTCTTCATAGGTACTTTAGAGGATAACATCCAACATGAATTTCACGTTTTGGAAGCTGATTCATTGGAGAAGGCATTCAGGTTGGTAAGAAAAAATGAATGTAAAATTATGGCGACAAGGAAGCCTACCACTTAATTCTATAAAGATGGAAGTGTTGCTACTCCTACATTTCCACAACCTACAAGGTTGACACCACAACAATTATAAGAAAAAAGAGCAAAAGGGCTTTGCTACAGTTGTGATATAAAATACACTAAAGGTCATAAGTGTGCTGAGAAGAAATTATTTTACATATATTGTGAAGAGGAAGAAGAAATTGAACAAGAAGAGGATATACACCAGGAACCAACCCAAGAAGAGGAAGAAATGAGTCTGACCATATCATGTAATTCATTGGCAGGAATTACCACTCCTCAAACTCTCAAGATAGAAGATCATATCAAGAAGAAAAAGGTAAGCCAAGGAATTGAATTTTTTCCTATACCATATCATGTAATTTTATTCATTGTAAGGTAGCCAAGGAATTGAATTGTTTCTTATACCATGCACCAGAATGTCAAGTGATGGTTGCAAATGGAGGAACTATAAATTTCTCTAGAAAATGCCATAATATCAAGCTATCCATGGGGGAATATGTATTGAATAGTCCAATTCTTTCCATTCCTATGGGAGGTGTTGATGTTGTACTAGGAGTACAATGGTTACAATCTTTGAGGACGGTAGCTTTTAATTTTCAACAAATTTTCGTGAAATTGTTTTCATAAGGTAAGGAAGTTGAATTACGAGGAATTGCAGGGAAGCCGGGAAAGATAATAAGCTCTAATGTCGTGACAAAGCTTCTAAAGAAATAAAAACGAGGCGTAATTGAAAAATTATGCTCACTAGAAGTTCCAACATCAAAATCATCTATTTCGCGTATCACCAAAGTCTTGGACAATCATTCCAAGGTTTTTGAAACTCCTAAAGGACTCCCACCTATTCGTGATCATGATCATGCTATTCATTTGATTCCAGGAAGTGTTCCTCCAAACATCAGGCCTTATATATATCATTATGTCCAAAAGAGCGAAATTGAACGTATGATTGCAGAAATGTTAGAGGCGGGTATAATTCGACCTTGTCAAAGTTCTTTCTATGCTCTTGTAGTATTGGTACACAAGAAGGATGGATCATGGTGCATGTGTATGGATTATAGGGAGCTCAATAAGCTCACCATTAAAGATAAATTTCCGATTCCTTTCATTGATGAATTATTGGATGAATTACATGGAGCAATTTATTTCACCAAATTGGATCTTCGTTCAGGGTATCATCAAATTAAATGAAGACTGAAGATATTTCGAAAACAACATTCGAACTCATGAGGGTCATTATGAATTTTTGGTCATGCCTTTTGGCCTTACCAATGCACCTTCTAGATTTCAAGGGTTGATGAATCCCATTTTCAAACCCTTCCTTAGAAAATTTGTGCTAGTATTTTTTGATGATATACTAATCTACAACAAAGTCTTGGAAGGATCATGTTCAACATGTTGACAAAATGGTGCTCAAACTATTGCAGGAGAAACAATTATATGCAAAAACATCCAAATGTTTCTTTGGAGTACAAGAGGTGGAATATCTGGGTCATATTGTATCTCATGAGGGTGTTAAGGTAGAACCTAACAAAATTAAAGCCATTAAATAATGGAAAGTCCCTACAACCATAAAGCAGTTCTGAGGATTTCTCGGGTTAACAGGGTATTATCGCAATTTTGTTAATAATTGTGCGAGAATAGCAGCACCTATAACAACATTATTGAAGAAAGATGGATTTTCATGGACTCATGAAGCAACTAAGGCCTTCGAACATCTTAAAGAGTCGATGTGCCTAGCACCGGTCTTAACTACACCAGACTTCAAAAAAACCTTTATTGTGGAATGTGATGCCTCGGGAAATGGAATTGGTGTTGTTTTAATGCAAGAAGGAAGACACATTTCTTTTGAAAGTTGTCCAATCAAAGGAAAGTATTTACAAAAAGATATTTATGAGAATGAAATGTTAGCAATACTACATGCACTAAAGAAATGGCGACCTTACCTAATGGGAAGACACTTCAAGGAAAAAACTGATCATGATAGTCTCAAACACTTTTTGGAACAAATATTATCTTCAAAAGATTAGCAAAAATGGGCCACAAATATGTTGGGTTATGACTTTGAAATAATCTAGAAATAAGGGAAGCAAATGTTGCTGCGTATGCACTCTCAAGAAATAATGAAGACGTGGAAGCATTTCTTTGTGCCATTTCTATTATCCAACCGTATTGGATAACCAAAGAAAGGGATGAATGGAAGAAGGACGAAGAAGCGTGGACACTCATTCAAAATTTGCAGCAAGATCCTAGTACATCTGATACATTTAGTTGGAAAAATGATTCCTTATGGTACAAAGATCGCTTATATATTTGCAAGAATTCCCAACTAAAACAAAAGATTCTTTTTGAATTGCACACTTCTCCTTTAGGAGGACACTCGGGATTTTTAAAAACTTACCATAGGGTGAAGAAAGAATTTTTTTGGGATGGCCTTAAATCTGATATTCAAAATTTTGTGGCGGAATGTTTGGGTTGCCAGCAAAATAAAGTTGAGACAATTAAGACCCCAAGTCTTCTACAACCTTTATCCACTCCAAGTAAACGTTGGGAGGAGATTGCAATGGATTTTATCATAGGTTTACCTAATTCCAAAGGAAAGAGTGTCATCATGGTGGTAGTTAATAGAATTACCAAGTATGCACACTATTATGCATTATCTCATCCATTTAAAGAAAGTATAGTTGCTACTACATTTATGCACACAATTCAAAAGTTACATGGAAACCCAAGGGTTATTGTGAGCGATAGAGATCCCATTTTTACTGGAAATTTTTGGACAGAGTAATTTTCTTGTTTGGGTACTCAATTAGCTCATAGCTCATCTTATCATCCTCAAACCGATGGTCAAACTGAGATAGTAAATAAATGTTTGGAAGGATATCTTCGTTGTTTTGTATTTGATAAACAAACACAATGGATCAAGTGGTTACCTCTCGTTGAATGGTGGTATAACACTTCCTTCCATACTGCAAGAAAAATGACCCCA
Organism: Pinus albicaulis; assembly: GCA_034641835.2. Lineage (NCBI taxonomy): Eukaryota > Viridiplantae > Streptophyta > Pinopsida > Pinales > Pinaceae > Pinus > Pinus albicaulis. The sequence continues at coordinate 1,227,563,521 of CM076572.1, read as the reverse complement.
TTTATGGCACTTTATGGATATCATCCACCATCCATCACATCATATTTGAGGGAAAATTTGAAGGTTCAAGCAGTGGAAGATCACATATAGAGCATCAACAAGAAGTTATTCAACTCTTAAAGGATAACCTAAATTTGGCACAAAATCGAATGAAACAACAGGCAGATCAACATCGCAGTGAGAGAAGTTTTGATGTAGGAGACCGGGTATTTTTACGGCTACAACCATACAAAGAAATGTCCCTAAAGCAAGCTAAGAAGGATAATTAATAATCTCCAAAGTACTATGGTCCTTACAAGGTGTTGCAAAAGATTGGTACTATGGCATACAAATTGGAGCTTCTTGCTTCTTCGCGAGTGCATCCAGTTTTCCATGTTTCATGCTTAAAGAAGGTTATAGGTGAAAATCTTCTAGTTCAAACAATATTGCCAAAAATTGATGAGGAAGGAAAAATCATATTGGAACCTGAAGCGGTCACGTAAACAATAACTCGACAGCTACGAAATCGATCAATTTCAGAGTATCTCATCAAGTGGAAGAACTTACCCACTGAAGACTCTACATGGGAGGATGATAATTTTATACAAAAGCACCCAGAGCTACTCAAATGTTGAGGACAACAATTTTTTTAAGGAGAGGGGCATGTTAGGTCCCTATATTACTAGTATAGTCACTTATTGTTGTTAGTGTAACCCCCTTATTGTTATTATTGTGTTCTTAAATTATTATTGTTAGGTCAGCTAGGATTACATTGTGGCCCACTAGGATTACATTGTGGCCCCATGGACTCCTATATATAGAAAGGAGGTTTTTTAATTTGCATCATCCAAGAATTGTTCATTCATGTAATGTATTGGAGGTTTCCCCCTCGAAGTGGCTTATTTCTAAGGCATTGATATCTCTTTTATTCTCCTTTTGGAGTTGGTTTCACAACACTAATGATGGTTGTTTTACATGAACTCAAATTTATGGTTTATCATCCTCCCATTCAAATATTTATCAAGTAGGTGAGGCACTTCAGCCTTCCCTGATGGTTATGTCAGGTACTCACTATCTTGACAAGCCTTCCGAACATGATCAGATAATTTTTCCCCAAAAAAATCTCATCGTGATTCCATGCCATTAATTGAAAATTCATTTTCTCAAATATGTTAGGGTTATTTCAAGATTATGGTCTTGAATATTATGATCCAATTTATGATTGGTTGGAAGCCTTGTACTTAGCTAGCCCTTTTGCCGATAACAAGCTCTAATATTTTCTTTTTCTTACTAAAGAGGAAAACACAGGTGTAAGTACATTCATAGGAATCCGTCGAGGTTTGTTTCATTATGGTTTTATTCCAAAAGGTAAAATTGCAAATTGTTTAGAGGTAGATGTGTGACACGTCTTCCTGATGACATGAAATACATTTAGTTTGTTGTGCAACTTATTCAAGCTCTTATCTTTTCTATTTCACATTTATTTATATCCATTTTAATCACTTGTATCTTTGTGATAGCAGGTCAGGAACAGTTATGGTGGCTACATCGAAAATTTCATTACACTTAGCCCTAAACTTTTAACCAGTTAGTTTAGGAGTAGGTATAGCTGCATTTCAGTTCCCTTGCATTATCATCAGGCACTTACTCTCCATCTAGTCTCCATTTTTTTATATATATTCTTATTTCTATCTCGCATGTTTCTTTTTATCCAAATTCTCCATTTGCTTTGTCTTTTGATCTTGTTTCATTGTGTCTTTTCTTCTATATTTTTTTAAAAATAAGGCATTGCATGAAAACTGATCTCTTTTGGCTCAAACGAAAATGTAGAAAATATTGGAAAGGGAATTGTGATGACAAAAAATGCTTTGCTAATATGTTACCTCTTCTCTACTTGGGTTTACATATCTTTAAATTCGATGATTTCTGAACATAAAATATGATTGGTTAAGATGGAAAACATTTAGTTGAAATGAAAAGCTTGTAACTTTATTAGTATCTTCATTCTAACTCACCCTTGTATTGAGTGGTGTTTCGACATGTCGACCCAATCGAGTAGAGAAGGGAATGGAGAAAAAAATTAAAACGATCATATTAACTTTAGTTATCTCTCAAATCCATTAAACAAGGACAACCTCTCTTTCTCTCAATAACTCGGGATCCCTCTTCCACCATACCACAAATATTAAATAAGTGCTTCGAGCATATCTTTAAGGAAATAAAATAAAGGATAAAGAAGAGAAATAATTCCTATGCAAAGAGGTGAAGCAGGCAACTTCGTTGGGGTATTGAATAGGAGCCCTACTGGTAGCAAAGTGATGCTTGTGTTTCCTTCAGGCAACTTCACTAGGGTATTGAATGAGCTTGCTAGCAGTGGAGAAACACTGGGGAATGTGATTAAATGTGAATAAGAAAATCTCGGTATACTTATTATCATTATCCCCTATTGAAATAATTGAGGTGGGACTAGTATGTGATGTGTTTGAAGTTGAGATAAGAATAGAAGAGAATATATCTTTAACTGGGATAAGAAAAAAAGCCAAGGTAATATGCATTGTGAATTAATACTTTCTAAAATTTTGAGACCTTGCACTTAATCATAATACCTAAATAGAGAATTTTGAGTTCTACGAGTGTTTTGTCAAGTGTTGTCGCTGCGAAAAACACCCTCCAAAATTTTTCTTACACTTGAATTTTTTAGCCTACTTTTGATCCTAGGATCTTTCGTTCCTTGAATATTCTCATGAAATTCATGACTGGCTAATCCTTCACTGATATTTTGAGTGTCAAATTTAATTACTAACACATTCGAAGTCCTTGATGAATTCATGAAGGAACTTCTTTCTATGCCAGCTTAAATAGGCATTTTGAAACTCATGAAGGTAAGGCTTGCGTAATCACTATTAAGAGTGACTGTGTAATCCACAAGGAAAATGTATTGCGCAATACATGTCTACAGTCAATGCACAATCCCCATTGAATCCCTTCCTCACTTTGATTTCAATTGTAATACTATTTCAGTGACTTTTATCAATTGTCGCTTTTGTGCATCTTTGTTTTCGCAAGTGTCTCTTTCACATTTGTGACTATCATTCCCGATTTATTTCACTTTAATAAGTGTTATTTTCATGTTATCTCCACTCTAGCATGTGCCAATTTCACTTTATTTATCCTTTTTAAAGTATCATTTACAATTTTCTCTTATTGTCGGAAGTGTCATCTTGTGGTTAGAGAATTGCCTCATTTAGTCAAAGGGATTCAATTGTACATTCTTGAAGGGAAGTTATGATGCATTCTCCTACACTACTATTTTATATCCATCATAAAGACATGAATTAGACTCATTCCCTGAGTCTTGAGAATCATTTCACTAATGCCGTCACTTACTTCGCAAAGTGTATCTTAAGTGTCGCACTTGGAGGTAAGTTTTATTCTATTTTCATTTCAACGAAGACATGTTGATAAATGATTCACGGTTGAGTGGTTGATAATATATAAGTGTGTGATTATTTCTAGGTCATGTTATAGTCCCATGATCTGAATTTATGCAGGAATGAAACAGAATACACATATAACCATAAATACAAATATGCAGCAGAAATAACACTTCATTTAATTAATATCAAAGAACTAAAATTTGTTTACAAATAGAACGGAGATAAACTAGGTAGTTTACTAGTAGCATATCTCTGAGAAGAGACATGGAAGATGCAGGACTCTAAAATCCATGTTACAATGAGGCTCGAAGGCCTATATATTATTGAGAAACAATGGAAAACCCTAAACATCCAAAAACCTAAACCTAGGAGATGAAACGCCAGACTATGGGCTCCATTAGGGTAAATTGGTACATCAATTTTCCGGGGTCGTAAATTTGGCATTTTATCTTTGTTTGACACACATGATATATCATTAGAGATATTTATCTTAGGACTACAACTGCTGAAAATGAATATCAAGTCTGGAAGACTCTCAGAGGTAAGGTACCATCACCCTAGCTATTTTATCTCCATTCTGTCTGTAAACAAATTTCATTTCTTTGATATTAATGAAATAAAGTGTTATTTCCACTGCATATTTTTATTTATGGTTGTATTTTTATTCTGTTGCATTCCTGCATAAATTCATATTAGTGGTATTAGAGTGGTATTCTCTTTCTTGATCCTTCTTTGCATGTCCACAACGAGATCAGGGTACAAGGAGTTAGGGCTCAATCTGGTTGAACCTTTGCAAGATCAACCTTGCAAACCCCAATGACTGCCCATGGGGGACGAAAATAAAGGCGAGGGAGTGAGAGATCCTATCAAAATATTTCTTATGGAGGCCCTTTTAAAAACAAGGAACGCGATCACAAATAATTTTTCCCAGATCCTTCAATGTCTGCCAATTGTCGACGCATCTGAATCTAGCAGCCACTCTGGAGGTGCAACCCCTTTTAAGGTACAAGTAAACTTTGGAATTAACATATTTGATGGCTAAATAGATGCAGACACCATAGGAATATTATTGAATCTATTAGAATTATATTTATCAGTTCATGACTTTTCCATCCAGGAGAAGATTATTTTTGCACTCCTCAAAGCTGCTCCCCATGTCAAGGAATGGTGGGAAACCTACCATGAGAAAAAGGACAAGGGAGAACCCTCTCTATTCTAGGTCGTACCCACTTGGAATTCTTTCCAATATGTCATCAAGGAAAAATACTATCCCATGGGGAGCGATGAGGACATGTACATACAATGTACTATGCTACAATAGCAAAGGGATCAAGGTGTGCATGAGATGACGAATATGTTCCATACCCTGTGCACAAAGTTGGGTATCAAATATTTGGAGAAACATTTGGTGCTGAAGTACTGAAGTTGTCTTCACAGATACATTCAGGAGGAAATGGAGTTCCATGGCATCTCCTCACTTAGTACAGCATATCGGTATGCTGCCAAGATTGATCAGAAATTCAAATAGAGGAAGTGAGAATTTGGACCTGTGAATCAAAAGCAAGGGAAAAGTAACTCCAAAGCACAGAAAAAAGGACAAATACAAGGCATGGTGACCCAAGACAACCTACCAAAGCTGCAAGCAAAGGAAAACACCGTGAAGCCGAAGAAGGACACAGGAAAGTGGTGTGAGTTCCATAAGAGCTCCACTCATAACACAAGTGAGTGTTAAGCCAAGAAGTCACTGGTTGTTGAGATGAAGGAATCTAAATCAGATGCGTGCTCCAACTCTAAATCAAAACCTGATAATGGAAATGACAAAGGGAAGGAGATTATTGATGTGGATCTCAACGCCATCGTTGCCACCATGAAGATCCAAAAGGAAGAACCGGAAGATCCAGAGGATGAGGAGCATCTCTTCTACTCCTAGATGTAGGTAAAGGGTTCCCTGCTATAGTTCATTGTCAACAATGGGAGCCAAAAGAACCTCATTTCAAAAAATTTCATGAAGAATTTGGGCTTGCCAACCACAAAACTCCTAGATCCATACACCATCGGGTGACTTCACCAAGGACGGGCTCTCCACATCAGCCAATAGTGTTTCCTTCCCTACAACATCAAGCCCTTCACCAATGAGGTATTATGTGACATTTCTCCTCTTGATGTTTGTGATGTATTATTAGGCCAACCATACTTGTGGAAGTGACATGCTGTGTATGAGTTACGACTTCGCGTGGTTATTGTTACTTTTAGAAATAAGTTGTAAAGGATACCAGAGGTACCACTGCCTACTGCTATCTCTTCGATTACTCCAAAATAATGCAGTAAGCTCATTTCAAAAACTTGGAAATTTTTTTTCCTGATGATCCACCCTAAGGGAAAGAAGAATATTGTGGCCATGACCTCCAGATAGGGCTCCTCCACATGAGAACAACAAATGGACAAGGTCGTGGAGGAGTACAGGGACATCTTCACCTCACCCACAGAAGTGCCTCTGCACTTTCAGGTCAAGCACCCCATCACTCTAACCCCAGGTGCGTCATTTCCTAGTGGAATGATCTATCGATGCTCTATTATGGATAACGATGAAATCAAGAGAAAGATTCAGGAGCTGTTATAGAAAGGTCACATCCGGCCAAGTTCATCGCCTTGTGGGAGCCTAATCTTGTTGGTGTAGAAGAAGGATGGGACTTGGAGACTCTGTATTGACTATTGGGCGTTGAACAAGATCACTTTCCATAATAGGTACCCGATCCCATAGATTGATAAACTTCTGGACCAACTCAAAGGGGTGAAATATTTCATCAAGATCGACTTGAAATTTAGGTATCACTAGGTACCAATTGAACCATTTGATGTGTGGAAGGCCTTTTTGAATGGCTAGTCATTCCTTTAGGGTTAACAAATTCTCCCGCAACCTTCATGAGGCTGATGGATGACATATTGTAGCCATTCACCAACTCATCTGTAGTATTGTACTTGGATGACATCATGATCTTCAACCAGACTTGGGAAGAGCACCTCCACCACATCCGATAGGTCCTCCAAACACTGCAACAACACAAGTTGTGTGCCAATTTGGAGAAGTGCACTTTTGGAATGACCCATGTTTAGTATCTGGGATACATTATTAATGAGCGGGGGGTGCATGTGGATCCAACCAAGGTCTAATTCATTCAATATTGGCCAACCCCAACCACTCTAATAGAGCTTCTCAACTTTCTGGGTCTTTCTAATTTCTACTGTAGGTTCGTGTTGGGATTCTCTCATATCAATTGGTAGTCGAGTCAGGTCACCAAGAGAGGAGTGAAAGAAAAATTATTTTGGTCGGAATCTCAACAAAAGGCCTATGTAGAATTGAAACATCACCTTTTCTCTACCATAGTTCTCACATTACCAGACTTGAAACAACCATTTGAGATCGATACAGATGCCTCTGACTATGCTATTGGGGAAATTATTACTCAACAGGGGAATCTAGTGGCATATTACAGTGAGACATTGTCTGACATAGCCTAGAAGTATCCCAATTATGAAAAAGAGATGTATTCCATTATGTAGGCTTGCCGAAAATGGAAGCATTACATTTCGGGGAAGGAAATGATCATCCACACAGACCACCGACCCCTGCAGTTATTATAGACATAAGGCAAGTTGTAGAATGATCTCCATTAGAAGTGGTCCACATATCTGTAATAGTTTCATTTGAACATGAAGTACAAGAAGGGTAGCACCAATAATGCTGCAGACTACCTCAGCCGACCACCAATCATGGCGATAACCACCGTGCTCAACTCTTGTGGGCACAAGACTTATGATTGGCTGCTTCTCTACAAGAGCGATGTAGAATTCAGCCACACATACAAGACACTCTTGGAGGGTAACTGAGTTCAATTTTCCACCTCCAGGATATACTGCTATGTCACCTGGGACACCTTTGAGTTCCTTCAAGAGAGTGTGCCAAGATGATTTTGGAAGCGCACTACAGTCGGGTCGCTGGTCATTTTTGGGTCGAGAAAATAGTGGCAGTTTTGCAAAAGTATTTCTATTTTCTAAACCTTTGACAAGATGTCGAGAAGTACATCTGATCCTACACTTCCCGTGTCATTGCCAAACCGACCATCTAGAAGAAAGGCCTCTATACTTCACTGCCTACCCCCAATCAACCTTGGGAATCCATCTCCATGGATTACATGTCGTGACTTCATTCTTCTAAGCATGGAAATGAGTGTGTTTTTGTGGTCGTCGATATGGTCGTCGAAATATTCTCGACTATGGCCATTATGATGGCCTCCAAGAAGAATATAACAACAGAAGCCACTTCTAAACACTTTTTTGAACGAGTGTGGGTACACTTTGGGATCCCGCAATCTGTCATCTCAGATAGGGACAGAAGGTTCCTCGGTACATTTTAGTCCAGCCTCTGGTCAATGTTAGACACCAAGCTCACCAAGTCCACAACTTTCCATCCCTAAACTGATGGCCAGACAGAGGTTGTCAACAAGATTATTGTACACATTTTGCACATGTACAACTCAAAGCATCCACACACTGGGATGAGAGCCTCCCCTATGTACAACATAGCTATAACTAGGCCCTCCACAACTCAACTGACCATAGCCCCTTTCAGGTGGGCTTGGGATTCCAGCCAATATTTCCCATTGATGTAGCCATGCCATTTGCATCTCCTCAGGCCGATTTGGCTCATGTCCACTCTAAAGCTGCCAAGGCGAAAAAATTCATTGAGCGCATTTATCACATCGGCCAACAGGTTCATGAAATATTGGATAGAGCCAATGCTAGGTGTTACACCATTTTTTGTTCATCTAACCTATTATCATTATATGAACCCAAGTACACCATGTAAGACCAATTTTACCCTAAGAAAAATTGCTTTCACCATGTGAAATAACATTTGTCTATATTTCCTAGTCATATTTAACCCAAAACAAGGAAATTAATTAAATAAATCATTATTTATTTAATTATATTCCCACCATCTCCCTAAAATAATAAATAAATCATTTATTTATTTATTTTTTATAAATAAAGGAATTGACCCAAGTCAAAAGACCTTTTCCCTCCAACAAATATAATAAAATATTCCTAAAGGGTGGTTCTAAAATTTGATTAATAATATTTTATTCATGCACCAAGTTCTAGATAACCCTAATATTTTGTTATAAATAGGAGGGTTTTCCCCATTCATTAGTCACCTCCATTGCATTAGATCACTCTAGATCTACTCTTGGTCACCATTTTCCATTTTTTCTTTGTGAGCTCCCATTGAGTTCTATGTTTGTCTAGGTTTTCTACACCAATAAGAGAGAGGAATTTTAGATCTGAAACACTGAGGACTTTCAAGAACCCATCCCATTGAGGAGAACCGGAAAACACCTTTCTTGTTTTCCTCTCAGGTGCCCCCTTTTAATATAATACAAAAATTCTTTCAAATACATTGTTCTTGTCTTGTCTATTGGATGCATGGAGCCATATTTTACTTTATCTGCTTAATGTCTTTTATGCTTAGATCTAGATTTGTGCAGCATTATTTGGATCATCTAATTGCAGATTTAAAGATGTTTGGTAGCCATAATCGATGTTAGGGATATTTTTTATGTGTAGCTAAAGTGATCTTTTACAACGAAAGATTCATACTAACAATTGGCGACTCCACATGGGTTTTGTTTTGTGATCGTTGTTGTTTTATCTATTCCTGCATATCCAGCTATTTCAGACCCTAGGGTTTCTCTTCACTTTTTTTTTTTTCCTATTTTTATGGTGCTTTTCACCTTTAAAACCCTCAAACATTCAAATTTTTAACTTTCGTGTGTTTCTGGCCTTATTGCGCAGGTGATAGACATCAGCCGTAGCTAAGACGACAAATTTTTCTGAAATCTGCCACCGAGAGACCTGGATCTACAGGTCACACTTATCGGCCCAAAAACTGCGACCTGGCCTTGAGGTCACACTTTTCTGCCCAAAATCTGTGACTTGGACTGAAAATAGGTCAGAACCTATGACCTACCCTTTTTTCTGCAATTTTCCAAAACTTTTTCTGGGTTTGTCTGAAGCTTCTGTCAAGGTTTTCCAGCCTCTTTTTCCACCCGTTTAGACCTGTTTATGATCTGTTTCACTCAACTAAGTGGGAATCTTGCCCCTTAGGGCTCTAGTACCCTCCACTTTTTGTGGGAGAGTTTTTTTGTTTAGGAAGTCTGAATTTCCAGGGTTTCAGCCTTATTGCTTTCAGATCTGATACCTCCTTTTCAGATCCCTTTAGATCCGCTCTTCTCCCTTTCAAATCACCTCAATTAGTTTTTTTTGGGTTCATTGCTAGGGCTGCCTCCTGGTCCCTCCTATTTTTAGCTGATCTACTCCTTTTTAGCAGCAACCTTGCCACTGCCTCTTTGTTGTTCTCTGCCCCTCTTTTCAGCAGATTTCTCCTTTAGATCCCCGTCCCTCCTGACCTTAGATCTATTGGCCTCTTTTTAGCATGATTTGCTTAGTTTTTTTTCCCTCTTATAGACTATTTTTGAGAGACCCGCCTTCTTGGGTTAGATTGATGCATTGTTAGCTGTTAATTTTCAGTTCTTTCAGTCCTATTTACTGCAGATTTATTTTCAGTACGCGACACACTTTTTCTTTTACTCTCAAAATGTCTGGGTTTAAACAAGTTAAAATTAATGCATGCCACACACTAACCCTAAGTGAAGAAGAGCCTGGTTAACACCGCTTGGAAAAGACTTTAAAATCAATTGACATTGCACCTCTCTGCCCTTGTTTCGACATTGACCTCACTTGATTTTGCCTCTCCCTGACCTTGTCGGTTTTTCTTCTTCCCGTCATCATTGCACCCCCAAGGAATTTGTCCTGGAGACTTCTTGGCATTCACCCTCAGTTTCCGGTTGGTCGACTTCCTCCTTCTCATCATCATCGAGTAAGTCCTCCCCCGAGTCCGCACTCCGACTCTTCTTCTGATTGTTCGGGTTCTCCCCCTACTCTTGGTTCTCCCCCTGTTACTTTCACCATGTCTACTTCAGGGCCTACTACCAACAGCAACCCTAGTTCTACTGCTGGGTCTGTTTCCAGTGGAACCACTACGGGACCTACCTCGACTGCCCCATTGCTCCCTTATATGGCCAGCCTTAGTCTCCCCGACTTCAATCAACTGATAAATGATCCTATCCGCCACGATGTTAGTTGGCCTGCTATGCCAACCAAGCTCCCCTCCGACATTCCCAAGTTTGAAGGCCATGCTAGTGAAGATCCCTCCAAACATATCTGATCTTTCCATATGTGGTGTTCCTCAAATTCCATTACCGATGATTCCATCCGTCTTTGGTTGTTCCAACGCACGCTTACTCGCGAATCTTCTAAGTGGTATGTTGACCAGCCCACCTCTTCCCATACCACCTTTGCGACCCTTTCTCGCGCCTTCTTATCTTATTTCCAGCTTCCCCCTCGTTATGACACCGATATCGAAATTTTGACTTCTTTCCGTCAATCGTCTGTGACCCGCCTATTCAATCATGTTAAAGAATGGCGGTGAATAAATAGCATATGTCAAGCCCCTACCTTCGAAGACAGTGTCTATATGGACTGGTTCCTTCGCTCTCTCTTACCTCCCATTGGCAAATATTGTTGGAATATTGTCATTGATGGCAAAGGCATTGGCTACAAAGGAGCATCTGATCAAAAAAACAGAGGAAGTATCGGTTGATCAAAAGAACAGAAGAAGTATCGATCAAGGAGCAGAAATAAGCAAAAGAGGAGATATGTTGAAAATTTCCTAGAACAATAAAACATGGTATGGCAACTGTACATTGGTGCTTATGGAACCAGAATGGAGCATGAAGAGGCGAAACGATGAATTTAAGGTCACAAAGGAATCTGGTGTGAATTTCTTGTGTTATATATTATGGATGTTACGAAGATTGCGTCGAACTAGTGTCAAGCCTCAATAAACAAAATGATGGGTTAATCTGTTGATAAAGAGCACAAGCGATGTCACAGTAAATAAGTCAATTTACAATAATCAAGCAGGGGGAGTGGAACCCTGAGCGAAGAAGGTGGAACCTTGCGAGAGGAACAGTAACGGCAGTTTCCGGTTTTTATCGCACCACTCTCATCGGGCAAGAGGTATTTCCTGGTGAGGAGCGATTCCATAGAATGCTCGACACACGTCCCTATACGAATTCACAAAACCACTTTTCACCATGCGCCATCACACGTTATACTTTGACCCAGGATGCCCAGCGATATCATTGAGCGTCGTTAATCTGGGAAGGGGTCATCGGACGATCGTCATTTGTTGAAGGTGCGCGGAGATTAACACAGGTACGGCGGGCCATCGCACGTTAACGATCGATATTGGAGGTCGAGCGATATGCATATACGCCGTTGATCTGGAAGTTTGCTAATCTAACGGTGATCGAACACTATAATTGTGCGAAGTTTACCTATGGTACCATGCGCATATTTGATTGGCTATTTACTAAATTTGTGGGCCCGGGGTCAAAGGTTTACCATATTATTTGGAAGAATTAAAATGCGAAGGGTTAACTTTAATTCTAAATTATTTATTTATCAATTTCTTTAAATTGATAAATAAAATTAAAATAAAAGATCAAAAGCCCCGTGGGATAAACTAAAAGGAATACTGTCAGCGGTTCATGGTTTTAACCCATGGTTTTAATAAAGGGAAAACTATATAAGGAGAAGAAAAATAAAGAATGCAAGTGCAATCGTAAGGGTGGTGAACAAGAAATTCCTAAAAGAAATATTTGTATGGGCGAGCTCTGGTCTTAACTGATAAATCTGAAACTACGATGCACCCATGGATAGAAAGATCTGACGATGATAAATCTCTGGTTTATGTGAGTATATAGAAAGTAAATAAAACTGGTGACCAACAATGTATGTCATATGGAAACTGGTGGATCCAGTATGAAATTGATGAAACGTGGTCAACAGTAGTGCTGAAGGTCGAAGCCTTCAGAAAGGGGGTTGTAGCTCCCTTCCAGTGGTAGCTGGTAAACGAGAAAAGGTTGTAGCCTTTTGCAGGTGGGTGCCTGCATGCTGGTATAAGTCTGCACCAACATATATTGTAAGAAGTCTTCTCTATAATGAATATTGAAAAATGAGATTACAACAGCGGTGGTTTTCTCCCGAATTGGGTTTCCACCTTAAATCTTGATGTTCATATGTGTTGATGGTTTTTTCTATTATTTTTGTTCATGCTTAAGGCTTATCTGATGCAATGCTATAAGTAAAAGACATAATAAGATATCAGGTCATACTTGTTGGATGCAGTACTGTAACATATGTTTTTAAGAGAAAGAAAAGAAAAATTGTTCAGCCTTAAATACTGATTCACCCCCCTCTCAGTATTTTTCCTACAATTGGTATCAGAGCAGGTCCTTCTAAAAAAAGGCTTAGCCGCTAGAAGGAAGATCAAGCAAGATCAGCAATCAAGATGGAATAGCATCTATCAGGCCTCTGCTTTTTAACGGAAACAATTTAATCTTCTGGAAAACAAGGATGAGATCCTATCTTCAGTCTCTGGGAGCAGAGGTATGGGAAACTGTTGAACAAGGATATCAATACCCAGCTGCAGTATCAACAGATCCGACAGAAAGAAAGAACTATGAAACGAATGCAAAGGTGGTCAATGCTCTATTGGGAAGTCTAACTGAATCTGAATTTGTCAAATTTATGCAGCTGAATACAGCCAAGACAATATGGGACAAAATCATTCTAATTTATGAAGGTGATGCAAAGGTAAAAAGTGCTAAACTCCAAACTCTCAGAATTCAATATGAGAATCTAAAAATGGATAATGAAGAAAGCATTGCAAATTTATTTTTACGAATTGATGATATTGTAAATCGTATGAGAAATCTGGGAGAAACAATAACCGAATCTACCTTGGTTGAGAAAGTATTAAGATCACTAACAACAAAATTTGAGTCAAAAGTTTCTACCCTTGAAGAAAAGCAGGATCTTCAAAATCTTACTGTGGTGCAACTTCATGGCATACTAACTGCATATGAAATGAGAAGAGGAGGACCTTCTGAATTCAAAGAATTAGTCTTTAGAACTTCTACAAAAGGGAAGGAAGTACAAAAAACAGAAGGATCAGGATATATCTCAGAAGAAGATGAGATAAAATTTGTAAATAAACTTCAACTTGGCACAGGACAGTTCAGAGGTAGGCTTCCATTCAAATGTTTTGATTGTGGAAGAGTTGGTCATTATGCTGCTAAGTGTCCTTATAAAGAAACACATAAAAAAGAGAAGGAAGTAGAAAAAAGGAATAAGAATCGTTTTAGCACTAGAAAGAGTTACTACACTCATGAAGATAGTGATGGGTTATTTGATAGTGAAGAAGAATGTGAACAAGGCCTTAGACTTCTCATGGCATTTGAAAAAGAATCTAGAGAAGAAAAATATACTTTTGTGGATGCTCTAGCAAACAGTGATTTTCTTGATGAAAACATTAAACTCAAGACTTGCCTAGAAGAAAGTAAAATAATCATAGAAACTCTGAAAAATCAGCTTGAAGAAAAGGAGAATCACAATGAAAAATTAGAGTGTGAGATAGTAAGTCTAAGAAAATAACTTGAGAAAGTAAAAACTCTGAATCTTAGATTTGCTAAAGGTTCTGAAACATTAGATGAGATTATCAAGGTACAACGTTCTCCTCTTATAAAGACAGGTCTTGGATATATTGGAGAATCTTCTCAGGTTTCAGCACCAAATTATCTAAAACCTATTACAGCTGGTCTACAACATGCTGCCACTCAGCAAGGGAATAAAGAATCTTTACAGAGAAAGCATGATCATCTCAATTCAAAGAACACTAACAGGTATGTCTTTCAAAGAAACACCAATCAACAAGTAAATTCATATAGAAGATTTCATGATCGCAGAAATTTATTCTTCAATAGACAATGTTTCTCATGTCACAATTTTGGTCATAAAGTTGTTCAATGTGTTGCCTATAAAACCATCATGAAAAGAGAAGCAAGAAAGAAAATGATTGATATTGAAACAAATAAGAATACTTATAACAACTTTTCTCCTCTTCAAAATGAAGTTGAATGTGCTTATTGCAATAACTTTGGCCATGAAGAATCTGAATGCAGGAGCAAAGTTTAGCCAAAAGAACATGTACCTTCAAGCTCCAAAGTATGGAAAAAGAAGGAATCACAAGTTGAAAAATGTGGCATAGCGTTATTTGCAGAAGATGAAGAAAACCAATGGTACATTGATATTGGGTGCTCAAGACACATGACAGGTGATAAAGACAAGCTTCTTGCATATAGTACTCTAGAAAAAGAAAAAAATGTTACGTTTGGGAATGATACTCCTGTGGTAATTAAGGGAAAAGGGTCTATTTTTCTAAAAGAAAAGGTGAAAGCTAATGAAGTCATGTATGTGTATGGATTAAAACATAATCTGTTAAGTGTAAGTCAAATGTGTGATCAAGGAACTGAAGTTGTCTTTAGTTCAAAAGAATGTGTGGTACGTGATCTTGATACAGGTAAAGCAATTATAAAAGGAAAAAGAACTCCAAACAACTTGTATATATTGAAGAACCCCAAAGAACAATGTAATTTGAGTAAATATTCAGAAAATTGGCTATGGCATAGAAGGTTGGGGCATCTGAGCTTCTCTCAAATCAACAAATCAAGCAGACTTAAAGCTGTTCGTGATCTTCCCAATAGTACTCTACCTGAAAATATCATATGCAAATCTCGCCAATTCGGTAAGCAAACCAGTGTACAATTTAATGCCAAAGAAGGATCATCAATTAAGCCTCTTGAACTCATTCATACTGACATATGTGGACCTATGAGGAAAAAGTCACCCCGTGGTGAAGAACACTATATCTTATTCATTGATGATTTCTCTAGAATGTGTTGGATTGGGCTACTTAAACACAAAGATGAAGCATTTGAGAAATTTCAGATCTTCAAAGCACTAGTTGAGAATGAAGTAGAATTAAAAATCAAGTGTCTCAGATCTAATCGAGGAGGAGAATATACATCCAAATAATTTCTTGAATTTTGTGAACAACACAGCATAAAAAGACAGTTCTCTGTAGCTGGCACTCCACAACAGAATGGTGTTGCAGAAAGAATGAACAGAACAATTCAACAAATGGCTAGAGCTATGCTTGATGATTCCGGAACACCTGACGCATTTTGGGGAGAAGCAACACATACAGCAGCAAACATTCTCAACAAAGCACATGTTCGTGTAAATAGTGATAAAACTCCATATGAACTCTGGTATGGTAATCCTCCCACTATAAAGCATTTTAGAATTTTTGGGAGCAAATGCTTTATCAAGAATAACGATGAAAAACTTGGCAAGTTTGAACCCAGAGCAGATGAAGGAATATTTCTTGGTTACTCCTCTAGGAGTAAGGCATATAAATGTTACAATAAAAGACTTCGAAATATTGTTGAATGTATTGATGTTGTTATTGATGAGTCTCCTGCAGCTCCAAAAGAAGAAAAGAAAACAACATATGAAGATGATGAGGACACATATCCTTCCACATCAAATACTAATGATACAAACAGTGCACCCAATGAAGAACCTGAAGAGGAGTTGTCTAAAAAGGCTCCATCTAGATATGTTCAAAAGAATCATCTAGAATCTCAAATTTTGGGAGAAAAGGGATCAGGTGTACAAACAAGAAGGACTCTTGTGGGATCTTCTAGCAATCTAGCATTTCTGTCCACTATTGAACCTCACAATGTCAGTCAAGCTAGCAAAGATGAATGTTGGATTCAAGCCATGAATGAAGAGCTTGATCAAATTGAAAATAATCACACTTGGGAATTAGTACCAAGGCCTCATGACAAAAATGTCATTGGAACTAAATGGATATTCAAAAACAAGTTAAATGAGAATGGGGATGTTATAAGAAATAAAGCTAGACTTGTGTGCAAAGGGTATGCTCAAAAATAAGGTATAGACTTTGAAGAAACCTTTGCTCCTGTAGCCAGACTTGAAGCCATAAGAATGTTTCTTGCTTTTTCAAGCTTCCAACAAATCAAAATTTATCAAATGGATGTTAAATCTGCTTTTCTCAATGGTGATCTACAAGAAGAAGTTTATATAGAACAACCAGAAGGATTCTTTTTGGGAAATGATGAAAAACTTGTTTGTAGACTTAAAAAGGCTCTATATGGTCTCAAACAAGCTCCAGGGGCATGGTACTATCATCTTGACAAATATCTTCATCAAAAAGGATTTTCAAAAGGGTCCGTTGATAGCAACTTATACACAAAAACTGAAAATGACAAACTATTGATTGTGGTTGTATATGTTGATGATATCATTTTTGGAAGTAATAAAGAGTCTATGAGTCACAAATTTGCTTTTGATATGCAGCAAGAATTTGAAATGTCTTTTCTTGGGGAACTAACATTCTTTCTTGGCTTGCAAGTGCAACAAGCAACATATGTCATATTCTTGTCACAAGCAAAATATCTCAAGCAAATCCTGAAGAAGTATGGCATGGAAGACTACAAACCTGTAAGTACACCAATGATAACCGGATGTAATCTTAGTTCTAATGATGATTCCCCCACGGTGAATCAACCTGAATACAGATCTATGATAGGAAGTCTACTTTATATCACTGGGACCAGACCAGACATCATGCATGCAGTTGGGATTGTTGGACGATTCCAAGCTAATCCAAAAGAGTCTCATCTTCAGGATGTAAAAAGAATATTCAAATATCTACAAGGAACTCAAGAATTTGGACTATGATATCCAAAGAATGCTGATCTTACTCTTCATGCATACACTGATGCAGATTGGCCTGGAAGTGTTGATGATTGGAAAAGCACCAGTGGTGGTGCATTCTATATGGGGCCTCGGTTAGTATCCTGGTTTAGCAAGAAGTAAAGCTCCATTGCCTTATCTATAGCAGAAGCAGAATATGTGGCCGCTGCATCATGTTGCACTCAACTTCTCTGGATGATGCAAACCCTACAAGACTTTCAAATCAAATGCTCACCTCCTATCTCCATTATGTTTGATAATACAAGTGTTATAAGTATCTCAAATAATCATGTTCTGCATTCCAAGACCAAGCACATTCCCATCAAATATCACTTCTTACGTGAACAAGTGCTTGAACAAAAGGTGAAATTGGAGTATGTTTCCTCCAAATAACAAGTAGCTGATATATTTACCAAACCTCTACCCAGGGAAGCGTTCAAATATCTCAGACAGAAACTGGGATTAGTCTCTGCCATGCAGAGGATCAGGTCTACTTAAACACAGAAGATTAAATTGGTTAAAAGGTGATGTTAGGCATCTCTGAATGCACAGGCTCAAGGGGAGCATTGGTCATATGAAAAGGATGAATTGTTGTTTGATGATGGAGCATGATCTCATGGGGAGCATGGTATTGTCGGTACAAAGGATCTCGATCAACCGTTTTCCATTGATGTCAAAGGGGGAGAACAAAGCAAAGAAGGGCTTCTAGAAGATAAATAGAGAAAGAGTATTACGGAGGAAGCATATTGCCATCAATGCCAAAGGGGGAGATTGTTGGAATATTGTCATTGATGGCAAAGGCATTGGCTACAAAGGAGAATTTGATCAAAATAACAGAGGAAGTATTGGTTGATCAAAAGAACAGAGCATGTATCAGTCAAGGAGCAGAAACAAGCAAAAGAGGAGATATGTTGAAAATTGCCTGGAACAATAAAACATGGTATGGCAACTGTACATTGGTGCTTATGGAACCAGAATAGAGCATGAAGAGGTGGAACGATGAATTTAAGGTCACAAAGGAATCTGGTGTGAATTTCTTGTGTTATATATTATGGATGTTACGAAGATTGCATCGAACTGGTGTCAAGCCTCAATAAACAAAATGATGGGTTAATTTGTTGATAAAGAGCGCAAGCGATGTCACAGTAAATAAGTCAATTTACAATAATCAAGCAGGGGGAGTGGAACCCTGAGCGAAGAAGGTGAAACCTTGCGGGAGGAACGGTAATGGCGGTTTCTGGTTTTTATCGCACCTCTCTCATCGGGCAAGTGGTATTTCCTGGTGAGGAGCGATTCCATAGAATGCTCGACACGCGTCCCTATACGACTTCACAAAACCACTTTTCACCATGTGCCATCGCGTGTTATACTTCGACCCAGGATGCCCAGCAATATCATTGAGTGTCGTTGATCTGGGAAGGGGTCATCGGACGGTCGTCATTTGTTGAAGGTGCACAGAGATTAACACAGGTACGACGGGCCATCGCACGTTAACGATCGATATTGGAGGTCAAGCGATATGCATATACGTCGTTGATCTGGAAGTTTGCTAATCTAATGATGATCGAACGCTGGACTTGTGAAAAGTTTACCTATGGTACCATGCGCATATTTGATTGGCTATTGACTAAATTTGTGGGCCCAGGGTCAAAGTTTTACCATATTATTTGGAAGAATTAAAATGCGAAGGGTTAACTTTAATTCTAAATTATTTATTTATCAATTTCTTTAAATTGATAAATAAAATTAAAATAAAAGATCAAAAGCCCCGTGGGATAAACTAAAAGGAATACTGTTAGCGGTTCGTGGTTTTAACCCATGATTTTAATAAAGGGAAAACTATATAAGGAGAAGAAAAATAAAGAATGCAAGTGCAATCGTAAGGGTCGTGAAGAAGCAATTCCTAAAAGGAATATCTGTATGGGCGAGCTCTGGTCTTAACTGATAAATCTGAAACTACGATGCACCCATGGATATAAAGATCTGACGATGATAAATCTTTGGTTTGTGTGAGTATATAGAAAGTAAATAAAATTGGTGACCGGCAATGTATGTCATATGGAAACTGGTGGATCCAGTATGAAATTGATGAAACGTGGTCAAAAGTAGTGCTAAAGGTCGAAGCCTTCAAAAAGGGGGTTGTAGCTCCCTTCCAGTGGTAGCTGGTAAATGAGAGAAGGTTGTAGCCTTTTGCAGGTGGGTGCCTGCATGCTGGTATAAGTCTGCACCAACATATATTGTAAGAAGTCTTCTCTATAATGAATATTGAAAACTGAGATTACAGTAGCGGTGGTTTTCTCCCGAATTGGGTTTCCACCTTAAATCCTGGTGTTCATATGTGTTGATGGTTTGTTCTGTTATTTCTGTTCATGCTTAATGCTTATTTGATGCAATGCTCTAAGTAAAAGACATAATAAGATATCAAGTCATAGTTGTTGGATGCAGTACTGTAACATATGTTTTTAAGAGAAAGAAAAGAAAAATTGTTCAGCCTTAAATACTGATTCACCCCCCTCTCAGTATTTTTCCCACAAATATGTCGCATCCCACTTCCCTCAAACCGAAGAAGCTGCCCTCCACATAGCCTTGAAATATGACCTGATCTATACTCAATCTGGTTATGATTATAGCATCCTTCCTAACCTCCCCAGACCCAGTGGCACTAATGCACCGGGGGCACCTCATGCCGCTGACGGTATTGTTGGAGCTCTCTCTCATCCATCCTCTCAACCTCCCATGAACTATGGTTTTTCTGGGGGAGGGGGCACCTCCCCCTGCACTTCTCCCCCTCCTGGTAGCATGCATCCAGGATCTGGCATGCCTCCTCTTTCTACCCAACCTCCGGTTTACCACACTGTTACCCAACCTCATTCTCATCCATATCCACAGCCTAGTGCTCCAGCACCTCCAACATTCGTACCCCCACCTCCCTTGTCTTCTCAACCCCCGCAACAGCAGTCACCACCCCCTCAAGAGCAGGTAGATTCACAACAGGGATTTATGGCTACCCAACCACCTCACGGACCGGTCACCACTCAACCTCCTCCATCTGGTACCTCTGATTACCAGATCCTCATGATGAACTCTAACCAACCTGTCACCATCGACCTCAACCTTCAAACTCAGTCCCGTCTGTACCCTCAGCCTCTTGCTCCATTTTTCCCTGAGTCACCTTCTTTAGGTTCTATAGAGCCTCTTTCGACAACTAATGGTCCCTTTCATATCCCTCAGCCCAAAGCCGAGGTTCATACCACGATTCCTAAAGGACCATTACGCTGAAATGTTGCTTCTGACTGAGCTTCCCATTCATATAGCATAGTAGATGAGCTGGCCCAATCTCCTACTACCATTTCAACGCTGTAACTCCTCCAGTCGTGCCCCTCTCAAAGAAAAGCTCTACTATCTGCCCTGGGTGTTGTAGATCCCGTAGATGACCAATTTATTGTTTTAGACGCCCATCAATCAGAGTCTCCTCCTCTTCCTGCTTCTGTAGCTTTCTAAATCCCAGTCAAAATCTGAAATGCTAACATTTCCCGGTGCATCATTGATGAGGGGGCATCCACCTGTGTGATGTCCAATTTGGTTTGGAAACAACTTGAATCTCCTGAGTTGGTCCCTCCCACGATCACTCTTCGAGCGTGGGATGGCCACGCCTCCCAGCCCATTGGCCTTTTTTGCAACTGTCCTATCACTCTTGCGGGCAAGACTGTTTGCATTGACATTGAAGTCATTGATGCCCCTCTTGATTATAACATTATTTTGGGGCATAGCTACACCTATGCGATGTCTATTGTCCCATTCGTGGTCCATCGCAAGATGTTTTTCCCTCATAATGGAAAGATAGTCACCATTGACTAGTTGACATATCATGAGCCAAAATCTCAGCCCTCCCCTGAGTCAACCATCTCTTCTATAGCCAATATGAAAACCATCGATTCTTTGAATAGTGTCTCCCCCGACATCTACAAAGACTCCTCCTTGCTTGGAAATTTCCCTAGTATTCCTCCTCCTCCTGTCTCTAATCCCAGCTTAGCGAATGTTTGCATGATGCAATCGTCTCGGGCTGACCTTAAACAGCCCGCTTTGGCTAGTCAGCAACCTCAACCTCAACCTCGCCCGCCGCAACCTGCTCCTAGCCCTTCACCTCAGCTAGCCAGACCTCTTCCTTCTGGCCCTTCTCCTACAGCTGGTACCCATGCGCCCCTCTATCCTCCTGGGTTGGTTCCACCAAGTCTCAACCATCTTAGAGTCGTCCCTCCTGGCCACTACCCCACTGGTCAGATACCTTTCCTTGCTCCCCCTCCCGGAGTCTCTTTGGTTCCCATCATGGCCACCCTCTCCCTCCCCAATTTGACCCTGAGCATATCTGTCTGGTACCTTGACCCTCCAGCCACTACCCCACCTGGTCAACCCAAACCTTATCTTGCTTTGACCCCGGTTCAACCATTCCCCATGACTTCTCCCGCTGCAAAAATTCCTCAGTCACCTCAACAAGAACCACTTCCTGTTGTGACTTCTTCGGGTAAGAAGGGCAAAGCTTGCAAGGGGGCGTCAAAGGACAAGGCTGCCTCGACAAACCCTTCCCATCCTAGGGCTCCTAAGCATACCATCCAATGTGTCTTGTGTGATGTTGTCAGTCACGCCACCCATACCTGTCCTGAATTGCCTCATCTCAAGCCCATGGTTACTGTCACGTTCCCTAAGTCCACAGTCCCGAAAGCCTTTGTTCCTTCCACGACCACGACCAAGAACCCCAAGACTATTCACACCAACCACTCCTGTGCTTTGTGTGATCTCCATGGCCATTACACCCACCTTTGTCCTCGCCTCGAGGACTTCTGCACCTCTTTAGCCGCGGTCCACCAATTTGAGGCCAAGCGCAACGAGTCCACCTCTCCCCTATTTGCGTGTTTTGCTTCGGCATAACTACCAGACATGACTGCTCCCATTGACATTCCCCCTCTTGATGTCAAGAGGATGGAGCCATCGTTCGCCATTTTTTATCTATCATCATCCATGAGACCCTCGGGGAACATTACCTCTGAATCCTCCCCTATTGTTTCGCTTGACCTTTCTTCAGCGATCACATTGGGCTCAACATCGGTAGATCCTTTATCTGCTTACTCTTCAGTCACCTCTGGTGACGATGCGGATGTGAACCTCTCTTCTCATAATGATGAGTTAGGTAGCTTCACTACGTCCGGTGGTCTTTCTTCCACCAGTCACCCCATCTTATATCACGATGATGACATTATGGAAGGAATCATCTCCCCTGACTTTCTCTATTCCCCCTTACATCGAAACCCTGCATTTGAACCACATACACCTTGTGGCCATTACATTGCAACCCAATGTTTGGGTACGAGGGCACCCATTTTTGAGAGACCAGGAGACGTAATTCTCCAAAACTCTCCTAGTGTATCTGGTCATGTCAACTCTAGTACCATTATTCTTCCACACTTAGAAGAACCTATAGAGTCCCATACCACTTCAGATCACTCTCGGGATGATACCCCTTATCGTTCCTTCATTTTACATTCGCAACCCAGTCTTTTAGACATTGTTGTTGACCAACCTATAGGTTTTCTAGGAGAGCACCAGTTCATTATCTCCAAATCCTCTCTTTGGGATAGTGACACTAGGTATGCCAACCCAAAAAATTAACGTCCATTTGATTCATATATACAGTACTAAAAGAGATTGGTAATCCTCCATTTCCTTTCTCAAGCTACATAACCATAACGAAAACAAATGATGCACCACATCATTAAAATGTGTTTAGATCCCCCTTTTCCTAAATACATTTTGGCCTAACCACAACATTCTTGGGGGAACCTAGGTCCCTCAACCATAAAAATCCCAGATCTCAGTGAAAAACAGCACTGAAACCCCCTTTCTATGATAGGTCGCACTTTTCAGGTCATTTCCTGGGACAGGTCGCATTTTTCTACCCAGTACCTACTATCAGGTCGCAGCACAGACCCCAAAAAGTGCGACCTGGCCTGTTCATGAGCTCTAGGTACCTATTAGTTTTTAGTACCTTGATACTTCACCAGGATCCATTGTGTCCATGAAGTGTCTCTTCACCTCTCCTCCAAATCGAATTTCCTCACTTACACCACTTGTACTGGGGGCACCACTTTGCCTCCTTACTTGTCCTTGTCCGTGTTGATTTTCGTCATGAGATACCCTATTATACTCATGTTCTTATGGTCCCCCATTGGACCTTTACTGTGTGGCAGCACCATCAAGTCGCCCTTGTTTAGAGAATCCGAGTTGAGTCATCAGCACATTCATGGAATCTATCCCGAGTCCCTTTGTACCCCAATATAACCCTCCATCCTTCATCGTTTAGTCCCTCTCTCATCTTCCACATTATGGCCTTCAGTACCATTGTCGCCTATCCTCCTTGATATTGTGTCAGCTGCTGCCAAGCCATTCATGCCCCTTATGCTCTAACAAGGGAAGTCGTCCAACCGCTTCTCCATATCCCTCATTCCAACATCATCATTAGTGTCTATTTGTTCGTCTCTCTACTATTTTCCCTCGTGCCTTAGTTGTGGTTCACTTATTGCCTCACCCATGGCGTACCTACTTCTGTCGACATCAGCTCATTTACTCCAGAAGCCAGGTCTAGGGGGCAGTGTACCTTGGTTCGAGCTCTTCTCAGCATGATCGTGATCTATACACTTGATGGTCCAGTCATGCAGCAACAGCTATTGGCGATTCCTAGGTGTGTGTGAGATGTCTCAACCCTCATGAGCGGGTGGCCCTGCAGGTAGCCCCCCACATGCCCGAATGACTTCTTCATTTCCGCCCTTAATGCATCTCCTCTCATTTGATGATATCAACCTCAACCACTTGCAGCGCCTCTTCAATTTGCATGTATCAGTTAGATTTTGCGAGCCCTTCCCCATGTGTAGGGGGAATTTGGGTGTATTTTTATCTCATGTACTAAAATATTCTTGTATAAGTCCTGACAGTTATTCCAAGCATCACATGTATGTGGGATTCATCATTTTATTTATCTGGCTCATGTTTAGGCCAGCACATGCTTCCTTATTGCATTCCGTGGTTTTCCGGGCGCCTTATTCTTTGTACTCTTGTCTCGGCGGGCATAGGTATGCCTCCCCCGTTGCCTTTAACATTGGTACCACTTCATCAACTAGGGACTTGTTGCACCTGTAAGTCTCATCTCCTCAGGGTATAGTCCTTTAGCACATTAGACTACCTTACATTTCTCTCTCTCACTCCCCTCTTCATGCCTAGTGATTGAGTTCTTACAACGTACTTCGATCATACGATTTTCTCCTAACACTCGTACGTTGGGTGGCAATCTGTTACACCATTTTTTTGGTCATCTAACCTATTATCATTAGATGAACACAAGTACACCATGTAAGACCAATTTTACCCTAAGAAAAATTGCTTTCACCATGTGAAATAATATTTGTCTATATTTCCTAGTCATATTTAACCCAAAACAAGGAAATTAATTAAATAAATCATTATTTATTTAATTATTTCCTAGGAATAAGTTATTTAAATCATTATTTAAATAATATTCCTAGTTAAATTTGACTAACTCATTTTTAATCAATTAAATAAATCCTTATTTATTTAATTATATTCCCACCATCTCCCTAAAATAATAAATAAATCATTTATTTATTTATTGTTTATAAATAAAGGAATTGACCCAAGTCAAAAGACCTTTTCCCTCCAACAAATATAATAAAATATTCCTAAAGGGTGGTTCTAGAATTTGATTAATAATATTTTATTCATGCACCAAGTTCTAGATAACCCTAATATTTTGTTATAAATAGGAGGGTTTTCCCCATTCATTAGTCACCTTCATTGCATTAGATCACTCTGGATCTACTCTTAGTCACCATTTTCCATTTTTGTCTTGTGAGCTCCCATTGAGTTCTATGTTTGTCTGGGTTTTCTACACTAATAAGAGAGAGGAATTTTAGATCTGAAACGCTGAGGACTTTCAAGAACCCATCCCATTGAGGAGAACCGGAAAACACCTTTCTTGTTTTCCTCTCAGGTGCCCCCTTTTAATATAGTACAAAAATTCTTTCAATACATTGTTCTTGTCTTGTCTATTGGATGCATGGAGCCATATTTTACTTTATCTGCTTAATGTCTTTTATGCTTAGATTTGGATTTGTGTAGCATTATTTGGATCATCTAATTACAGATTTAAAGATGTTTGGTAGCCATAATCAATGTTAGGGATATTTTTTATGCGTAGCTAAAGTGATCTTTTACGACGAAAGATTCATACTAACACTAGGTACAAGCAATGGCATGATAAGCATCGGGTGCCACACAAATTCAAGGTGGGCGATAAGTTGTGGCTACATTTGTAGAAGGAATGCCTTGCTGGACCCCACCGCAGGCTTCACCCAATCCAATATGGGCCATACATCATCACCAAGGCTGTAGGGGACAATGCCTTCGAGATTAATATTCCACCATTCCTTGGTCTGCACCCATTGTTCAATGTGGACCTCTGTCAGCCCTAATTTCCACCTCTACTGGACACATCCAACATGGAAGAACAAATCACACCAACAAATTTAAACCCAGACTACATGGAATAAGCCACAGTTGATCGAATTATAGACACATAGATCAAGAACACCTGCCAGCATAGGATCCATCTATATCGAGTTTTCAAAGCAGGCTAACTCTTTCACCAAGGCAAGTGGTTCACCAAGGACCAATTTCAGCAGAAGTTTCCTCATCTCATGGAGTAACTCAACACAATGGGGATCATTTCTTCCTAAGGGCGGAGGAATGATCCAGGTGGATATTGGTGGCCACCCACCTATTCCACTTGGACCCCCACCATTGTTTCTTTTAGTTTTTTAGTTTCCTTAATTGTAGCACAATTTACTATTTTTTGTATTTTTTTGGGTCCTGAACTTTCGGAGCCATTTTGAGGCCCTAAATGACATTTTTTTAGGCATGAGACCTTCGGTGAATATTGAGTCAGAACTTAATATTCATCAGAGGTCTCATACCCAAAAAATGTCATTGTGGGCCTAAAAGTGACTCCAGAACTCAATATTTATTAGAGGTCTCATGCCCATAAAATGTTGTTTAGGGCCTCAAAACGGCTCTGAAAGTTCAGGACCTGAAAAAATGCCATAAATAGTAAATTGTGCTACAATTAAGGAAACTAAAAAAATGGAAGAAAAAATGGTGGGGGTCCAAGTGGAATAGGCGGGTGGCCACCAATATCCACCTGGATCATCCCATCTCTTTGATCTTTGGTTCCACTCTTAGTTTTTTTTTTTGCCAATTGACCCTTCTCCGATTAACCTTCCTTCAGTCTACCTTCCTAAGCTACACATTGTGGAGTCTCGGGACTTAATAAGTAAACCTGGCTATTGGAACTATGTTGGGTCCTTTTTTTTTGGGAAAGGAAAACAATTGTGAAGGACATTTTGGTTGAAGCTTCCAGAATTAGAGCATCAGAAAAGTAAAAATGAAAGCAGTTTCATTTTGGAACTCCCACAGCAGAAAGAAATGAAGCATGCCGAGAAATTAGGAATTGGGTTTGATACCATCAAGGAAGAACCAAGGTATTTACCTTAGGTATCAAAAAACAAGATCAAGCAAGGATGGTATTGGATCAAGTGAGCACAAGGATAAAAAGGAAAAAGAGACAACGAGTTTGGGTTGTTGTTATGATGTTTTTAGGTGGTTGTTGGTTATGATTGTTGTTATTATTCATGGATAATATTTTCATGACTTTTGGAGATATTTTCGTTATGGATGTAAAATTATGAGTCTTTATTTTCTATGAACTGTGATTATGTTTCTCACTTTCTGAATTCGTGCATCAGTATATGAATGCTACAAGTTGTGTTGTTATGTTTTATGTGTTAAACGCTTGGTTAAACTGAGAGGGGGGGTGAGTCAGTTTAATGCAGTCATGGTCTTGTAAAACTTTCTTTCACACTTATTTACATCTTCATTTTGTGATCAACTTAATATACAATGGAACAACAATATTAATAAGTGATCAGAAGGTATTAAGAAGATTAAATACAGAATATCAACACATAATCATCATGCACATAGACAACATATATAAGTGGAAACCCATAAGGGAGAAAACCACATCTTGTTATTTTTTTTATGCAAAGGCAAGCTCCAACTCCCTCTCACCACTGATTTTATATAGGCTCCAACCTACAGGAGGCTACTACCTCAAATGTGCAAGCTACAACTTGCAAGGAAGCTCCAACTACCCATCTATTTTCTGCAGTCTACAACCTACACGAGGCTCCTACCTCAGCCAACTACAACTGGACATCTATCAAGCTACAACTTGATATGGAAGCACCAACTTCCTCACACTACTATGAAAACACATGCTGATTTACCTGGATATCAGCTCTGTTATATTCCTTCTTCACTGTTGTCCTCCACCCTTCATATCTACCTTATATTATCTCTGGATCTTCACAGCTTCTTTATCTACTCCTTCTTCTTCTTAATCTCTCTCACTCCTTTCTCCATTCTCTCTAATTTTTTTTTATGCATATGCTGGTAACATTATTTATAGAGATCACCTCATAACTGTTTACATTCCACATGGAATTTGAAATGAACACGTATGATTATTTTCCTTCCCCCTTCTCATTTTCTTGTCCAGCACATTTAGAATAATATAACAGTATGTATACATTTTAGTATTACAATGGAGTTTTTTCTTTGCCTACGGAGACTTGCCTTTGCATCACATACAATAAAAATAATTAATTAATTTACATTTTCAATTACAACAAACATATTTCAATTCATCCCTTTCAGCTCTTGGTTCGTTGTGCATTTTTATTTTCTATTGCTGTCAGAGTCATTTCAATATCTGCTATTACATTCAACATAGTTCTGCATAACTATCATTTTTTCCTAACTCGACCCAACTGTTTTGTTTCCAACAGTGCCACCATATTCTCCTTTTTCCCGACTCTACCTTTTTCTCTGTGTTGGGTCCTTACCCAAGCCCTTCTACCTGCATTCATACTTTCCTTCTTGTTTTACGTTATAATCCTCCTTTGCTTCTCTGAAGTGATTTAATAAAGGAAATCCACATACTTCCGGACTTGAAATGATTTAGGTTTCAGCTTTGGTCTTCATTGCATCTGCTCTCTTTATCGCTCTTTGCACTTCGGTGTTCCCATGTGTTTGTGTGATTTTTCTCCTGCCCCGATTGCGATATGCGATGGTAATATCTCATCGCATCGTTTCCTCGCATCGCATTGCATCGCCACTTCATGGTATGAGATGGAATTTGCATCAACGATGTGTGATACAGCGTTGTGCTGCCATGTGTCCCTTCGCATTGCCACATCGCATCACAACGTGTCTTCACATCGCATCTCATCTTATCATTGCATCACATCTGATCATCGCATCACATCTCATTGCTATTTCGTGGTATGCGATGAACTTTGCATCGCCGATGTGCGATATTGCGCTGTGCCACCACGTGTCCCTTCACATCTCCACTATCCATTGCATCGCAACTTTGCTCATCCATCCAGTGGCTATCGCATTCGCTTGTGATGTGCATTATATGATCTGATTTCCATCGATGCGATCATCACCGTTGATCTGTCTAGATCTACGATCCTCGTTGCTACTGACACTTCTAATTAATACTCAAGCGCTAGCATAATATCATCTCCGCTTATCATTCTCAACGCTATGGTTTAAACCCCAAATAAACCATATAAATATTTATGGGCCCACAAATTTATTTCAACGTACCTTTTACACCGTCTATATAATCGCTCATATATCTGATCACTGTACTTCTGGGCTTTAGGAAAGCGGGTCCCAGTTCACAGCACTGCGGAGGCACTCCTTGGTACGAAATCATCATCGGGCTGGTGCTACCGCAGTGAATGATAACCATCAATTTGCAGTCAATGCCCGATGGGCGGGTCAACTATGGAGGCACCCCCTTGGTTTAACTATTGGGCTGTTTGTGCCCCCGCGGTACTGTTGAAGCGCGCTCATAAGATGCATTGTTCAACTCTGTGACACTAGTCCCACACCTTTCGTTAACCTCTGCACAACTTCTGATGCGAACATCATTAGATCTTTGCCTCCTTTGATCCAATGGCTATTTAATAAACTTGAGCCCGACACCTTATCCTTTCAAACTAACGCGAAATAGGTGGTATTTCTTTGCGATGTGTCACTTTCGGAGGTCTATCACGTTCATTTCAGATTTTAACACTTACCACTTTGGATGCACATGAATACCACCTTCGGTTCGTGAAACCACTCACAGTATTTATGAACACCTGTTTCAATCGTATCCACTCGTTTCTTCATACATTCCGCATTTCGCCTTTCAATTTCCTTCGTTGATCCTTCAGATCTAATGATTGTTGTGCTCTCATTTCATTCCGCTCCACTATTCCCTAAGTTATGTCGATAACCAGAGATTTCTACTTCTGCCACTATTTCATTGAATGTTACACTTCTTAAACACACAATCTCATAACTTCCCTTTGAATTTTCCCGATTCATCTATATACATATATATTGTGCCAGACCCTGATTTTCACTCAAGTTAAAACTGAATCAAGCATTCAATCAATGAATTTGGACCCTGTTCTCTGTATTAACAGTAAATATTTACATAGGAGTTCTTTTTTGGCCTGATATTCTAATCAGTGGCCTTTCTATCTAATTTTCTCGTAGGTTTACAAAACAAAACCCTAATTGTTCAAAAAAACTTCTTCCTATCTAAACCCTCCTCTTGTAGCCTCTGCCACTTTACTTTCTTTCTCTGTAACAATTCCATCTGAATTTGATATGCTCCCTTATCTTGGTGCTGCTCCTTTGCGCTCCTTTTCCATTAATGACAATATTTCCAACAGTCTCCCCCTTTGGCATTGATGGCAATACTCCAATGCTTCCTCCAGGACTTCCTCTGCTTGCTTTTTAGAAGATCCTTTCTTCTTTTGCTTGCTTTTCGTCCCCCTTTGACATCAATGGCATAGGGTTGCACTTTTCTCAGTGTGGTTTCTATCTTTTCATAATACTCTGAGCTTGAGGACCTGTTCCATGCACTGCTCCATTGCTCTAGCTCTTTTGTGACAATTTTATTGATTTCTCTCCCCCTGGAATGATGCTTTCTTGACTGATATTTACTATCACTTGTCCTCTACACTGATCTTGTTTCTTGAATGCAACCCCCTTTTTTTTCTGATTTCTGATCATGTTAGAGAGTAACATCTGCAGACACTACCCCTAGCTTGTCTCTTAGATATTTGAATGGTTCTTTAGCAAGAGGTTTTCTGAATATGTCTGTTGTTTGTTCCTTAGTTGGTACATATTCCAACTTCACTAATTTATGTACTACTTGTTCTCTGAGGAAGTGGTACTTTATTTGGATGTGCTTTGTTTTTTAATGAAGTACAGGATTTTTTGATATACTTATTGCACTTGTATTGTCACATTTGATAGAAATAGGTTCATCAATGCTTACCTTCATGTCTTGGAGAGTTTTTTTCATCACATTACTTGTGTGCAACATGCAGCTGTTGCTATGTATTCTGCTTCCGATGTAGATAGAGAGATGGAAATTTTCTTCTTTCTTAGCCATGCCACCAAAAATTTTCCCAAACAGAATGCACCTCCACTTGTGCTTTTCCTGTCATCCACACAGCTAGCCCAATCTGCATCTGTGTATGTTGTCAATGTGAAATTTTTTCCTTTTGGATACCATAGGCCATAGTGTGCAGTTCCTTGTAGATATCTAAATATTCTCTTGATTGCAAGTAAGTGATTTTGTTTTGGTGCTACTTGATATCTTGCCATAAGTCCTACTGCCAACATAATGTCTGGTCTAGAAGCAGTTAGGTATAGCAGACTTCCTACCATGGATCTATAAAGTCTTTGATCTATATCTGCAGATCCATCATTAGCACATAGTTTGCAACCAGTGATCATGGGAGTTGTCACAGGTTTGCAGTCTTCCATTTGGAACCTTTTTAACATCTCTCTTAAGTATTTTTCTTGTGAGATGAATGTTCTTATGTTCTTTTGTTGAATTTGAAGTCCTAAATAGAAAGTGAGCTCTCCAATCATAAACATCTCAAATTCTAATTTCATTTCTTTAGCAAATCCTTTTGTTAACTCATATTTGTTGCTACCAAACATGATATCATCTACATATACTACTAAAATTAGGAGTTCATTTTCATTAGCCTTTATGTACAAATTGTTGTCTACTCCTCCTTTCTTAAAACCTTGTTTTTGCAAGTATTTGTCCAGCCTTGAATACCATGCACGAGGAGCTTGTTTCAGCCCATATAAGGCTTTCTTTAATCTACACACATAGTCATGTTTATCTGTTAAGGAGAATCCTTCGGGTTGTTCCATGTAGACTTCTTCCTCTAAATCTCCGTTCAAGAAGGAAAACTTCACATCCATTTGATATACCTTGAAACCATGATAACATGCAAAGGCCAAAAACATTCTGATTGCTTCCATCCTGGCTACAGGGGCAAAGGTTTCATCATAATCAAGTCCTTCAATTTGTGAATATCCCTTGCATACAAGTCTGGCTTTATTTCTGATTACCTTCCCTTATTCATTCATCCTATTCTTGAATATCCATTTTGTGCCAATGACATTTTTCTCAGTGGGTCTTGGAATTAATTCCCAGGTATTGTTCTTCTCAATTTGGTCTAGTTCTTCATTCATAGCATTTACCCAGGTTTTGTCTTTGTTGGCTTCTTCAAACTTCTTTGGCTCTATTTGAGATAACATGGCTAGGTATACTTCTTCTGTCTGTTCAGCAATATATCTTCTTGTTTGGACTCCCACACTCTTGTCCCCAATGATTTGATCTTCTAGAGGTTCTTTTGAGTGTGTCTTGAGGGACCTTTTGAGTTTAATTCAGTATCTTTTGTTGTCTTGCTCAATTCATCATTATCTTGGTTCTCATCTTCATGATCATCTGGAGGATTGCTGCATCTTGTGCTTCTTGTTCTGTTTGGTAGATCTTCATCGAATCTTACATCAATGATTTCCACAATTTTGTGCAGTCTTTTGTTGTAGCACCTGTAACCCTTACTCTTGGATGCATATCCTAAAAATATTCCTTCATTAGCTCTTGCATCAAATTTCCCCAGTTTTTCATCATTATTTTTTATGAAACACTTGCTTCCAAAGACTCTAAAGTGCTTGATTGAAGCTGGTTTACCATGCCATAATTCGTAAGGAGTCTTGTCACAATTTGGTCTTAGATGAACTTTGTTGAGAATTTGAACAGCTGTGTGTACTGCTTCTGCCTAGTAGGTTTGGGGAATGTTACTTTCTTGCATCATAGCTTTGGCAATTTGTTGTATTGACCTATTTTGCCTCTCTGCCACTCCATTCTGTTGAGGTATACCTACAATTGTAAACTGTTGTTTTATCCCATGCTCATTGCATAGGTCTGCAAAATCATAGTCTGTGAATTCACCTCCTCTCTCTGATCTGATGCACTTTAGCTTGCATCCTGTTTGATTTTTTGCCAATGCCTTGAATATCTTGAATTTCTCAAGTGCTTCAGATTTATGTTTGAGAAATGCCACCCACGTCAATCTGGAAAAATCATCTATTATCAACATGAAATAGGATTCTCCGCTTGGTGCTTTAGTTCTTTACGGTCCACACAGGTCCATGTGTACAAGCTGAAGAGGCTGACTTGTGGATAGTATCTCTTTGGTCTTGAAGGATGTACGAGTCTAGTTTCCCAGTTGGTAGGGTTTACATATGGTATTTGAAGGCTTCTTTATTGCTGGCATATCTTTGATTGCATTCTTCTTGCTCAAACTGATGATGTGGTGAAAGTTTAGGTGTCCCAGTCTTCTATGCCATAACCATGATTCATCAAGTTTGCTTATGTGGCATCCTTAATTCTCTTCTTCCACTATATAGACATTACTTTCTGTTCTAACACCTTTGATAAATGTCTTTCTTGTGGTGCTTGATCTTACCTCACAATCTTGGGCTCTAAAAAGGACCTCACAGCATTTATCACACATTTGACTGACACTTAGCAGATTGGCTTTCATCCCATCCACAAATAGTACATCTTGAGCCTTTCCTCTTCCATTATTCAGACTGACTGAGCCTTTTCCTTTGATTTTCCCTGCTTTATCATTGCTGAAGGTTACATTTCTAGATTTCTTTTCATCAAAGGTTACAAACTTGCTTCGATCTCCAGTCATATGTTTTGAGCATCCATTGTCGATATACCATTGAATTTTCTAATCTTGAGCTATTAGAGCCAGGTCACACTTATTCAACTTCTTTTTCCACTGCATGTAGATATTTGTTTGGCACCTTTTTCTAAGAAGATGGACCACATTCTTTGAGAGGAAATTTGGAAGACATGTGTCCAATTTTATGGCATACAAAGCATTTGATTATATTTTTAAATGGATTATGTGTACAAGTGAACTCTCCATTGTTCATAAATATCCTTGGGGTTTTGAACATCAGTCTTTGTCCATATGTTCTGCACTCCATGGCTTTATGGTTGAACCCCTTAAAACAAAAACAATACCCATGGAAATGATTTGTGTAACTAGTGAAGGGTTGTCTTCTCCATTTGTTTGCTTGAGGTAGTCTTTTCAATTTCTACATCCTTTTGTTGGTTGAAATCGATTACCTTTTTCTAACAGTATGCAGCAATATGTCCCAGTTTGTGGTAGGAAAAACAAGTGACATTTCTCATAGGAGGAAGGAATCTCCTTTGAGATCTTCCGAACTTGCTCAATTGATCTTCAGGAACAATTGAGCTTTTTTCACCTGCTTGCTTCTTTCTCTCATTATTTTTCTCTTGATGTTGCTGCTTGTTTCTATTTGTTTCATCACACATCAACTTCGTGTTGTCTTCTACTTATGTGGTTCCTTTTTGAGCTGCTCCATTATCCTTTACATCTTTTACAAAAATGATATTCTTGTTATCGTCTACCTTGGACTTACTGGTTTCTCCTTCATATCCTATCCCAACCTTTATGAGAGGATACCTTTGAGCATTTAGAATCTTGTCCAACTGTTTAGTGCTTGTCATTCTAGGAGTGTTCATTGACAATTTCTTTTGGGTGTTTTCTAGTTTCTTTCTCAGGCATACCACTTCTTCTTCCAATTTCTCTTGTTCCTGATGTTTATCTTTAATTTTCTTTAGCAGAATGTCTTCCACCTTCCTAGCTTCTTCAAGTTCTACTTTTAATTGAATGAAATCTTCTGAATTTGGTTCCTCTTTTACACATTTGAGGAGAATGTATTTATGTTTTCTACACTTGAGTTTAATTCTGTCAATTTCCTCCAGGGCACTTCTTATTTCCCCCTCAAGATATACCTCACATTCTTCCTCCTCTTCTAAAAGGAATCCTTCTGATTCTTCTTTGGCCATCAACACAAATTCAGAGGCTCCTTCTTCATTTGAGGATTCATCTGAGTTTTCAGATGCACTGCTATCTTACTGAGCATAAAACGATCTTCTATTGAACCTCTTCCATTTATGCCAGTTATTTGTTTTGGTTTTCTCTGTCTCTTGAGTCTGATTCTTTTTTTTCTTATGAGGACACTTAGATGCATAGTGCCCAACTCTTCCACAGCTAAAGCATTTAAATGGAAGTTTACCTTTATACTTGCCTAAACCTCTATCCAATCTTCTGACAAATTTGGCCTCTTCGTCATCAGAGTAGGAGCATGTATCTTCCTTTTCTTCTTTGCTATTCTCAGCCTTAAAGGCTACCTCCCTCACATTTGACTTCCTCTGTGGAAGTCTCATCTCATAGGCTGTTAAGTTTCCAAGTAATTTGTTCATGGTCAATGTTTCCTAATCAGCTGTTTCTTCAATAGTAGAAACCTTGGGATTAAAACTGGATGGTAAAGATCTCAATATCTTTTGAACAATTACACATTCTCTAATTGTTTCTCCTAGAGCTTTCATATTATTCACAATTTCTGCAACCTTTAAGAAGAAGCTGACAACATCTTCTTCTTCTTTAATTTTTATATTTTCAAATTGGGCTTGATAGACTTGTAGTTTGGCCATCTTCACCTTTTTATCTCCCTCATGGATACTTTCTAATGGATCCCATATTTCTTTGGTAGTCTTGTTGTGCATTAATTTGATAAATTTTGCCTCACACAAACCACTTAAGAGAGCATTCATGGCTTTAGCATTAGCTATAAAATCTTGCATGGCTTCTTTCTCTGTGTCAGAATCCTTTAGGGCATATCCCAAATCCCCAATAGCCCAAAATTCTATTCCTAGAGACATTATTTACATCCTCATTCTTATTTTCCAGAAGGCATAATTTGTACCAGTGAACAAGGGGGCTTTATTTGTTGAGCATCCTTCTAGACTAGCCATCTTAGGGACCTAGGATCTCCTTCCAGTTGTTAAACTACTACAGAAGGAACCTGCTCTGATACCAATTGTTAAACCCTTGGTTAAACTGAGAGGGGGTGTGAATTAGTTTAATGTAGTCATGGTCCTGTAAAACTTTCTTTTACACTTATTTACATCTTGATTTTGTGATCAACTTAATATACAATGGAACAAAAATATTAATAAGTGAGCAGCACGTATTAAGCAGATTAAATACAGAATATCAACACATAATCATCATGCACATATAGAACAGATATAAGTGGAAACCCATAAGGGAGAAAACCACATCTTATTATTATTGTGATGCAAAGGCAAGCTCCAACTCCCTCTCACCACTGATTTTCTGTAGGCTCCAACCTACAGGAGGATACTACCTCAATTCTAAAAGCTACAAATTGCAAGGAAGCTCCAACTCCCATCTATTTTCTACAGGCTACAACCTACAGGAGGCCCCTACCTCAACTAGCTACAACTAGACATATATCAAGCTACAACTTGATATGGAAGCACCAACTTCCTCACACTACTATGAAACACATGTTGATTTACCTAGATATCAGCTCTGTTATATTCCTTCTCACTATTGTCCTCCACCCTTCATATCTGCCTTATATTATCTCTGTATCTTCACAGCTTCTCTGTCTGCTCCTTCTTCTTAATATCTCTCACTCCTTTCTCCATTCTCTCTAATTTTTTTTTTATGCATATGCTGGTAACATTATTTATAGAGATCACCTCATAAATGTTTTCATTCCATAGGGAATTCAAAATGAACATGCATGACTGTTTTCCTTCCCCGTTCTCATTTTCTTTTCTAGCACATTTAGAATAATATAACAATATGTATACATTTTAGTATTACAGTGGAGTTTTTGCTTTGCCTACGGAGGCTTGCCTTTGCATCACATACAATAAAAATAATTAATTCATTTACATTTTTAGTTACAACAAACATATTTCAATTCAGCCCTTTTAGCTCTTGGTTCATTTTGCATTTGTCTTTTCTGCTGCTGTCAGAGTCGTTTCGATTTCTGCTATTACATTCAACACAGTTCTACATAACTGTCATTTTGGCGTAACTCGACCCAACTGTTGTGTTTCCAACAGTGCCACCATATTCTCCTTTTTCCTGACTCTGCCTTTTTCTCTGTTTTGGGTCCTTACCCGAGCCTTTCTACCTGCGTTCATACTTTCGTTTTTGTTTTACATTATAATCCTGCTTTGCTTCTCCGAAACGATTTAAAAAAGGAAATCCACATACTTCCAGACTTGAAATGCTTTAGGTTCCAACTTTGGTCTTCATCGTGTCTGCTCTCTTTATCGCACTTCTCACTTTGGCGTTCCCATGTGTTTGTGCGATTTTTCTCCTGCCCCGATTGCAATATGCGATGGTAATATTGCATCGCATTGCTTCCTCGCATCACATCACATCATCACTTCGCGGTATGCGATGGACTTCGCATCGTCGATGTGCAATATAGCATTGTGCCGCCACATTTCCCTTCGCATCGCCACATCGCATCGCAACACATCTTCGCATCGCATCTCATCTTCTCATCACATCGCATATCATCATCGCATCGCATCTCATTGCTATTTTGCGGTATGCGATGAAATTTGCATCGTCGATGTGCGATATTCAGCTGTGCCGCCACGTGTCCCTTCGCATTGCCACTATCCATCGCATCGCAACTTTTCTCATCCATCCAGAAACTATCGCATTCGCTTGCGATGTCCATTATATGATCTGATTTCCACCGATGCAATCATCACCATTGATCTATCTAGATCTACAGTCCTTGTTGCTACTGGCACTTTCGATTAATACTCAAACGCTAGCATAATATCATCTCCACTTATGATTCTCAACTCTATGGTTTAAACCCCAAATAAACCATATAAATATTTACAGGCCCACAACTTTATTTCAACGTACCTTTTACACCGTCGATCTAATCGCTCATATATCTGACGACTGTACTTCTAGGATTTAGGAAAGCGGGTCCCAGTTCACAGCACTACGAAGGCACTCCTTGGTACAGAATCATCATTGGGCTTGTGCTACCTCAGTGAATGACAACTGTCGATCTATAGTCAACGCCTGATGGGCGAGTCAACTGCGGAGGCACCCCCTTGGTTTAACTATCGGGCTGTTTGTGCCCCCACGATACCTTTGATCCCAGATCAATGTTTAACCATGCTCATAATATGTGCTATTCAACTCTATGACACCGGTCCCACACCTTTCGTTAACCTCTGCACAACTTCTAATGCGAACATCGTCAGATATTTACCTCCTTTGATCAGACGGCTATCACATAAACTTGAGCCCGGCACCTTATCCTTTCAAACTAATGTGAAATAGGTGGTATTGCTTTGGGACGTGTCACTTCCGGAGGTCTATCGCATTCATTTCAGCTTTTACCACTTACCACTTTGGATGCACGTGAATACCATCGTTGGTTCGTGAAACCACTCACATTGTTTACAAACACCTGTTTCAATCGTATCCACTCGTTTCTTCATACATTCCGCATTTTGCCTTTCGATTTCATTCGTTGATCCTTCAGATCCAACGATTGTTGTGCTCTCATTTCATTTCGCTCCACTGTTCCCTAAGTTATGCCAATAACTAGAGATTTCTGCTTCTGCCACTATTTCATTGAATGTTACACTTCCTAAACACACAGTCTCATAACTTCCCTTTGAATTTTCCCGATTCATCTGCATACATATATATTGTGTCGAACCCTGATTTTCACTCGAGTTAAAACTGAATCAAGCATTCAATCACTGAATTTGGACCCTGTTCTCTGTATTAACAGTAAATATTTAAATAGGATTTCTTTTCTGGCCTGATATTCTAATCAGTGGCCTTTCTATCTTATTTTCTCGTAGGCTTACAAAACAAAACCCTAACTGTTAAAAAAAAAAATCTTTCTATCTAAACCCTCCTCTTGTAGCCTCTGCCACTTTACTTTCTTTCTCTGCAACAATTCCATCTGAATCTGATCTGCTCCCTTATCTTGGTGCTGCTCCTTTATGCTTCTTTGCCATCAATGAAAATATTTCCAACATTATGTAACAGACTTGTTCAATAATATAAATGGGAATTATGACAGTAAATTGAGAATGTGTGCATCCCTTTAAAAAAATTTATTATTATTCTTTTTCTATGAATAAAATTTCTAAGTTTGTTAATTAAGAATCATAATTTTAATGGTTTCAGAACTCATGAGTGTGCATATGTAAAATTACATGTAATCATTTAAGGTTCTGGCTCGCCTCGGGTGAGACTCTCCTTTGATTTTGAAGAGTGAAAATTTCAGAGAATCGCTAGACTACACAGGCTCTTTGCTAGCTCCCTTGGTCAAACCTTGGGTCAAACTAAATCCAAACTTTCTTGCCAACAAATGTTTTTGTTTCCGGGACCTCGATTTTTAACACATGGGATTTTAGATCATCTGGTTGTGGTACAGCAGTCGCAATCTACAAAATTTGTGGCATAATGAGGTAGATCGCTTTGTTCTACAATAGACACAAATCAGGAAAAAGAATTTAGACTGGGTCTGAGAAGAAATACTATATGTATAACTTGCTTGTGACTAGTACGAGATATTTTGTTGTGACTTTCCCGAGAAGCTAGATAATTTTATTACTCGATTTAGTCATAAATTAGGTTCACAACAACCAAGGTTACAGAGACAACAGATCTAGATAATCTTCATCGATTATATAATGATATGACAAGAGTTATTGATTTCTGGGTTGACGCGAACCTTAAAGCTTACGTTATTGAATTTGCAGCTGAAAAGCACCAGTAGTTTTCCCATGCAAAAGAAGTATTTAAATTTGGTATGATAGGATGAATATTGAAGGAAATCCCACTTTGGATTAAGGTACTACTAGTAGAAGACCACCTATTGGAGTTTCAGCCAGATCAAATGGCAGCGTAAACCACTTGTGCCAGGGGAATGTACTGGGGGAAGGAAGCCTGCATTGATGCGAGAGGATGTATGAAACCTTATAATGAATCAAGAATATTTGCAACAAGAAAGAGATTTATGAGTGTTTCATAGAGAAAGGATATCTGAAGAGTGGCATGAGAAGAAGTTGCAAGAAATGAGGGCAAGAAGAAGATAATTACATCAAATGGGTGATGCTGTTAGGATTTCAACAAAGAGGATGTAGGGAATGGAGACCCCAGAGTTTCAAAGAGGTAGTGTACGAGGAAGTTATTTCCCCAGTACTATAGGTAGTGCCAACAAAATTTGAAGCAAAACTAAGATGGAGGGTGTGGAAGCAATCAATATGATGCATGCAGTGGAAGAAGGATTTCATACGCTTGAGAAATATAGTTAGGTAGTTAAAATAGCAGAGGAAGATACACCAATGGATGATGATATGCATTTCATGATGAGGTGAATTTTCTTTGAAGATGATGCGATACCAGAAAATAACACCATGCAACACAATAACATGCCTACTCCTCCTCCCTCTAACCTTCCCTTGGTACTCTATCAAAGCGTTGATTTTCTCTTGTCAAAGGTACGAAAATTTCTTAAAGTTCAGTCGTTACTTTAAGGTGAAAGTAGTTATGGTAGTATTAGTCAACTGAATTCAATTAGTTTATTACAACCTAGTTCAAGAGAATTTATACTTGTTCCCACACAACGATGTACCATGTTTGGAGTTACAACTGGGTCTCTTACAATATACCCCGACCCGAGTTTGCAGGCATGGGGGGTGAACACATTAAGCAACATTGGTAGTTGTGTAAGGCTATTTGGTAAGCATGCCAGACACCTAATGTTAATAAAATCATTGAATTTTAGAAAACACTCAGTGATAGGGCATCGATATGGTTTATAAAGTGGATTGACACTAATTTGAACCCTGGTATGGATTTGGTGAAAACAAAATTTATTTAGAAGTTTAAATTTCCACAATCAAATAGATAAGGACTAGCAAAGTTATTGGACATCTGCCAAAGAGAGGGGGGATTAGCTTGGTAGTGTATGCCTTGAGAAATTTATCATATCATATTGATCCTTACCATTAGAGGGACCATTTTATCAAAGCTTTGCTACCCATGACTAGGATTCCACTTTCGTAACAAAAAATTAGTATGATCCAGGATGCTCTGGAGCAGGCTATGAAAATTGAAGCTATGTCAGGATATCCGCAAGAGTATAGAGCGGGGGGGGAATCGTTAGATCCTGCCATTATGGGACTCCAAATTAATTTCTACTTTAACATAAATATTGAAGGATTTAGTGCTAGTTCAACCAACAAGTCCTCAGGTCTCGTGTACCAATTTTTAGGTCAAAGGACACCATGTTACGGAATTCCAATGATTGCGGGGCCCAGGAGCATGAAATACACCCATGGGTCCTTCACTGAAACCACTTGTAGGAGTCACACAAGTGTCCTCTACCTTACCTTATCAAGGCCATACTCAGTTTTAGTCATTCCCTAGTCCACTAGGTATGAATGCATTAGATTATTATGAAATATGCCACAATTTTGGGCACCAACCTTGGTCTTGTCCTATTTTATAGAAATATTCAAATGTTTCGAATAACATGTTTTGGGAATTCTATAGATCCTAAAATCACCGTACTGATCAATTTTTATCCTTGGATTATTTATCCGATCGATTGGATCAGACTACTTTTCGGGTAAATAACCCTCCTAGAGGTCAGGGAGTTGGAACTCTAGGCGGTGGAAGAACATGGGGAAGAGGTCCAATCAGATCTTATAATTGTGATCAAGAAGGACATGTTGCAACAGACTATCCTCATCTGAGAAAACCTTAGTGTTTGTATTTCCAGGTAAATATGCATGCAACTGAGGACTCTCCAGTTCTCATTTCCCCATGGGAGGAGTGAAATCATACAAAGGGAGAAAATTTGGTTTGTGCATAACCTGGAGACCTTGATTCTTCAATGCAATCCAAATATTTATTACAAGCTGGGGGGGGGGGGAGGACAGGAGCTGATGCTGGAATCACTGAGTAACCATCTATTATAAATCCTACCTCTCCAAGAAGATTGTATGAACCCAATTGAAAAAAAGGAGTTTTACAAGGATGCAAATGAACTCTTCCGCCAAATAATGTCCTCTCAAGGACCTTGCAGTGAGGTGTGGGGGCTTCCATAGAGTAGTCAAGGAAATTTTAGTAAAGAGCCCCCTCAACCCATAATAGAGTGGTTCATGTTGTCTTTACAGATCATGGATGATATCCAACACTAATCAGTTGCGGCGAAGGCTAAAGACTATCCTTAAAGATGACGATTTTTTTTAGGAATCGATCTCTGCAAACCTACCTGAGAGACATTCCAGAAGGGTACATCGGAATAAGAAGAGGACTAGTAGGGAGTTTCATGTGGATTCTCAGATTGTAGGGTTTCATATTAAAGAATCTATGTTGGATTTATGATCGGATGTTAATATTATTCCTTGGAAAACTTGGGAAGCTCTAGGGAAACCTAAGTTGGCGTACTTTCCGATTTAGTTGCAGATGGAAAATTGGTATTACATTCTTTCAGTTGGTTGGTTGGAAGATATGGAAGCTTATATAGCAAGATTCAAGACTTACACTGATTTTTAAATTATTGATATCATGGGGCGCAAAGAACCATATCTAGCTCTGTTGGGGATTGATTGGTATTTTGATAATTATGCAGTCATCGACCTTAAGCGGGATACTATGCCTTTTGAGGTAGATGGGATGTAGGTTATACAATCCCATGATCTGTATCAGGGCCCGTGATTCACTGAACCTATAGATTATGTTGAGTCTCCTCATCTAGTGGACCAGTTGTATCAGTTGATTGCTAGAAAGTGGGACGGTTATATCAACCCCACCGTCATTGGCTTGATTAGCTGGAGGAGTATTAAAAGAACCAAATTTGGTTTTGAAGCTACAATGGAGTACTAGAAACAAGGTTCTCATGAGCTACATTCTCGCCATTATGCTTCTATTCAATGTGTTCAATGGATTGGTACTGAGGTATGCAAGTATCCCACTTTTAATGGCATGAATTATGTTGTTGATTTTGTTAAAGAAATTGACTCTTCTATAGAAGAACCTCAAAAATTCCTTGTAATTATTGTTTCTCTACAAGCCATGCCATCGCGATGGTGGGCGACACATTGTGATCAATTGCATGAATGGAATTATGTTAGAACTTATTTTTCAAACCAATTTTCCCCACCGACTGAGATATTAAGTAATATTCCTAGTTATGTTGGTCCTACATCTCCACAAGATCATGTGGCCCATTTATCCTTGGTATGGAAAGCTGAATGTGTGGCTGTCAAAATGTGGCCGCATTTGCTTATTCATTCTCTAGGAAGTATTCCACAAATTTGGTATTTACAAGAGGAACTGAAGTGCCAGTCTATCGATTGGAATGTGTTGACCACTTAGTTCTACAAATATTTTTATTTTTGAGATGTCGATGAGAAGATAACACGGGTTCTTAAGGCTATCAAAAGAGTTTTCTTTTCAGAGAAGATTCTCTAGTAGAATGTAACAGATATGCAGACTTTGCACACCAATATGATTAAGGGTTTCATGAAGTCGTTGTCTGCAATAAGGTTAATAAGGATACTCATGATCATTTGGAGGAGTTAAGGCACCTTTCATTCAAGGAATCGAAAGGATAATGGAAGAAGAAAGAATATCCTATTTTTGATGCTCCACATTTGAAGCCTCTAAAATTCAAGAAAACGAATATTGGGACTAAGGAGAAACCAAAGCTTGCATGTATTGGTGATTA
Source organism: Pinus albicaulis (assembly GCA_034641835.2). Lineage (NCBI taxonomy): Eukaryota > Viridiplantae > Streptophyta > Pinopsida > Pinales > Pinaceae > Pinus > Pinus albicaulis. The sequence goes on along the minus strand of CM076572.1, from coordinate 1,227,520,061 downwards.
CTGGGATGATTAGACCACGTGGGACATTTTCAAACTGCTCAAAGAATATGAATATTTTTTTCCATTTTATGTATCGAAGCTAAAAGGAATTAAGGGTGATCAAGGCAAAATGAAAATCATAATAAAACCTGATGTGAAGCCTGTGAAGCATCAACCTTATCGATTAAATCCTCGTCTTAAGGAGAAATTCAGGAAAGAGATTGATAATATATTGGTTGCTGGTTTAATATTCCCCATTGATGAATTTGAATAGGTAATCCTTATCGTCATTCAAGACAAGAAGGATTCAGAAAACATTCAGGTATGTGTTAATTACCGTAGTCTCAATAATGCATGCGTCCATAATGCATTTACAACCCCTTTCAGTGATGAATTTCTAGAAAATGTTGGAGGCAATGAGGCATACTCTTTTAGGGATGGATTTTTGGGCTACCATCAGGTATGCATTGCATAAGAAGATAAGAAAAATACCACATTCACTACAGAGTGGGGGTCATATGCATATAATGTGATTCCCTTTGGTCTAAATAATTATCCAATTGTTTTCTCTCGTATTGTTATTGCTTCTTTCTATGAGTACATCCACAAGTTTCTATAAGTTTATATGGATGACTAGATAATTTATAGCTTGCTTAAGAATCACCATAGCTTATTGAGGGTTGTGTTTTATCGATGTCGGCAACTCCAGATATCATTAAATTTAAAGAAATGCATTTTTGTTGTGATGTTTGGAACTTTACTGGGCCATATTGTTTGTAAGGATGGAGTCTATGTGGATCCAACTAAAGTTGCAGCTATCCTGAATATGCCACCTCCCACCTATATTCTATAGTTACATTTCACATTGGGCCATATAAGTTATTATCGAAGATTCATTCGCAACTATGCTTCTATTATAGCCCCACTAGAGAAGCTCCTCAAGAAATCTAAATGATTTGTGTGGTTTGATGAATGTAATGTTGCATTTCATACTTTGAAAGAAAATATTGCAAGTGCGCCAATCTTATTTTACCTTGATTGGAACAAGAAATTCCATGTTCATGTCGATGCATCAGGGATTGCATTGGGTGTTATATTAATGCAACCAGGCAAGAGTAACTTGGACCACCCTATTTATTTCATGAGTTGAAAAGTGTCTAATGCATAAAAGAACTACACCACAACAGAACAGGAAGATTTGGAAATTATTTGTTCTTTCCAGAAGTTTTGACACTACTTTTTAGGAGGAGCATTTAAGTTTTTCATTGATCACTCATCCTTAAAATATTTGGTCAACAAGCCAGTGTTGGAAGGTATAATTTGTCATTGGTTCCTATTATTTCAAGAATTTAATTTTGAATTCATTGTTAAGCCAAGGAGGTCAAATCTTGGGCCTGACCTTCTATCTAGGTTGGAATTAGGAGATTCAAGATGGTCTATTGATGATATGTTACATTATGCCTACTTGTTTCATATTGAATTTGTCCCAGAGTATTTAGAGGAAATCGTTGCCTTTTTCACAATAGGGTAATTCCCTTTTGATTATACTACTACGTAGAAGAATCATCTCGTTTTTCATGTAGTAGACTATTAATTGATTTTTGGACAATTATGTAATACGAGGCTCGATCAAGTGTTGTGTTAATGTATCCTGGATCATGAACGTGAAAGTATACTATGGGAATTCCATGTTAGAGTCACAGGAGGACATGTTGGAGTTAAATCTACTGCCAAGAAAGTCTTACAAGCTGGCTTGTGGTGGCCAAATATTTTTAAAGATGTGAAGGCTTATGTGAAGGTCGGTCCACCCTCACAGAGGGATGAGATGGCTCTCCATCTGATACACGCACTCACTGCATTTGAAAAATGGGTTGTCGACTTTATTGGGCCCATTAATCCACCTGCTCACCACTCACATGCCTACTATATCATCACTGCCACATATTATCTTACCTGTTGGGCATAAGCACTTCCAATTAAGGATTGTAATGTGAACACAACTGCTCAATTTATTTTTGAACATATCATCACCATGTTCAACTTCCCTCGAAGTCTGACAAGTGATCAAGGTTCACACTTCATTAATGAAAAAAATCCCAGTGCTTCTACAAAATTTTATGATACAACATAATAAGAGCACTCCTTACCATTTGCAAGCTAATGGGATTGTCGAGGCATTTAAAAATTTATTAGAGTGTGGACTTACCAATATTTGTTCTGCAAATAGGGATGATTGGAATGAAAGGATTCTTGCTAATTTGTGGGCTTACATAACAACAATTTAACGATTAAATATGTATAGCTCATTCGAGTTGTTGTATGGAAAAGAGGTTTTTGTCCTTGCAGAGTTCATTTTCCCTAATATTTTAATTTCACATGCAACCCATATGAGCGACGATCAATCTATCCCCGAAAGAGTTGATGAGTTATTTCAATTAAAGGAGTCTCGGTTCCTTGCCTATTTTCACCATATTGTTGAAAAGGAGTGGAAGAAGGTTGGACACAATCGACATATCAAGAATAAGTCCTTTTAATTCGGAGATCGAGTTCTACTTTATGATAGCAAGTGCCACAAACACCCTTGCAAGCTACAAATGCATTGGCTCGATCCTTTCTATGTTGTGGAGATTAAATATTTTGGCATTAGATCTAATACTTTTGTGATCCATAATTTAGATAAATGTCTTTCGGATTAATCACATCATTAGATGGTTTGAAATGTCGACCAAATTCTAATAATGTGATTAATCCGAAACACATTTATCTAGATTTTGGAGTTGTTAGGCTTGCTCAACTTGATGGTACTCTTTTGTCTGGATGGGTGAATGTTGCTCGCCTAAATCCCTATTTTTTTTATTCTAATGTTGCTTGATTTCATCTCTCTCGCAAGGGAGAGTAGTTAGTAGGAATTAGGTTAGTCATGTCAATAAAGTTTCCATGATTTATTTATTTGTTGTAGTATTTGAGTTTTCTGCAAGTGTCCTTCCTGATTTGTTGTGATCCTCTACAACCCATTGTGGTCGAGGAGATTTTTTCATATAATGTCGTCTCAGAGTCATCATTTATTTTTTGGCTTATCACTTTTCCCAATCATGGAAAATTTAGTTACTCCATTCATATTTCAATTCCTGAGAAGGTTTTATTTTGTCGTTAATTTTTTTCTTTACGTGATCCTATCATCAGTACATTTCAGGATCACTCATCATTAATTTGAATGTCAGAACACCGTTCCCATGCTCAATGGATAAGTCCCTCTCATCATCCTATATTTTCCTAGCTAAGTCTCCTCATTTTTTACCTTCGTTTCTTGTGTATTTTGCAGTTTTTAGTCTGCCTCTCTAATCATCTACCTTTGGTTTGTCCTCGTCTCCCCGTCCTCCCATCCTCTTTGTGTATATCTGTCATTCTACCACCATGGTTCGTCCAATTAAGGCCGATGTGAGCAAGTATTTTATTGATTCTCGAATCCATTTCCAGGATGATTTGCACGGCAATTATGATAAAACCCAGTTGGTTGATAATGATTTGTCCAACCATGTTTTGTTCCCTGCACTTTGCACTGATGTCTTTATGGAGATAAACACCCTCCCCAATGCTCGCTCATATTTACAAATCATTCTACATTTCGTTCGATAAAACAATCTACCTTTCTTCTTCTACAGGATTTTCCTATGTTCAGGACCACTAATGAAGTTCTTCATTATAAAAAAAATTTGGCTAGTCGGCTCTCTAGTTGGACCAGGAATATCCCATCCATTCTATTGATATTCAAAGGATTACATGACTCGCTGTATTTGGTACCGATCTCAAGTCAGCCCGTCAGATAGTCGAAAAGCGGGCGAAGAAAATCAGTGAGAACGATTTGTATAAGAAATATGGCACCACCAGAAAGGGAAAAGGAGTTGTCCTGGATGTGATCAATGAAATTCCAATTCATGTTGTTGCTACTCTCATTTCAACCAAGATCATGCGCTATCATACTCGAGGAGTGAGGCTCAACTAAGTGACCCCACCAAGAATATTGTCACAAAGTATTCATCCAAGGTGTCAACCCTATTAGAAATTTGGACCTTATCTAAGTTTGAATTTTCTAATTTTCAGGACTCTACTCTACAAAACATTCCAGAGTTGGGTCCTTCATTTGAAGGAACTGCGACTAAAGGAAGTGGAAGTCACTCTGCGATAGATTCAGAACCACCACCAGCACATTAACTTGAGGTAGAGTCAATAGGATGTGGTCAAGGCATGTCGGGTCCTTTGTTTTTGAGAAAGGAAAACATGTTCTAAGAACGTTTTGATTGAAGCTGCCATAATCATAGCACCGAAAATTCCAAATGACATTAGTTACATTTTGGAATTTGCGCAACAAAAAGAAAGGAATCATTCCAAGAAATAACGAATCGGTTTTTATACCATCAAGGAAGAACCAAGGTATTGACCTGTGTTTTCAAAAACCAGGATCAAGCGAGTGTGGTATTGGATCAAGCTAGTGCAAGGATAAAAAGGAAAATGAGAGAACGAGTTCGGGTTATTTTTATGATGTTGTTAGGTTGTTGCTGGTTATGTTTGTTGTTATTATTCATGGCTAGTATTTTCATGAGTTTTGGAGATATTGTGGTTATGGATGTAGTATTCTAAGTCTGTATTGTTTGTGAACTATGATTATGTTGCTCACTTTTTGAAGCTGCACATCAGTCTATGAATGCTATGAGTTATGTTGTTATTCTTTATGTAACAAACTCATTTTGTTCAGTAATATAAATGGTAGTAAATTGAGAATGTGTGCACCCATTTAAAAAATTCTTGTTCTATGAATAATTGTTCTAAGTATGTTAATTGAGAATGAGAATGTTAATGGTTGCACAACTCATGAGCATGCATATCTAAAATTCCCTGTAATAATTTAAGGTTTTGGCTTGCCTCGAGTGAGACTATCCTTCAATTTCAGAGGAATGAAAATGTCGGCGAATCACTAGAATATGCGGGCTATTTGTTGGCTCCCTTGATCAAACCTTGGGTCGAACTTAATCCAAATTTTCTTGCGAAAAAACAGCAAAATGCATAGTCACTTTTTCCAAGGACTACAAATTGCGTAGTCAAAGTGCTTAACTACTTCCTCCTACCCTTAGGAACTGCAAAATTAACTCTCTGAATCGGTCCTTTATTGCACATTGTGAAGTCTCTATCAGAAATTAGTCTCTTTGTTCTTTTGAACTATGCAATTACACAATCACTGACCAGTCTCCCTCCAAAATTGGAAATCCTATTTCTCTGGCCTCAAAATTGCACATTTCAGAGTTGCAAGTATTAGTCACTCACTACTACCCTCTCGAACTATGCACTATGCAATCCCCGAGCCTTTCTCCATTTTTATTACTTATTTCTATATCACTCATTGATTTTCATGAAGATAATTAGAATAGAGGATTTCTGGACTGATGTCGTATTTTCATTAGTGGATTTCACTTACAGGTACTATATCTTGATATGAAAAAATGATGCTTAGAGAGGACGAGAAGGAAACTATGCTAGAAGACACTTGTGAAGTGGGAGTGATGAATAATTCATCAAGCAATAATATGAAGGGACACTAACTTACGACAAAAGATCAAAGACTAGGATTACATGAAGACTCCATATTGATTCAAGACCCTTTGGAGGGTGTATATGAAGAAAAATTTATATCTTTCATGAAGTTGAAGTACTGAATAGATCTCTTAGAAACATTGAAGAAAATGCAGCAACAGGGAGAACTTAGAATTTTTACCTCATCATGAATTCCATATCATCATTTTCAAGTTGCGACTTATGCAAGTGTCATCACAGTGTCATGTGTGTCCATGTGTCTTGCTAAAAATTTGTGGATGTAATGATGTAATTATCAAAGGAAAGAACAAAATGTAAGGTGTGGAAGTGCAAGGGTCATATGTGGAATATGAAAATTCACATAGTCATATATGGAAAAAAGAGTCTTTAGGAAAAGTCCAAAAGTCATATATAAGTCCAAAGGTCACATTAGAAGTCCAAGAGTCATGAGGGTAACTCAAGAGTCATAGAGGATATGAAAGGCCATTCCTCTTGTTATAAAAAAAAAATCTCATAACTCAAGAAAATGGATTTTAGAGGCTTGCCCTTTGGAGAGCTAGCCTTGTATTTTGTAGCTTAGCATAGGAGAGAATATCATTCTTTGGAGAAGAAATGAGTGACTCAATGTTACACTATTGGAGCTAGTGGCTCGCCATTGTAACTATGTACTTCAATATTTCACATAATAATCATAAGCTCAATGATCCAACACATTTTCATGCATGTATCTTGAATGTAGTAATATTTTTCTTTATATGTTTGTGGTATTTGTTTTGTTCAAATGTACCAAGGAAATTGAACTACTTCATTGGATTTGGTACTTGTTGTGGTGGTGTTTTTATTACACAAGTGTACCAAAAGACACCTCTCTATAATTCGGTTGCTACTTGCAAAGATCACAGAGAATATTGTGGTGTTGTTAATGGAAAGAATGAAAAAAATTTAAGACAAGCCTCATAATGTAGGTAATGCTTACAATAACATGAACTTAAATAGAAAAACACAAGACAAGAATTCTCAAATGAAGTAACAAACCAATATAAACAAATGGAGAAAACTCCCTTTATTGGTTGTTGGTGGTATGAAGAATACAATGCTAACACTCTTGCAATGATTCCTTTGAGCTATGGAGATCAAATACTCAAGACATTGGGGTCTCCCTTTCCTAGGTTTCCTTGCAAGTATCTCTACCCTCTCTCCAAATGATTGTGATCACTCACTAATGATGGAGCTCTCTTCTTCACTAGGATGTTGGATGGCCAACATGCTAGTCTCTCCAATCCTCTTCCTTCAAAACTTGAAATCTGGTATTGCTATGGCATAAATTTGGCCAGCATAACAATGTGTCTCTCTTTTCTCTTCCCATGGCTAGTCTATATAGAAAATTTTTGAACTCCCTTCCCTCTCTTGGCCCAAGATTGATAATGACCTAAGAGTAGGACAAGTGATTCCTTTGTGGGTTGCATAACTACTCAAGGTGGCTAGAATTTGGTCGTCCTTCACTGTAATTGAGAGAGAATGATATTCACCAAGTGTGTCAAGTGGTCACGGATGGTGACTTTTCACCATCCCCAGGACCGCATGGCTATTGAAGGATAAAGCGTGCTATGCACAAAATTTTTTTGTTGCTGGTGTGTTGTCCACCAATTTCTGACTAAACCTTAGGAAATAATTATATTTTTTCCTTCAAAATATATTTCTACTGGAAAATATTTATTTTTATTGTTTTCTTGACATTTTCTAATATATTTTTTCAGTACGATTTTTTGGTGTTAACAGTTTCCCCCTATTTTATGAGGCCTAGGAAGAACCGTATAGCTACAATACGTTACGTTTTATTTTATGTGTGATCCTTTTGAGAGAGAGAAAGTGAGTAACGTTTTGTGGAGATAAGTAGGGGAACCCCTTGTCTGAAGTAAAAAAGAAACCATGCTCTGTAGGAAACCTGTAAGTGATCAAATAATAAATATTTCTACGAGGCGGACATGTCCCATACTCGTGATGATGACTAGTTAAGATAATATGACAAGTATTGGTTATGTCATGTCACATTGTGGTAGGTGACTTGCTGGTGGTTGATGATGGCGGTTGGTGACACACTCAAGGCCATTTCTTCTATGAACAAAAAAGGTCTAATATGGCATCCACATGCATTTTCTTTGTATAATACTTTTGGAGGAAGTGATAACTGTATGCATGGGTCTTTGAATTTTGGGAACCTTCCTGTGGAAGAATTTCTGAAAGAGATGCTTACTGATACATGTGTCTTCAACTAATTCTGATAGAGTGAAATGGTTATGAAGTATGATACTATCCTGACATGAAAACTGGTGTTGATGTTGAATGTCAAGAGGATCGATGAAATCAATTGGCAATGTAAATTCCCATTGTACCATCTGAGGATTCCCCTATTGTGGTGGGGACTCATCCAAGGTACTACCTCCTTCCTAGAAAGTGGTTGTGGAAGTCGACAAGAAGGAAGCATCAAACGATTGAAACTAGTACTGATACAAGGGATTGGGGTTTCTTATTAAACATGGTGTAATGTGAGGGGTTAAAAAGACATGGTGGTGAGAAGTGGCTAGAAATTATGATGATGGTTAACAGTGCTGAGTTCGGAGCTATAAATTCGAGTGGCGACAATCATAACAACTTTTTATGGGGGAATCCCTAGGGTCGGTAGGACATACTGGGTGGGTGTATGTTTGCTATAACTTACATGATTGGGTAAGGTAAAGATTTCATAGCTCTAACCAAGGGTGATTAGGGACTCCTTCTAGGTAAGAAATGTAAATATATGGGTGGAAGTCTTTCTCCTAAAAAATCTGTGTACACTTGCCAAAAGAATATGAAAGTGGTTTGGATGTACAATCACGGAGACGGGTGCCCCCATTAACATGTATGATCATGCATGATGATGGGAGGAGTGTGTTTTTCTGAGCGTGGGAGCCCCATTGGTTGGTCTCGATGTGAGGGTGATGTGGAATATGGAATGTCATAGATGGGCTATGCTTATGAGGGTGTGGTAGGCCAAATGTGAAATGCGGTGTTACATTTTTGCTAATCCTCTTGTAGAGAATGGTGGCCCAAGAATAGGGTTTCGATATAAGATGAGTAAAACTGAATGATGTTTGATAATATATGTAGAAACATGAAATGATTTCAGGCCATAGCTCTAGGTGGTGACGTATGGTCTAAATAAGTGATGGATTCCACGGGAGGTGTGGCTCTACCAACCTGCAAGTTTGTTTATCATGTGCAAGGTGAGGTGATGAGATCAATGGATTAGAAAGAGATATCAATAGCTTAGAAATAAACCTCTTCCAGGGGGAAACCTCCTTTACATTACATAAATGAACAATTCTTGGATGATACAAATTACAAAACCTACCTTCTATATATAGTAGTATAAGGGGTCACAATATAACAATATGGGGACCACATGTGCGCAATAATAACAATAATGGGGCTACACCTATGGGTCACAGTAATAAAAATATGGGGACTACATGGGCACAACAATAACAATAATGGGCATACACTAACAATAATAAGGGGCTACACTAGTATTATAGGGATCTAACATGCCCCTCTCCTTCAAACAAGTGTTGTTCTCAATGCTTGATTATTTATGGATGCTTCTGTATAAAATTCTCATCCTCCCATGTGGAATCCTCAGTGGGTAAGTTCTTCCACTTGATGAGATACTCTGAAATCGATCGATTTAGTAGCTGTCAAGTTCTTTTTTCCATGACTGCTTTAGGTTCCAATATGATTTTTCCTTCCTCCTCAATTTCTATAAATATTGTTTGAACTGGGAGGTTGTCACCTATAACCTTATTTAAGCATTAAACATGGAAAACAAGGTGCACTCGAGAAGATGCAGGATGCTCCAATTTGTATTCCATACTACCAATATTTTGCAACACCTTGTAAGTACCATAGTAATTGCTTATAGAAAACTGCTTGGGTTGTTGGTTTTCTAATATCCTCTCAGTATTTTCATGTCTTGTGCGCACAAAGAAGTATTTGTCAATGTTTGGCATTATGGTACAGCATGTTCATATTAACTTAAAATAACTTGATGGAATGCGATAGATAATTACCTCTTTGACAATCTTGGAGTCCCTTTGGGGAGCACTAGGCGGTGAAACAAGAGTCCTTCTTCACCGGCTCCAAATATTAGTCCTGCAATCAGTCAAAGCACCCGTGTAATTTCTAACATAACATATATCCTATCAATCAAGTCAATATATAATGAACTTCTAAATTATACACATCTGAGCCATTCATATCATGCTATGTAAATGTTCAAACAATAATGACAATATTAAGCATTTAATGGACAAAACAAACATAGTTCTATTGATTTTGAAAGAAGGAGGATTACAACTGTCAGTTGTACCAAGCCCTCCTTAGTCTCCCAATCTCTTTTATCTCTCAAGTGAAGAAGTCCAAGTCAACAAGCTCTCTAGGAACCTCTTTGACTCTTGGCCTTCACAATATAACACTATTCTCTATTCCACAAGTATGCAAAAACCTTTAGCAATCCTTCGACCTTCAATTAAGAGCCTTTAGCTCCTTCTTATAGGAGAGGGAGAAAGCCATTGTTTCCTTTCTCTTTCCACTAGTTTGGAATGGAAAAAACTTAGATGTTTCTTTAATCTCTATGCTTTTTCCTCCTTTGGAGTTCAGTCTTGTTATAGCAATGACCAATAATGAACTGATGCTCTGCAGTTTCTTTTGTGAACTGACTCTCTTGTGAGGGAAAGCCAGAGATTCAAATAATTATCTGCGGGCTTTTCCCGATTCAAACTTAAAACATGGGTAACGCTTCCCTCCAGTGTAAACAGAGCATTGCCCTAGCCACTAACATGGCCCATCCACTGATTGACTGAGTTATAACACTCTTGTATTGTTCTAGATAGGCGTTACCCTGGCAGAAATAGGTTTAATTTAGGTCTTTGTACTCCTTCCATATTTTTCTTCCCCTCTGAGTTGATGAAGAGGTATTTTGACCTGTAACAGATGCCCCCTAAAGTGTGAGGTCAGAGACGAAGACGATGGCCGAAATACTTTATAATTTGTGTAGAGATAAAGAGATTGAAAGACTGAGGAAAACCTGAAACAACAACATATGTCAGAAAATATAGTATTTTCCTTGAGTCGGGCATATCCCATGCTCAGTAGCTTAAACAACATGATTTCTCTAGAATAGAGATATGAAGAATCTGTCCACCGATAGGCACAATGTGGAAGTGTTTGTCATAACATGATCAGGCTGAAGAAGCTGTCTCCATAAACAATATCGCAACTTGGGGAAGGAAACACAACTTTAATGATGTAGCCTTTGCCCCAAGGTCTTGACTGCCGATTCACTTAAACTGCATATTCCTCAACATGTGAATGAAGGAGTTGTCGTTGAACATGTGAGAAATCGTCTGATTACCAGTCGATAATGAAAACTGTTAACAGACGCGAAGGTGGCCACCGATAATGATGATGGTCCCTAAGATGCACAATACAATCTAGCGAGTGTGAATAAAATGAGTTGAAGTCGAACACTCGTAGAATCATTCGACCAGGAGCCAATGATGAAGACTCCTGATCAAACACAAGACTACTTGCCACTGATGTCTGCAAGTATCCGGGTACTGATGGGTTTCTGGATCAACTTCCTAGATAAGATGTTGAAGTCGATAGGAAGTGATCTGTTGAAAGGTAGGCACTGAGGCGTCCTACATCAGTCAACAAGAAACAGAAACCAACTGATTTTGTTTATGATTGAGATAATGAAGAGTAAATGGGAACGTCGGACGACAAATAATTTCTACCATAATGATCGGTTTGGTTGATAACAGGAGCAGTAGATAGTGAGATCTGCTTGAACAATAGAAGGCACTCTAGCAGGGTACTAGGCAGCTGAAGCTTGATGAACATCAAAGAGTGTGTTAGGATTTTACCAGTGCAGGGACACTGGGAAATGAAGGCTAATACTCATAGATGGTAGCGTTCGGCTAACTGAGAAAGATTTTTCTGGGAAGTGCCATGTTCAAGAATTTTGCTGCCAAATCGACCTTTTTGAAAATGTAACAGAGGTAGTATCCATTTTGTCCAAATTTTTCCCTATCTAATTAAGTTTAGCGAGTCCAGACAAGTAAACTCGGTGAATTTTTCATGTTTAGAGAGTCTGAAAAATGTCAGGAAAGACAAATCTGTGCCCCATCTGATTAGGTTTAACGAGTCCAGATGAGTAAAATCGGTGAATTTTTCATATTTAGAGAGTCTGAAAAATGTCAGGAAAGACAACTCTGTGCCCCATTTGATTAGGTTTAACGAGTCCAGATGAGTAAACTCGGTGAATTTTTCATGTTTAGAGAGTCTGAAAAATATCATAAAAGACAACTCCATTGGGGTACCTTTTTCATGTCTTCATAACCGAGCATGGCAAAGGGATAATAGTAAGCCCGAAACAGTTCATTTTCTGAAAGTTAGTCCATCGAAACCAGAAAAGTGAGAAATCTATGTTTGATAGACATCTACCTCATTTTGTTATGAGTAAGAGGAGACGGAGTGAACTCAATACTCTTTGTGAAATTTTAATGAGTCCGACAAAGAAAAACTCGGTGCCCTCCATGAAATTTTAACGAGTCGCGCGGAGAAAACTCGATTACCTCCATGTAATTTTAACGAGTCACGCGGAGAAAACTCGGTTAATTTTTCAGTTTAAGAGCTTTGAAAAAGATAAAAGAATGGCTCCATCCTTTCTGTCATGGTAGTTTAATGAGCCCGACCAAGAAAACTCGGGGTTTTTTCAGTTTTATGAGCAAGAAAAAGATTCCTAAAAAGAAAGCTCAGTGCTTCTTGATAGTTTTAACAAGTCTGAAGAAGAAAACTCTAGGTTTTTCAGATTAACGAGCAAGAAAAATACCATACAAAAAGAACGCTCGATGTCAACTTCGTATAAGTTTAACGATTCCGAAGAAGGGAACTCGAGGTTTTTCGGATTAACGAGCAAGAAAAATACCGTAAAAAGAATGCTCGATATCACATGAGTATGTCTGCATATAAATCTTTATCGCTCATCAGAACATCAGTACCAAATCTCAAAAGTTGCGACACATGCGTAGCAAGAATTCACGACTTTGCTGACTAGCTTAAGAGATTCGTGCCCCAAAAATGGCTATAAAAAGGTCAGAAGGCCTTCATTTTCACTGTGCGAAGTGCTGTGAAGAAGCTCTGGGGTGAAAGGGGTGAAAACTTCAGCTGATGATTACGGTCAATCCAGGCAACAGTTTTCCTTCCCGCGAGATCCATTTAAGAGCTAGAACCTCCTGCTATCATTTAATTATCCTTTTGTTACTTTTTGCTGGTTCAAAATGGCAGATTTCCGAGGCCCTAAAAAAAATGCTTGCACCTAACGTGGGCCATTAGTGTTATAGACACGTTAAACGCATAACATGTGAGGATTAACGCGTTAGCGTGCTCTATTTTGCACTAGGGCCAGCGTTAGGCACACCGTGTTTTTTAGCAACTTGATTCCTACTGTTTTGAAATGGTCCAGGCAAGTTTTGATCGGTTGAAAATGTTTTTTGTGCAGGTATTCAGCTATTTAAACATGAGTATCTGGCGAGAGAGAGAACATGAACGGGAAGAACGAGAGATGGTGACGAATGCTGCAAGCTTGTTGGCTCTCCGTAGATGCGGATTGCTAAAGTATGCCCGCTTAGAACTGATGAGGGGCCAAGAGGACCTCCTGAGGTGGCTAATCCAGCAGTGGGACGAATGCCACCATGTTTTTCGGATTGGGGGCAATGAGCTCTCAATCTAAAAGGATGATGTGTACTTTTTGACCGGCCTATCATGTCGTGGGGCAAGGCCCAACTTGACGGGGTCTAGAGCTGACCCACGTTCCACTACTGATCTGATTCGTGCACATTGCATACGTGACACTCAGGCTGTGAGCAACCGGATACGGATCGCCCAAATGACCTTGAGACCTTTGCAGTCTATATTATGGATGATTGTTCGCTTGGCAGGTGCCAAGATTCAGCATCTGGCCACCAAGGCCCAGATTCTCCTAGCCCTGAACTGTATGCAACCTCAGGTTTTCGACTGGTGTGACGGAGTTTTCCGTCGGGTCCGAGCAGAGCTTACCGCATGTAAGACCCGTACCAAGAGAGATTTTGGGTGTGGGACACTGATTGTCTCTTTCATACTGGAGCGGATACCACTGATGAGGCCCAGGATCGTTATAGCACCATTGGGTCCACGTGAGCCGAGGCAGGGTCGGTGGACCGCTTTGCTTCTGTGGACTGGAGAGGGTCCTGTCCGCCACTGTTTTGATGATGGATTTTTTTATTGGCTTAACTCACAGATTATTATGATCGAGGATTATCCCTATGCAGGGATGAATTTCACAGGCGACCCAGAGTCAGTGTTGCCCACTGGCACCCAGTGGGGGCTCGTTGGTAAGAAGGAAATGACCGGTGTATTTTCAAAGAAGTACTTTGTTTTTTATCTTTTGAATGTTTATGAATTTTTTTTTTGTTGAGATAGGGTGAAAATTATGTTTTGACATGAAGCTTTTGTTTGCTTGACACAGATGTGGCACCTGTCTGGCCAGTTGGGGCCCCTCACTATGCATGGCGAGGACTGCAGCTACCCGGGGTTGGCACACCAGTAGAGGATGCGGAAACCGGCGACGATGATGATACCCAAGTTTTACATGAACTCTCCATAACCCTGGAGGGTCTGAGTATGGGTATACCACCCCTTCCTATGCGGGAGGTTCCATTTCGTCTGCAGCAGCATACTGTAGGTGTGCCGGAGAGATACCTAGTGCCTCTGAGGAGGATAGCTAGAGCACTTGTATGCTACCATGAGCATCAGGCCTAGCTGGCAGAACGGATGTATTAGTGTCAGAGCGTGGCTTAGTATAGCCATTTTTTTGTAAAACACCCAAGTTTTGGAATATTTTTTGACGTAACTATGTACTCGACATGACATATATATATATATATATTGGTGATTTTGTGTTTTTAAATTTTTATGTGTTTTCAATGATCTATAAAAATATATGTACTCATGACTGAATATTTTATAGTAAATGTGACAAATGACAATATAACACATAATTTGCCAAAGAATCAACTAATGCATTAAATTCTTGAGGAACGTGCTCAAAGGTAATTGTTTGAAAACGACGTTCTAGAAGTCTTACCCTTAAAAAGTAACGTAACAACACAGGATGGTGGACACGATAATGATTGTTTAACTGCATAATGATGAGTTGAGAATCTAACCTGACCACTAAATTGGAGATGTCACGAGATGCTACTTCCGTGAGGAGTTGGATCACTGACATGTACTCGGCAACATTATTGGTGGCATTACCCAGGAAGATTCCCCCGGAACCAAGAAGGTACGACCTAGGAGTGTAGAGAACCCAAGCAGCTGAAGCAATGCGTCTAGTGTGATGACTAGAGCTGTCTGCATATCTGACGTATGCTAAGGGGAGCGACGGCATCTGTGTGAAATAAAATATTATACATGATAAAAACACCTTGAAAACCAAGACACAATCCAGAAGACATCAAAATAATAAGAAAAACTTATATACATAAAATTACAAAGCATATGCCTAGTGCGGAAGTAGGCAAAATACTTCTTTAAATAGAGCCCGTTGCAGGGCTCCGTGAGTGGAATTCCATTACAGTCCTGAAGTTCGTAAGCTCCCTTTGAGAGGGTTTTAGTGATGATGTAAGGACCAAGCCATAATGGTTGGATTGTTCCTGCCCCCAAGAGGTCGTGTTTCTGATCATAAAGTAGAACTAGATTGCCCTCTTGGAAAGAATGAGGCTTGATAGATTTGTCGTATTGAGCCTTGACTCAGCGCTTGTGAGATTCGAGTGCTAGTGTAGCATCTCGGTGAGTTTCATCCAAGTGATCGAGTGAGAGCAAGCGCTCTTTTGTGGCGGTGGTGCCGGGCAGGAGTTCAACGACAAGTTTGAGTGATGGAATTTCGCACTCGATTGGAAGCACTGCCTCTAGGCCGAAAGAAAGTTGGAATGGTGTGAAGCCTATGGCAGTTTTGACTGACGTTCGGTATGCCCATAACGTGGAATACAACTTCCGATGCCAAGTGGTTTTATGGCTTCCAACCAATCGCCGAATCATGGTTTTGAGGATGCCATTTACGGCTTCGACTTGACATTTAGCTTGAGGGTAATAAGACGAAGAATGATCTTGATGAAAACCTAGCATGGATGTTAATTCGGTCATCATATGATTCTGAAAGTGAGATCCATGATCTATGACAATCGATAGGGGTATGCCGAACCAACAGATTACCTGATTAAACAGGAACAGAGCGGCGGTTTCGCCATCGGCCTTGAAAGTGGGAAGGGCTTCTGCCCATTTCGTAAAATAGTCGACCACAACCACGATGTAGTTGTGTCCATTTTCCGAAGTGGGATTGCAGGTGATGAAGTCAATTCCCCATTTAGCGAAAGGACCAATGGAGATAACCGGGTGAACAGGGGCAGGATGAGCGCGCATTTTCTTTGTGAAAATTTGACATGGATGTCACTTCTGGACTGTTGCAATACAGTCTTTAAACAAAGTGGGCCAACAGTAACCTGTGCGCAAGATTTTTTGGGCAGTAGCTATGCCCGAAATATGACCACCACATGCCCCGGTGTGGTAGTCATTCAAAACGCGTTCCGCCCCATCGAAAGTGAGACAACGTCGGAGAATGGTATCAACACCACGGTGATATAGTGTATAGTTTAGCACGAGGTAGTGCTTTTCTTGGTGGCGGATACGACGACGGTCGTCGGACGTGAGAGTTGGGTGGAAACGTTGGGTTTGTAGGTAGACCAAAATGTCTCCATACCATGGGTCCGAAGAATCGACCAAGTACACAGATTCATCAGGAACTGGATCGTGAGCTACTTCTGTTGGGTCAATTCTGGGAAGATCCGATAATAATTCGGTGAAGACGAGGGATTTCTTTGCTTTGGCAGTCGTGAAAACCAAATCAAATTGCTAGAGGATTATGATCCATTTGGAATATTTTCCTCCAATAATTTCTCTAGACAAGATATGTCGCATGGGGTTCTACAAAGCAATGACCGTAGTCTGTCGCAGCAATATATAGTGTCGGAGTCGGGTGACAACAAAAACTACCACTAGAGAAAGTTTCTCCACATGTGAATAACGTAATTAAGGTCCGATTAGACCTTTGGACAAATAGTATATCACATGTTCACTGTCGTCATCGTGTACTTGAACCAAAACCATTCCAAGTGAGGATGGTGAGGCTGCCGGTAGAGGAGAAAGTCGCGTGAGTAATCGGGGGCACTAAGGAGTGGGGCTGAAACAAGTGCATGTTTTAAAGCATCAAATGACCGTTGAGCTTGGTCATCCCACAAGTATAGTGTTCCTTTCTTCAATAATCGCATGAATCGCTTCGTCATCTCGGCATATTTAATGATGAAACGACGCAAAAATTTTGCCTTCCCTTGCAAAATTTGGAGTTTAAGGATGGATTGTGGTGTCGACAATTCAACAATCTCCTTAACCTTATCGGGATCAACCCTAATCCTATGCTTGGAGACAATGAAACCTAACAGACGTCCTGACTCGACCATAAATACACATTTATGAGGATTCAAACATATATTATAGAATCTGCACCTAGCAAAAATTTCTCTTAAATGAGCAAGGTGATCCTGTCGCTTCTTGGAATGGGCTGGAAGGTCATCCAAGTAAGCCTGTACAATATATCGAATGTCATGAAATGTGTAGTCCATAGCCCACTGAAAATTTGCTCCAGCATTCTTCAGACCGAATGGGAGTTTTCGATACACAAAACTGCCCCAAGGACAGATGAAAGCAGTTTTATGCTGGTCATCTTTTTTAATTGCAATCTGGTTATAGCCCGAGAATCCATCCATGAAGGAAAAAGATTCACATCCAGCACAATCGTCGAGAATCTCGTCAATGAACGGTGTAGGATAATTTTCTTTGGGACAAGCAGTGTTCAGATCGCAATAGTCGACGCAAACTCGAATGGTGCCTTTTTTTTACCAACAGGAACCAGATTGTAAACCCATTCCGTTAAAGGAACGGGATAGATGAAACCAGCGTTCAAAAGTTTTTCTACTTCAATCTTGATGGCGGTTGCTTTGCGCGGGTGGACAGGTCTGGGACGTTGCCGAATAGGTTTGGCATTATCATAAATCTTGATTTCATGCTCGACAATAGAAGGGTCTATGCCGGGCATTTTGTCATAAGACCAAGCAAACACGTCGCGAAATTCCTTAAAAAGGGATGTGAAGCGTGCAATTTCCTCTGGATTTCAATCGGCTCCAATCTGAATATTTTCCACGATACCCGTTTTGACCGAGATGTCAATGAGAATTGTCTTAGAAAGATTACCCATGTTCCCTTCTGACTCGATAGTTTGGACAGTCATGTAAGCGGAGGGAACCATCTCAGGTGGGTCAAAAGATGGGATTTCAGTTTTTATCACCTCCGAGTCAATCATCGAAGCATGATTGTGAAACTCTCCCCAAGGTCGTTCTTCTAGAGACATGATCTCTTGAATAGCTTCATCTGTGGGCAAGACTTCATTGAGGAGATATTTAGAGAGAACAGTGATGGGAGGGAGGTTTGTACCTTCGGTCGAAACCATAGCAGTGGAGGGTTCAGATGCGGTTTAGATGGCTTGGTAAGCCAACTCGGTTGGTGAGAGTGGCATCTGATCTCTGTACGAATCAATGTCTGAAGGTGTCGGAATGATCCATGGGTCGATAGAGCCATCCAAAGTGGTGGATATCATTGCAACCGTGTTTGGGATCAATGGCAGCGGGAGAGGAAAACAACCCAGTAGGGAAGATGCCTTCAGAAGACCGGTACCGATACTGACGTAAGAGTCAGGAAAGCCTCCTATTAGGGGTACAGTGCTACTTGGTAACGTGGCATAATCAGGGGTGCAGAAGGATAGCTGATCCACTGTGACTATTTTCCCATCCAATGGAAATAGGATGAGTCGGAAGACCGAAGACACAATGGCAGTCATGGCATAAGACCAACTGCGACCAAGCAATAGATTATAGTCTAGATGGCGCTCTACGACTTCAACGTCCACGTTTACCGTTTTCCCACTCAGAGTGATGGGAAAGCTAGCAAGGTATCCTTTTGGGAGGAAAGTGTGGCCATTGAAAGCTTTGAGGGAATTCGATGGCGAGGTGAGGGTAGGAGAACCTAAATTGAGCCAGCAAGCTTGTGACATAACGTAGGTCGAAACACCTTCATCTATGACAGTGCGATGGATTGGTCTCCCTTTCGACACAACCTGCACCTGGAATGCGAGTTGGTGTGAGAGGCGAGGTTTAGCCTTTTCCATATCAAAGATAGCTAGCATGGAATCCTGGGGGTCTATTCCACCAATGGCCGAAAGCAAGGCTTTCCTTTGTGCTGGACATGTTTGTAATACTTCGAGAGCAGACATAGCTGACGGTGCCTGCGCCAAATCTTCTACAATGTTGTAGTTTTGGGCTGCACGTGCAGAGGTGTTATGAGTCGTGCGTCGAAGTGTCCCTTTGGGGGGACGAATCACGGGGTCAGCAGTAGGCCGTTCGATATGCAAATCATTTGGCGGCGGTGGATTTGAACTAGTACCAGGTTCTTGAGCATCTATGGTAGGGTTTCCATAAAGCTTAGCTCGAGTTTGAAGGTCAACACTCTCAATGCCATAAATGGCAGATGGTCCTTCGCCGGAAGGATATGAACCACCATTGCCCCGTTGATGGAGTTGTGGTGGATTGTCAACCATGTGTTGATGTTGCTGTTGTTGATTAGGGAAAGGATTATGAAGAACGACAGGTGTTCGCCCAGAATCCTTGTTAGCAATAAAATCGGTGCATTCCTGCAGCCGAGGACATTTGTATGTCAAGTGGTCCTCCGCACAGATTTTGCAAGGAAATTTCATGGGTTTATCCTTCCCTTTGTCATTTTTGGCAGCATTTTTCTGATTAGTGTTATTCTGATTATCTGACTGCTCTTCTGAAGAAGATGAATTTTTCTTATTCTTCTTATTTTTCCCGCTATGTTTTTGTGAGGTTTGCATCGTATTTACCTCAGCGGTGGGAAGAGTAGTCATTTGGTGAGGGGCGGTGGCAGCCGAAGATGGCTGGGAGGCTTGCCCCCGAGACTGCTTTGTGGCTACGCCAGAGATCGTGCCAACGAGGCCATCGGCATGAGCTCCGGTTTTCTAAATAGCCGGAGGGTTTGGGTTGCTAGGGGCATGGGGGAGCAAATCATACAGCGTGCCAGATTGTGAATAGATTAAATCTAGATGCTGGGCACAGCGGATGCATTGATCTTCTGTGACCGCACCAGAAAGGCCAATGTCTTTAGCTATGTGGGGTAAGAGAGACTTGCAAAACCAATTGGCTAAGAGATGATCCGGAATTGGCACTTTGACTAGCCTCCTCCTATGTCTCCATTCATGAATGTGATTGGAGATGTGGGTGGCGGTGTCTGGGCGGAGCGAGGTTAATAGTTCCGTTCCGGTCTCAAATCTAATTGGTAGTTGGAAGTTCTTTAGAAACTCCGTTGCTAAAGCACCAAACGTATTGATGGTGGCGCGTGGTAATTCAATGTACCACTTGGCAGCATTGCCTGTAAGTGTGCGGGGAAACAGTCGAAGTCGGACACTATCATCTACCATGGAATTGGATATAGACCATAGGTGAAAGGTAGTGATGTGTGCGGCTGGGTCGTCCCCTTGTTTCCCGTCGAACTTCGGGATGTCGGAAGGAATCTTATGCGGTACTAGAGGCCAAAGCGGGTTGTGATTGATGGGATCGTTAGTCATTTTATGGATATCGGGGATGTCCAAAGCTGCCAAGAATGGCAATTGTGGATTTGCCCCCGAATCTAACCAAGGCAGTATGGGCTGACTATTTAGACCATAGGGTCCACCCATCAATGTGTTACCAGGAGGATAAGTAGGACTTTGGTAAAAACTTCCTATAGGTGGAGGAGTAGGGACATACGGTTGCTGTCCATAGGGCATGTTGTATTG
This sequence comes from Pinus albicaulis, assembly GCA_034641835.2. Classification (NCBI taxonomy): domain Eukaryota; kingdom Viridiplantae; phylum Streptophyta; class Pinopsida; order Pinales; family Pinaceae; genus Pinus; species Pinus albicaulis. Next base: position 1,227,499,399 of record CM076572.1, on the reverse strand, counting down.
CGGGGCGAACTATTGGTTGCCCCCAGTATAAAAGTGCCCTCCCATTCCAGATGGAGGTTGGGGTTGGTTAGTCCAAATGGATGCAATAGAGTTTCCCGGAGGCATGCTACTACTTGCATAGTTTGGCAACGACATAGACCCTACACCTATATTTGAACCACTTAAGGGAAGAGTATTAACAATAGGTTGTCCTATTTGTCCTAAGGATTGCAGAGGAAGTGAAATTTTCCCTGCTACCTGCATGCTGGTGACACTGCCCCCTGGCATAGAGGCCAAGGGGTTTGAACTCAGTAAAGGGTTCCAACTGAAAGGGTTTCTAAAAGGTACCGAAGTAGTCATACTCATGGGAGGAGCTACCGTGGGTCCCGACATGGTCACGGTAGGAGTAGATGCCGAAGGATTCAGAAAGCTACTGACAGTTGTGATGACCGTAGGGTTGGGAGTAGGTATATGTTGACTATTGGGGTTACCCAGTGATGGCATAGAACTGACCACCGGCAGGGAGGATGGTGGCGAACCTGGGATGGTTGCCATTGGCATCGACCCTGTGGATACCGGTGGTGAAATGGATGTTGGTGCGGCTGAAGACATATCTTGGCATGGTGGAATCTGAATTATCACAGGCCCCAACGGATCAGTGAGTGGAGGATTGTAATGAGGTACCACCCCTTCAGTGAAAGGGTCCTCCAAAAATTCTGGATGATATGAGGCTATGTGATAATCAAGATTAGTCAGTGGAGACTGCTCTTCTGTAGAAGGCACGAGTTCACCAAGGTTCAGTTCTTCCTCAATAGTTAGAGGAGGTAGACCTTGCTATCGTCTAGACAGACAGCCTGGGTCGGGGGACGCCACGGTGACCTGCTTAATTTTAACAAATTTTAATAAATTGTGATGTATTATAAAGTCTCAGTGTAACCATACGCCTAAAAAAGAAAAGAAAAAAAGACTCTCTAAAATCAATCAGCAAGTAGCGAGAAAAGGGTTCCCTGTCTGAGTACTACCGTTTGCTGGTGATGAAATCCAGTATCACAATAGTATACAGAGAGGGTTGGTCGAAAGTACAGTTATGGTCACTCTAGAGCTTCGCCTGAACCTCAGACGATAGGTGTAAGCACTCTCGTGAAGACGAGTACCCTCCTAAAGAATGAAGACAGAGTGGGTCCGTCTGTTTCAGGTACCAGGACATCCCATCCCAGTCACCTTGTGTAAGTCCCTAAAAATTATGGCCACTAAAGATACCTCAAATCACAGACATCATCAGGGGGGTCCACGGTTAAGGACAATGTGCTATATGGGTAGAATACCTAGATCCCCGATCTAGTTTCGACATCCCCGAAGGGAATCCCAATATATAACACACCCACCAAATGCAGTCAAAGGCGGGCTACCTTCTTTTGCACCTAAGTGTTGTCTCGTGCTGAGCTCCGGTAAAGGAATGGTCCCGATAATATGAGTGTAGTAGGATTTCGCTCGTTAATGACTCTAGTTTCAAGTTTTGAGATCTTGGGTAGTTTTCTCACTGCTCCTAACCCAAGATCCTAGCCTGAACTACTGTTTGTGTGAGTTCAAAAAAGAGTTGATTGATTTTATTATCGCTTTATTCTTAGTGTACTTGATTATTAATCTTGCGGAGGGGGAGTGGACGTATGAAATGTGATGAGACTCTGACTCAAGAAACCATGCAAAACATGCTCTAGATATTAAATTCGATGAAGAGTGTTTCTATAGGGAGAGGTTTCTTTTCAACATCCATGCACTAACATTCAAATAGCACAGTTCAACTTTTAAAGATTCAGACTTCTATCTACCTCTTTTAAACAGTTTATGAGCTGAAAATTTTAGAATAAACTCAGCTAGATGCAGAAAAATAATAAAAAAAAAAATTCTCTTAAAAAGTAAATGCTTTGGACACTGAATTTTCAAACAAGAGAAACAAATAGAAATTCCAGCTTAGCAGACAAGCACAGGGATTCAGTCAGCAAAAGGTACTGATGGCCAAAAAACTCAGCAACTAAAACACCATCACAACAGTGAACAACAAGGTTTTGGTTGAGTAACGCTCTGTCTGTGAGTAAAGACAATGAATAAAGCACTGTATTTAATCAGAGACAGCATTATAATGCACTGGACAACCTACAGAGGTAGCGTTAGCCAGGGAAAAGTTCTTCAGTTGGTCAAACAGAAATAGGATTGAACTCTGCGAGCGTTTGATATGTCTACTGGGCATCAAAAATGGTCGGAAGGGTCTGTGAACAGAGGAAAGAAGAGAGGAGGGAAGAAATAGTCCGGAAACTATGGGGAAACTCCCCAGTGGAGTCGCCAATTCTGCTATAGGGTAAATTTCTTGGGTTGTTGGTTTTCAAATATCCCTCTCAGGGCTTTCCGGTGCTCGAGGCAGACAGTAAGATTAGCTGTGTTGTTCACAAAGATGGCATGAGCATGTTCATATTAACTTAAAATAACTTGATGGAATGCGATAGAGAATTACCTCTTTGACGATCTTGGAGTCCCTTGGAGAGCGCTAGGCAGCGAAACAAGAGTCCTTCTTCACCGGCTCCAAATCTTAGTCCTGCAATCAGTCAAAGCACCCGTGTAATTTCTAACATAACATATATCCTATCAATCAAGTCAATATATAATGAACTTATAAATTATACACATCTGAGCCATTCATATCATACTATATAAATTTTCAAACAATAATGACAATATTAAGCATTGAATGGACAAAACGAACACAGTTCTATTGATTTTGAAAGAAGGAGGATTACAACTATCGGTTGTACCAAGCCCTCCTCAATCTCCCAATCTCTTTTATCTCTCAAGTGAAGAATTCCAAGTCAACAAGCTCTCTAGGAACCTCTTTGACTCTTGGCCTTCACAATATAACACTATTCTCTATTCCACCAGTATGCAAAAACCTTTAGCAATCCTTCGACCTTCAATTAAGAGCCTTCAGCTCCTTCTTATAGGAGAGGGAGAAAGCCATTGTTGCCTTTCTCTTTCCACTAGTTTGGAATGGAAAAAACTTAGATGTTTCTTTAATCTCTATGCTTTTGCCTCCTTTGGAGTTCAGTCTTGTTATAGCAATGACCAATAATGAACTGGTGCTCTGCAGTTTATTTTGTGAACTGACTCTCTTGTGAGGGAAAGCCGGAGATTCAAATCATTCTCTCATGTGGATTTTCTCTTTATTCAAACTTTCTTAAAACACGGGTGGGTAACACCGCCCTTTAGTGTAAAATGAAAGTATTTCCCCTAGCCACTAACATGCAGACATTCATTTCAATTTACCGCATTATAACGCCTGTATTTTTCTAGATAGGTTATCTCGGCAGAAATAGGTTTAATTTAGTATTTGTACTCCTCTATATTTTGTCTTCCTCTAAGCCGATGAGGAGGTATTTTGACCTCGTAACAAGTACTCTGGCTGGCGATAATTTATTATCCTTCTTAGCTTGCTTGAGGGACATTTGTTTGTATGGTTGTAGCTGTAAAATTACCCAGTCACCTACATCAAAACCTCTTTTGCTGTAATGTTGATCTTCTTGTTGTTTCATTCGATTTTGTGCCAAAGTGAGGTTATCCTTTAAGAGTTGGAGAATTTTTTGTTGATGCTCGATGTGATCTTCCACTGCTTGAACCTATAGTGAGTATAATTGTGAAATTACACCTCATTGTTATTTCTTCAAAAGCTTTGTCATGTATTTATTCAAACCATCCATCGTAGCTTCCATTTCATTTTTTGTTTCTTTTTACAAGAGCTAACTTTGTTGCACTTGGTCTCGTAATTTTGATATATCATGTTGCACTTCTTCCTCTTCATTCGTCATAGTATATATTTATGAAGGCTTAATGGGTGTGGAATTATTTTTGGGAGGCATTATAGAATAGAATATTGATATCTATGCTTCAATATTCCCTTGGAATCACTTCAAACTGATTTTTTAAACAAAAGTTAAGCAATTTTTAAAAAATATACACACATTTTTCTTCCTTTATAGAAGCTTGATATTGAAAGTGATGTATCTCTATGATTTCGGATCTCTAATATTTGAAATTTTGTCCTATAGTAACCCTCCGAGTCTTCTTTCCAATACCACAGGTCATACCTAATTTCGATTCTTCAAGATAAATTTATACCCAATATCCCACAATGACCTAATTATGGACTGGTTCAATAGAGTGAACTTATACGATGTGCCACGTATCACTGTTTCAAACTTGAGCTCTGAAATTGATAAAAAATAAACTATAGTCTATGCACTTTCGGTCACTTATTATAGAATTCCAATCTGATGCCTGAAAAAAGTGTTATAACAATTTTCCCTCGGCCACCTATTTGAGATGAAATTCTAGAGCCTGCAAAACCCTAACTTCCACAGATCATATATCTGAAAATATTGTGAACCAAGGTTTGAAAATTTTACACGAAGTTCCTATGGATTTCAGCTCAAATGGGTTTTTTTTGTAGCTTCTTAAACTCCATAGAAAAAATGTTAGAGCGAATATTCCAATATGGCTTGTTTGTAGTAGCGAAACCCTAGAATCCAAAGCTCTGATACCAACCGTTATGAAACCAACTCATAAAATATAATAAGAGAGAGATCAATGCCTTAGAAATCAGCCTCTTCTAGGGGTAAACCTCCTTTACATTACATAAATGAAAAATTCTTGGATGATACAAATGAAAAAACCTACCTTCTATATATATAAGGGGTCACAATATAACAATATGGGGACCACATGGGCACAATAATAACAATAATAGAGCTACACCTATGGATCAAAATAATAACAACAATGGGGCTACACTAGTATTATAGGGACCTAACAATGGTTATGGGTGGGAGGTGACCATCCATGTGTCCATCTCTCTTCCGATATATATAAAATGGTCCTAGATGCTTCAGTACCTTGAGTTGTAGTGTTTTCAATGGATTCTGTGTCCGAATTTGTTAATCCAGAATTTTCAATGATAAAGCATCGCATGAAATCTAACATAGATTGAAAATGATGGAGATGGGGACAATGGAGTACGTGGTGGTTGCTTCAACAGATATGACATGTATGTTGTCTGTGTCAAGACAAGTTACTTTGGGCAACCAGAGGAATTGGGTATCAATGATTAAATTCCCTTAACTCGGGGCATTGAATGATCAAGTGATCAAGTTCATCACACAATGCGTAGACCAAGACATGAGGTGTAGCCTCTATTTTACTTCTTTGTGTCTGGGCCATTGGTTTGGTTAAGTATGAGCATGATGTGTGCTTTTCTCATATGTATAAGATGGTTTTGGACCCATCCTCTTCCATTTTCATGGATGTTGTAGAGGGGTCCTGAAGATTGGATTGCTCTAGGGTGTGTAATGCATCCCTATATCGAGGCATATTCGGGAAATGATGGGTGTAATTCCCGTATTGGTCGCATATGGCACACACATCGCTGGTGCGTAATTATTTAGCTTGAGTATTTGTGACCTTCTCATTTTTATGGTTGGCTGAGGTCACTGCAGTTATTTTGGCATGTAGAAGAGCTTTAAACACATCTAATTCCGGGAAAATGTTAGTAGGATGGCCTACGACATTGCACAATGCACAAGGCTATGATGCTCTAGGAATCCTAGCGGTGTTGACGTTATTCCCTTTCTTTTTATACTTTGTGATAGTACTAGTTGGTGTCACTATAGGGGCTTCTTTTTCTATTGCGGCCTCCTAGGAGGTAATAGGAGTTATTCCTATAGAGGTAATGCTTGGGTTTCCCAACATGGCTGGAGGGGCCAAATACCATACTAGTATTGTGAAATCCATATTTGGCAATGTAAGAGTTTCCATAACTTGTTGTGAAACAAGACCAAGTGGGGGATAAAAAAATGGGGTTTAGGAGATAACATATGGTAGGAATTTTGAATCAGAGGTGGCGACATCCATGGTGTTGGTTTTTGGTTCGGGCTGGTTTCAGTGTTTGATGAACTCATCATGCACCCTGCTGCCTTCGTACTTTTTGGGGCTTCCCTTGGTGGTATCGAAGGGTCTCCTAGGTATGATCCCAGGAGAGTAGATGGTTTGAATTGGCCAGGGTCAAATTTTGTATATGTTGTGATCAGCAAAGTATATGTATCTATGTACAGTAGTACAACATCTATAGTGGTCATAGGTTTCTTTTCAAAGCACGTGAGCTAGTTGATTGTGATGATTTTGTCTTTGTGGGGGAACATCATCACCCTAAAAACAAAGGATGCTATCGCGATCATAGTGTACATGTAACTCTGCCCGAGGAGGATATTGTAGTCTAATTTCACGTTTAAGACCTCTTTTTCTATGAGAATTGTTTTAACGGCCATGTGCACTGGAAAATTTTGGAAAATACCTACGAGGGTTGATGGGCACCCATCATATGCTCTGAGGATGATGTCAGATGGCTTTAATTCAAGCAATCCTAACTTCTTCCAAACTGTTTTGGACATGATGTAGGTGGATGCGCTTTCATCCACGATGCAATAGTGGATGGTGATGTTTTGAACTGAAACCAGTATTTGGAAAGCGAATAGAGAAGAAAGCCTGGGGCTTGCCTTTTTTAGATCAAAAAACATTAGGCAAGAATCAGAAGGGTTGATCGTGCCTAAAGCAAAAATTAAGGCTTCCGTTACGTTGGGAAATATTGGAGGACTTCTAATGCTAACATGGCTAATAGAGACTAAGCTAAATCATCCACTATGCTATAGCTATGAGCATCTTTGGAATGGTTACCTGCACACCTTATTAGGACTTTGACCATTTTTGGCATGGAATCAATAGGTACTTTAGATATGGTTAACGACACAACAGGTGCACTCATACTTGTACCTAAAGGGTTGGTATTCAGGGGTGCGTCGTAGTTCTTGTTCCATGTTTGGAAGAAAAATTCTTCTCTAGCCATGAATACATCATGCCTATTTCCTCCGACATTGTTTTGGAGTGGTTGTTGTTGCTAGGTTTTGACCACTCCCTGATGGGGTAAGGTTTCCTACATGATTGCGAGCTGCTGGTTTTGTCCCCCTTCTTCTCGATTACCTTGAAGTCACTCTAACTAAGGGAGTTCAGGATAGTGGTGGGTGTAATGAATGTACTCCCCACATATAGCACAAGAATGGTGTGTCCTTAGACTAGTGGTCTTTTTTTTTCCTTTGAGAGTTATTGGTTGGTTCATAGTTTTGATTTTGGCTGGAGTTGCCCCCAACCTGAGATCACATGGGGCACTGCTGATTGCTACCCCCTTGTCCAGAGTCTCCTTTGGTTTGTTCTTTGGTTCTTTTTAGCATTCAGAGGATTATTATTATTCTCCTAGTCATATAAAGGTCATTTTTGTGCCCGGGATGGTATCACAAGGTTAAACGGTTCATTATTCTACACTAGCGGTAATTTTTTTCTAGGGAAAGGGGAGTATTAGTCCCCTTGTCCCTAGTTGGAATATGTATGTTGGGGCGGCTCTCTAGTATTAGAATTTCTAGTTGAATACTGAGACCCCTGCAAGGGAGGGTATGGACCTCCTTGCAGTCGGTAGTATGGCATTGCCCTGTTAGTCATATTCTGCAAAGGTGTTGGCTGACAATGATAGTACCCTAGTTGTGATAAATTCTGCGTAGTATCATAATAGTATCCAGGGTGATGATAACTTCTTTTTGGTTGAATTTGGGCTAAGGACCATATTAGACCATCAATAGTATTCGATGTGCCTGGTAACTCTCTAAGTTTTCAGGCGTAGGGAATTTTGAAGGATATGGTATGTTGGCACGGGATAAATTTTAAATTTACATTTTGTCCTGCATATTTTCAAATTCATTAGCAAAAATGGGAAAAATTTGAAAATGGCTTCACCAACTAGTGCCCCACCACCTAGACCTGCTACTTATGTTTTATACTACCTCAGTATCTTGAATCTTATTGACACTCACAACAATGAAGCCCTTAGCCACTTGTTAAATTCGGCTCTTACTTGTTTGGAAAAAAATAACAGGTATTTTCTTGATGCTGCTGAAGCACAGATGATGGCATCTAGAATTTTCCTAAATTTAATTATGGAGATAGTGACTATAGGCAAGAGCCTCCTGGTTAAATTGGCCACAGTTTTTGGCATTTAATTAAGGGATCTGGATAAAATTTTGCACATGCATTTGTTAGATGAGGTTGAGAAAATCCAGAAAGTAAAGGCATGCCTAGAACTATTCATTCTAATATTGATCAAAGCACGTCTATACTAGTGTTGTGGCTTTGTTAAAGCAATTCTCTCTCCAACACTCTATCCCCCATGACTTCTTGGTTACAATGATTTGTGATAATCAGTTTGAAGCAGCAGAAGAATGGGAAGTGTACATGGGGAGGACTATGATCTTCTCCCTAGCGCAGCAGTGTATGGAGATGACTATGTGCAAGAGGGCCTATAACATCGTGAAAAAATATAACTTGCAGTTGGAGTTTCCTTATGCATATCATCAATATACAAAAGGTACATTGAGAAAGCTAGTAGAGAAAGGATGATGGGATATTGCATAATCAATTTCTATTGAATATTACAAACTTGTTGAATACCTGGTTGATCTGGCACGAGAAATTGGTGATGCAGAAAAGGAAGCTGATCTTTGTTACCGCCATGACATAGCATACATCCCATTCTGTTCAGTTGATGGAGGTCACCCTATGATTTGGTATTTTCAATTACAAGACTTTGTTCTAGAATAAAATGTTATTTGGGTTGAAACCATTGTTGGTTTGGCTAACGCTTCATGCCATTTTTTTAATACTAATATAGTTGGAATAGATTGTGAATGGAGACCCAATTACATAAGAGAGGAGAAGACAAGAAAACTGTTGCATTCATATGGGGACATCACATGCTTCCATTATTGTGAACCAATTTTGGAGCTACAAATACTTTACAGCCACTTGAAGGGAGGATTTTCTGCCCTTGCAAAGATTACACTGGGGAGTTATTTGAGTAAGAAAGGACGCATGACTGATTGATACTTATACACATGAAAAGGATTTTTAAAGAGTAAGGCAACCCATTGCTAAAAATATGTGTTGTGTTTCTATTGGACTGGTTACTGGAGGATACTAAAGGTATCCTTGTCACAAATCCTGCAACTTCTCCAGAGCATCAATTTATTGCTCCAGATGGTCAGAAAGCTAGTAGAAAATCATTTAGGCATTGATTCAGAGTCCACTAGTATTGTAGATGGAGCTTGTGGGCACTAGAGAGGGAAAATATACCACATATCTTGGGTTGTGCGATGCAGAGGATATGGGCACAACGACATCGGATAAAGTTCAAGAATCAGACATTGAGTTAGAGGCAGTCAATTACTTGTAAATTCTTGTGAATGGATAAAATTTTAATGAATTGTGATGTACCCGACACTAATCTTGTCTTATTGTCAGAAATGAGAATATTTGTGGTGTGATTGAGAGGTGAAAAATTCAAGATCTTTGCAGGCATGTGATTAGATTCACACCTTTGCTGTGTCATGCACTTATTTCACTAAATTATAAACATAATCACACACAAGAATCAGATTTTATGAAGAATTAATTTAAACATTTGGTTTTATGATTTTTCCATTCTTTATGAAACTCAAGAAATTTAGTCAAATTGAGTAAGTCCAATTAACGAAGAGCATGGCCTCTGCCAAGCGTAAATACTTTGGTTTTTGTTCATTTTTCTACTCGTGAAGAAGCTCAAGCTTGTGTTGATAGCCTCACTAACATCGATATTTGAGAGGGAGATAGTAAGGTAAAGGCTAATATTGAAAATTTGTCTACATGTAGAGGGAAAATCATTCATTCCATTGAAGAGGAAGAATTAGTGAATGTTCCCCAACAAAACTTCACCTCCACTTCAAAAAAATCCCAAAACAAGAAATTTAGCAGCTGGTAAGATTATTTTCCATGCAATTAAGATCAAGAATGTGTTAGTACAAGACAATGAAAAGGACCAATTAACTTAATCAGTCCAAAAATGTGTCGATATTATGCTAAACCTCACACATGTTCATCTTAAGAATGATGACTATTGGTTAAAATTGACGGTTCAATTTAATTTTAGACCCCCTCTATGCTCCGAAGTTTAATGAATGGGGTCCAAATTGCGCTAAATCCTGCCCATTAACCACATGGAAAGTGAAGGATATTTTTGCACCCCTCCCATAACAATACATCTTACCATCTGTTGGGCCCTCCGAAATCCGGTTTCGGGTTTTCGTCAAACAAACACAGCAGTTGAATTCATCTGCACTTTAATTTATTCATAGCAGAGAGTGGAACGATGGAGGAGTGGCAAGTTGATCTTAGGAAGAGGTTCTGCAGTGCATGTGCGTGTCTTGTTTTTTCGAAGTTTGACTCTACTTCTAATACATGTAGTTGGGTTGGTTGCGACATTTGTATGCATTGGTGTCATATGGATTGTGGTATTTACATGAAGGTGAAGATCGAAGAGGAAAGAAGCTCTGGAACTGCAGTTAATAGGGAGAATGAATTGAAGTAGCTTGGGATAAGAGTTAAAAACCGTGAAGATGAAGTGAGGAAATTAGAAACTAATATAAGTGAAGTGGAGAGCTGAATGACACAATAATAGAAAAGGAGCTGGGTTTGGTGGACATGAAGATACAAGAGATGAACAAATTTTTTTTGAAGTATCAATGAGATAGAGAAGCAAAGAGACAATTAGAATCACAAGCATCATTAAAAGGGAGGAAGACAGTCGAGAGGCGTGCAAAGTGTTAGCCATCTATAAATTTTGTTATATCTCATGATGGTTAAATTAGTATTTCATTTTTCAAGAAACAAATTTGATGAAAATCTGTGAGTTCTTGAAACCTTACTGTGTTAATTATCTCCAAAGAACCATTTCATTATAAATCTTCACTTAGAGCCTCCAAATTACCCTACTGAAACAAAAGAAAACTATTTTCAGACCTTTTTCCATCATTGTCACCTTCACAATTTCCTCCCAAAGTCCCTCCATTTCACCCATTTTTCACCTACCCTAAATGATATTTTCCTTATCTAAAAATCCCCTTTTGTCCCTCATTTTCCCTTTATTCTCCCCAAAAAAATCCTTTTAAACCTTATAAGACCCATTTATATGGTTTAAATCACCTTTTCTATCCTATCAGAACCTCTAAAAAGTCTAAAAAACTCACTTTTTAGGACTTTTCTGACCCCTTTATAAAATTAGGCCTTAAGCCATTTTCAGGCTTAAGCCCTCAGCCCTTTCTTCATATAACCTCATTCCGTGACCATTGGCTAACTCCCCACTCATTTTTTCTTAGCCCCTGGTCCCACTCTTCCTCCACAAGACCCTATCCTCGCGCCTTATCTTCAGCCCCTTCCCCTTATATATTTTCCACCTCGCCCTTGTTTCCTCTGAATAAATCTTAGCCGTTGGTCACAATCAATCCAATGATCATCGGGATTTCTCCCCTCCATTCTCGTTCCCCGATCTCCATTTTTCCATTTCTCCCATCGACTAATCCTCACCATTGATCCTCCAGATCCAACGGCTATTATCTCCTTTCCCTATTCCATTCTCCCCACCACAACTTATTCGCTCACCACCCGCAATAAGATCCTAATCGTTGATCTCGTTAATCCAAGGGTAATCACGGATCCGGAGTTCCTAAAGCTTACTGAATAGTTTTTTCGCTCCCCAAAAAAATTGTTGAAGTCGACCGTCGGTCCCACCATTTCTCTGGCCGAGCACTTTGTGCCATCGTGCTCCTTCTCCCCCATTGATCTGGCTCCCCTAGATCTAACGGCCCATACTTATCTTCGAGCCCATTTCACCAAAACATTTTAACGACCCTTTTCAACACGAAAAAAGTGGTTTTGGGTTAGACACGTGTCACCCATTCTACGTTATCACGTTCGTCAAGCCCATTACCACTTACCTCCTGTGCCCTATGCGAATACCACCCTGGTATTCCGAAAAACCACCTTTTCCATTTCTGCGCCATTATTCAAGTTTGAAAACATGTTCTTCATGGTTCTGCCATGAAACCTCCTCCTCTGCATAAACCGCTCCTCTGCAAATGCTCCAACACCCACCCCGAGCCTCTGAAGCAGTATAAACCACAAAAATGCAGGTTTTATCTAATTTTTTTAGTTCTTGTGTAGGTTTAATGGCGGCCTATAGTTTGCAGTTCCTCCCACAACAAATCCGAGTTGTGCAGAGCCCAGGATGACGATCCTCGAGGCAAAATATGTGTATGGGGGGATCAAAGGTTTTAATGTCATGGTTTGATCCACGTCTCATGAACATTGGTTGACCAACAGAACCCTCCAATGCAGAGAAAGCCACCTGCTCACAGAAACATCAAAAGACAACAACGGTTAAAGGTTAAAGTCAAAAGCAAGAAGACAAAGGACTTAACCTGTGAAGATTAAAGATAAAAGAATTTAAAGTAAAAATAGTCAGCAAAGGGACAAAAATACCAAAGTTGATAAAGGAAGGCCTAAAGCCAAATCAAAGGCCTAATCATAGTTTAAATTTATAAACATGACAGATCAGCAGAGGAAAGGCTTCGAATGCCACATCCACAGAAGCAATTACTCCTCCAAAGGATCAAATTCCACCTACCAGCCTAAATTGCCTCAAAGACATACAAAGTTATTACAGTCAGAGATATTTCCAAAGACAGCTCAGGAGTTATTTCCAGCCTACCTAAAAAGCCTAAAAGTCAACAAAAGAAACTAAGTAGTTCAAAAGATTTAATGTAATGCAGAGTTAGACTTAAATACATTTTTCCTTGGGCTTGCATGGTATAAAAGGTCAAAAACATTTACTCTGTCATTTATGAAACATTTAGAGACCCTTTCTTTCTCTCCACCTCCTCATTTACCTATAAAAGTCACATGAGGAGCTCATTGTTGTTGTTGGTTGGATTATTATTGGAGTGTAAGATAGTTTCTGAAGCTTTTGAAGTGTTGTTGAGTAATTGAAGAACACTAGGCTGAGAAGAGAAGTTTTGAGTTGTAGAGACCTATTGGATTTGAAGTATGTAACTAGTTTGAACATCAATAATACAAGCTAATTCATGGGATCCTGGTCTATATTAATGGTGATGTTATTCCTCAATGTTTATGTCTTTCTTCCTTATGTTTTACATGCTGTCTATTTTCTCTGATAAAGAACAGAAAATTTAGAGTAGGATTTACTGAAAAGTACCCTATTTCTATCTGAAAGCTTTATCTTTATGTTTTCTTCTACTAAGGTATGTTTAGAGGATTTGTAATTTCCATCTAGGTTTATCCTTCTTTTTGTTTTGAGAATGATTCAATAGAGTATAACCAGTGAAGAAATGTTGGTGAGCCCATGTATTTCTGAGTATAACTTGAGATATTATTTTTGAATGTTATTTTCAAGGTTTGCTAAGTAGAGTTAACCCAGGGAAGTCTATGGTTTGCCCTATCCTATGGGTAGTCTTTAACAGTTGCCTTGAAATATCCCTTGAGAGTATGCCAAAAGCAGGCTAGAATTCAAAGTTTTTTGTCCGATCTTAGGCTATTTTCCTTGTTTTCTTATATGTTTTCTCCTTTCTGAAAGTAGTCTTAGGATTACTAGATTTTTTTCTAAAAAGTGTGGTTTAATATAAATTTTCCCAAATAAGTCTATGGTTTTCCATGTCCTTTGGCTTGCTTCAAACAGTTACCTTGAAATGATTTTCTTGTTTTAGCGAAGTTAATAGATGCTTAAATGGTTGTTAACTTTTATTCTTTCACAATATCTTAATGTTTCATATCACAACTCAATCTAAAAGATCCTTTGATATAGATGACTTGCCCTATGGAAACCCTTGAAGAATTGTTGTGCAATTAAATCCTTTTGTGACTCCATAGCCCAATGGGTTAATACGGTTTCATGACCTATATTTTCAGGAGAAACATTCTTTCAACTTACTCTCACCTTCACCCTTAAACTGACCTCTTCAGTCAATGATATCCATCCCAACCAAACAAACAAACAAGTTCCTAAGAGCTTCATAACTAGCCTAACATCATAAACAAATCATAAATATATATCCTTTGAAAACACTTAAATATAAATATCCCTCTCTAAATCCAGGAAGGTTAGGTCCTAGGATTCCAAAGTGGTTCTGATGTGGCCCCCTACAACATTTATTCTTTCCATTCTTGTAAATCATAGGGAGCCAACATAGTGGCGACCATACTGGGGAATAAACTGAGTAATAGATAACTTCACAAACTCAGAAAACCTCTTTCTTAAAATGAATCAAGTGTATGCCAAGAGTGGTTCCTGATTGTTGATGGTGGACAACAACCAGTCCTAGAAAACAAGTAAAAATCTTCCACCTGGTGATTCCACTGGTTTTCAGTAGGCCTGCTGATTCCCTTTGGTTTTCTAAGGACTCCACTGGGAAACTTATTTGATCATTAGAAAATCACAAAACCCAGTTAAGAAAACTTTGTGGATTAAAATTTTTCTTACACAGATTAGTTTTCCTTCAAAAGACTGTCATATTTGGCTAAACTTTTCTTATCTTTGGGTCTAAATCCTGGCTTCCAAAAGAATCCATACTAGATCCCATCTTGACCCAAATCATCCTACAATAGTTGATAATCCTGAAAGCATTCTTAGGAAGTCTCCTTCATCTAAAAACCTAACTATTGTCAGACCAATCCACAGATCAAGTTCAATCCCTGAAAACCTTATAAACTTGCAGAATACCCAAGTTGACTTACCTCATATCAGAAGCTTATCCAGAACTAAGTCACAAAGTGGTATAGATCATATAGACTTTGAGCCTGAAAACTCACAACATAATAGCAGCAAAGAAACCTCCCCATCCACTCCACCTGGTCTTCATTTCATTCATAACTTTGGTTTCTCTCATCCTAAATCTTCCCATCAGTTCTTAGTTGGTCCAAGCACTTCTCTTACACCCACTCATACATCCACTTTTCAGACCACACCATTTCATCATACACCTCCTATCACAAATCCTCTTCTTGCAAACCCTCCATTTGTCCCACAAGTCCATATCATGGCAACATGGTATGCTCCCTTAGTCCTTCCTTTACCTTTAGTTGCTCTACCACAGGACTATCAGTCCAAGATTCCATTATATGATGCTAGTAGTTCTACTACAACTCAACAACTTGTGGATAGAAGGAATGATTACTTTGACAGACAAGAAATTGATGATGAAACTATAAAAATTAGGATGTTTGCTCAAAGTTTAGGGGGAGAAGAAAGAAAATGGTTCAAAGGCTTAACCCCTAACAATATCAATGACCTCCCCTCTTTTCATCAATTATTCCTAAACAAATGGTAAGTCAAAAGAAACGCCCTTCAAATCCTGTCAGAATACAATGATCTTAAAAGAAATGCTGGAGAGAGTGTCCAAGATTATTACACTAGATTCAACAGTGTTTATAATGCACTCCCTCCCCAAATGAGACCCCCACAAGGCTTAGCCTTAATAAAGTTTCCTGAAGGATTTTATCCAGACATGTGTTATCAATTAAGGGAGAGAGAACCCCTCACATTAGAAGACATGTAGAAAGGGGCAGTAAGTGTGGAAGCTAACCTTAATGCTAGAAGGGCTAGATTGAAAGAAGAGAAAAAGGTTACCTACAAAGATGAAGCTGGATCTTCCACATCAAACTCTAAAATTGATAATTTGGTCAGAACCATGGAGATGATTATGGAAAGAATAAATATGAATGAGAGAGCTTATCCTAAAGAAAACCAAACAACTCCTCAAAATAAAAATCAAAATTAGAATCAGAAATTTAGAAGGAATCCCCCTCAAATTAGACAAAGAGGCCCTGATCAACAAGTCATACCTCCTTTCCAATAGAATTATGCTGATGAGGATGAGGGATTGATTGAAGAAATAGAGGAAAATCACATAAACATGTTGGGAACAAATGATGAAGATACTGTCTTCCACACTAGGAAAGAACAAGTCATATACACACCTTATGAAGAAGAGAGCCTAGAGTTTGCAGACTACCGACAAGGCTTTGAAAATGCCATAATAGAAGTACATAAACAATATGACTTAAGGAGTAAAAAGAACCAAGAAGTTCCCAAGAAAAATACCTCTGAAATCTCTACAAAAAACAACACTGTAAACAATCCCAAAAATACAATAGAAAACAATAAAACAGTGGTTGAAGATTCTGATAAAAAAAAAGGAAAAAACACCCAAATTCATGACAAACACAGTGGTGACCCTAGCAGCACCAGCTCCTCAGATAATGCTCTTGAAAAAATCATCTTAATTGCTGAAAACAATAAAAACCAGCAAGCTGATTTTGCTGAGAAAACAATGACTAAAAAGGCTGAATTAGACATTTCCAAAACTCAAACTTTTTTCAGTATAGAAAGTGAAATTGCTAAGATAAAAATCTCCATCCCTCTCACTGAGTTAGTCACTCAAGATGTATATAGGTCCCAATTGTTAAAATCTTTTAACATAGGAGATCCCAATGACTCTGTTAACTTAAATGATGACAAACTTGAGCTTCTGTTTGGACCAGAAGTAGGAGGAAGATTTCAAGAAGGAGTAGTTCCTCCTTTTTATGTCTATTTAAACATCCATGATAAAATTTTATACAATGCCATGCATGATTCAGAAGCATCACATAACCCAATGCCCAAAGTGATAATGGAAATATTAGGCCTTGAGGTAACCAGACCTTATAAATATTTATACTCCTTTGATTCTAGCAAAGTTAAATGCCTAGGCCTAATAAAATATCTCTGTGTGAATTTAGCACAAATCCCAGCCAAAAGATTAGTGATGGATATAGTAGTGGTTGATATACCTACAAATTATGGCATTCTCCTTTCAAGATATTTGGGTGCTAAGTTGCAAGGCACTATGCAAATGGATATGACTTATGCCACTATACCTATCTTCAGTCAACCTAGAAGACTTTATAGGGAAACACACATGAAATACATGGTCAGTAGTCAAGAAAGACCAAAAAACTCCCCTCTTTATTTTATAAATACTGACCTTGACTCATTCATTCTTTACAATGTTAAGATTCCTAATGAGCAAGGATTATAAAATGAAACATCCACCAAGTGGTAGCCATAGAACAAGAGGAAGGGAAAGAAAAATCATCCAAACAGTTTTCCAAATCAGAAAAACACAGCAAACAAAATAAAGGTCATGAGCTACAAAACAGTCATCAACATAGTGATGTCCATGAGAATCTACGAAAAAATCCTCAACACATTGAAAACCTTGAGGAACAACACAAAAATAGACACAATGCAGACCCTCCAAAACAACCTAGTGGCAATCAAGATAAACAAAACAAAGAGGACAAAGAGGAAATTAATGAAAAATCTGAAGCTAGTCCTCTTTGGAGTATGAGTTTTGATGGGTCTTGTAGTAAAACTGGTGCAGGAGCAGGAATATGGGTGCACAACACTGAAAACAATCATGTAGAGGGTCATTCATACCGATTAAACTTTCATTGCACCAATAACATAGCAGAATATGAAGCACTCCTCTTAGGACTACAATTAATGAGAAAACTAGGAGCCAATTCATGGAGATTCAGAATTGATAATTAGGCAAGTAAATGGGGCATATACTGCTAAACATCCCATGATAAGAGCCTATAGATATGATGCCATGGACCTATTAAAATCATTTGCTGAATTCCAACTTGCTTTTGTCCCTAGAAACCAAAATATCCTTGCCAATGGATTAGCCTTTGCTGCTAGCACATGTCTGAAACCTTATGAAAGAAAAAAATATTCAATTCAAGTCAAATATAGACCATCAGTCCCAGATAATGAAAAATATTGGCAAGTTTTTCAAGGAGCTAAAAAATAGAAGACTTCCTACAGTCCAGAAATGAGTTTGAAATTCCAAGATCAAATTTAGAGTATGATGAAGACTATCCCACTAAGGAAAAATCACTTTTTGAAGAAGAAGAAACTCCTGAGATTGCTGATATAAATCTGTTAACCAAGAAATTCAAACATGAAACCAAAAAATACCCAAATTTAGAAAAAGAAGATCTAGAAGTGCTGCAATCCAAAATTGAAAGCTTGCCAAAAGGACTAGTGCCTCTAGATGAATTGTTTGATTTTAATGACGTTGCCAAAAAGCCAAAAATAGAACCTACTGAAGCTGAAGTAGAAGAGTGTAACATAGGCAGTGAAGAAAGGCCTAAAATGATCAAATTATCCAAGACATTGCCAACTCACATTAAATTGAAATAACTTGAGTTGTTTAGAGAATTTTCTGATGTGTTTGCATGGAGTTACGAAGATTTAAAATCATATGATACAGAAATAATTCAGCATAAGATACCCTTCAAAGAAAACCAGAAGCCTTATAGACAAAAAATGTGTAGAATCAACCCTATTCAATTACCTCTAGTTGAGAAAGAAATTATAAAAATGTATGATGCTAGAATTATTGTCCCTGTGAGATACTCAGAATGGGTATCCAATCTTGTATCTGTTCGAAAGAAAACAAGAGAAATAAGGCTTTGTATAGACTTAAAAAACTTAATTAAAGCCCCCTTAAAGGACAACTATCCCTTGTCCAAAATGGATCATATCTTACAAAGGGTAATAGGTTCTAGAAGAATTTCTTTGCTAGATGGCTTCTCAGGATATAACCAAGTTTTTGTACACCCTAATGATCAAATTAAAATAGCCTTTACTACACCTTGGGGCACTTTCATGTATGTGAAAATGCCTTTTGGTTTAATGAATGTTGGCGCCACATTTCAGAGAGCCATGGATATTGATTTCTCAGAATAAATAGGCTACTTCATTGTGATTTACTTAGATGACATCACAGTATATTCCAAAACAGCTGAAGAACACCTTATACACCTAAGAAAAGTCTTTCAGAAATGCGGGAAATATGGTTTATCCTTAAATCCCAAGAAAACACTGTTTGGTCTCCAACAAGCTAAACTTCTCGGTCATACCATATCTGAAGAGGGAATAAAGATAGATCCAAAAAGGAGTGAAGTTATATTGCAAATCAATCACCCTAGAAACATCAAGAAACTTCAATCTTTTATTGGAAAGATTAATTTCTTGAGAAGGTTCATACCCAACCTAGTTGAACTCCTTAGAAACATGACAAACATGCTTAAAAGAGAAGAAGGAGTTAAATGGACCTTAGAAGCAAATAAATCATTTGAGCTGGTAAGACAAGCACTTACCGAAACACCAGTTCTCACTAGTCCTGATTTTACTAAAGATTTCTTCATATTTTCATTTTCATCAGAACACACAATGGCTACTGTCCTCCTACAGAAAAACATGAAGGGACAAGAGCAACCTATTGCATTTTTTAGTAAGGCATTAAGAAATTTACCTCTGAAATATAACATAATGGAAAAACAAGACTTTTCCTTGGTCAAAGCCTTAAAAGACTTCAGATTTTACATTTTACACTCACACACCATAGCATTCGTGCCTCATTCAGTGGTAAAAGACATCTTGACACAAGATCCGGATGGAAAAAGAGGAAAGTGGATCATTGTAATAATAGAATATGACTTAGAAATCAAACCCACTAAGCTCAATAAAGGCCAAGGACTAGCAAAACTAATTGCTGAATCAAACTTTCAAGCTCTTGATATAAACATGTTTAATGCATTAGATGAACAGGAGGAGTTGGCAACTCCACTTATTGAAGATCATTTTCTGAATTCATCTTTGTATGCTGATATTTTGTATGTGCTACTTAATCTTAATGTCCCTCCTGGTTTGTCTAAAACAAAGACAAGTTTTCTAAAGTTAAAGGCCGTTAATTACTACATTTTAGATAAATGTTTATATTGGAAAAATTCTAGTGGATTATTGCTTAAATGTTTGCCTAAGAATGATGCAGATAAGATCAAGCATGAGTTCCATGAAGGAGAATGTGGAGGCCACCTCTACTGGAAAACTACAGTGAAAAAAATCCTTAGAGCTGGCTATTACTGGCCCACCCTCTTTCAAGATATTCACAAAATGGTCATTGCCTGTCATAAATGTCATATCTTTGAAGGCAAAAGAAAATTGCTTCCCTTACCTCTGCAACCAATCACTGTTGAAGCTCCTTTTCAACAATGGGGTTTAGACTTCATTGGGGAAATCCATCCTGCCTCATCTGCCCAACACAAATGGATCCTCACAGCAACTAATTACTTTACCAAATGGATAGAAGCCATCCCTTCTAGAAATGCCACAGATTCAGTCATCATTTCATTCCTTGAAAATAATATCCTGTCTAGATTTGGCTGTCCTAGGAAAATTATCACTGATAATGTTGCTGCATTTGGATCCAAAAAGATGGTTTATTTCTGTCATAAATATCAAATTACATTGGGTCATTCTACTGCTTATTACCCTCAAGGTAATGGGCTGGAAGAATCCTCAAACAAGAGTTTGGTAAACATAATAAAAAAGTTGCTGGAAGAGAACAAGAAATCATGGCACAACAATCTAGTGCATGCACTTTGGGCAGACAGACTGACAGTCAAAAAGTTAATTGGAATGTCCCCTTATCAACTAGTTTATGGAGCAGATGCAATATTTCCAACCAATCTGGGAGTGCCAGTCATGAAGTTGATCCAAGAAGTACAGTCCGAAGAATATGGCATGACAAGAAGAATAAACCAGACTGTCCAATTGCATCAAATTAGAGAGGAAGTCTATAACAGAGCACACCAAGTACAAGAAAGCATCAAGAAACCGTTTGATAAAAGAACAAAGGCAAATGATTTTAAAATTGGTGACAAGGTACTAAAATGGGATTCTAGGAAAGAAGATAAGGGTAAACATGGAAAGTTTGAAAATTTATGGAAGGGCCCTTATCTCATTTAGTTTGCTATAGGAAAAAATGCATTTTTTCTTAGTGAAATGGATGGAACATAACTTTTTGGAGGTCCTGTCAATGGCAAGATGCTCAAACATTATTTTTGTTAAATCTTTGTTCGAAGCTTTTTAATTCATTTTAAATAACATTTCTTGAAAGAAAGTTTGAAAATGAAATACAAAAAACAATATAAAAAGAGAAAAGCGGGCAGATAAAAAGAAGAAAGGTACAGCCCCATACCAAAAAAAGAGAGAAATCTGAAAGTGTGCAACTCAAATGCCACTGCTTGAAAAAGAAACTGTTATTCAGTCATATAGCCTAATCATGACTGAGTAAATTTGAATTTTATGCTGATAGGTTAGTGTGAAGAAGATTGGCCAAACAATGTAATCTTGGCTTATCAGTAGAATAGATTAGGATAGAGAAAGAATGGTTCTAACAAACTCAAAATTTGAACCAAGAAAAGAAAAGAGAAATGGCTCCAAAGAGATCAAAACTTGAGCCAAAGAAAGTGTTAGCCCCCTATAAATTTTTTGACAAGAAACCAGGGGGCTAAAATGTTTTTGAGCCTTCAAGGAATGCATTTCCCCTAAAAACACATCATCCTTGAAGCCTCCTTGTGCCTTTTTCCTTTTATGAAATCCCCTCTATTGATTCCCAGTATAAAGCCTCTCTGTTTGTGAAGAAATGCCCAAAGGCCCCCTTTCCCCTTTTATTTTATTCCTTCTAAGCCTTTGTTTCATCCCCTTTTACTCCTCTCTATTTCCCTCATTTACCCTCTAAACCATCTTAAAGTTCCCTTTTAAACCCTTTCCCTCTCTATCGTTACCTTTCTTTGGCCTCAAAATGCATTAAAATGGGCCAAAAACCCACTTTCTACCTTATAATAGGGCCTAGCCCCTGAACCGTATTCCCCCCCATGCGACCGCAACGCTAGAACCTGGCGCTAGCCCGAAGGCACTTACCGTATTTGAATATCGCGAGCGTTTTGGGCCGTCGATCTATACAGATCAGACGGTCGTCATGTCCCCACAACTTCTGTTGTTAAACTCGTTCGCCGCCTGATCAAATATCTGCCGTCCATTTGAGCGATGATCCGACGGTCTACATTTTACCTGCCCCTATGGTCCCCGCTGTGCACTATTCAAAAACCATCCGGTTTCTATTGCACCACCTTTCGGAGGTAGGCGGTATTTTCCGATTGGCCAGCGATTCCATACATCATCCAACGTGTGGCAGGGGCATATTTCAAAACCGCTATCTCATCGCGCGTTATTTTTCGGTACAGGACGCGGAGCGATATGCACATAGACCATCCGATCTAGAGCTCTCCATCTGACGGTCATCGCTCCACGAAGCTACGCACACGATAGTCCATGGCCTCCGTACCCCTGGCCCACCGTCCATCACCCTCCGATGCATCTCCAGCCATCGATCTCCTCCTGAGATCAGACGGTCAAGATTTGATTGCCCCCGTCGTTGACTATCCCGCCATCGCCTGCTCCCACCACGTCATTTTTCACATGTCTCCACCGTACATTCTCCTGCCCCCGTTATATATATTCATCCCAAGGTCAAAGTTTAGTGTTTTTACGTTAAAACGTCCGCCTTGACGTTTTCCCCATGCATTCTCCACTGTGCCATGTTTTCCTCCACAGTAGCCTCTGCAGTCATCATCCTCATCCACGCCACGCTGCCATTGTCACTTTCATCCATACCACCACCTCCATACATGTTTTTCGTAACTGTTTTCGTGTTTTACAGGTTTATTAGGTGGTAAAACCCACCATGGTTCATATATGCTATTGTAATGGCGCAGTGCGCAGAAGAAGCTGAATTTAGAGCCCGATATTACAGGGAAATGTCCAGAAAGGTGTCTGCGACATAAATTTCATCGAAGGAAAGAATTAAAGCTCTGCCAAACCTCCTCGGTGCCATTAAAGCACAGATTTCGCAGTCAGAGGAAATATAGAAAGCGACAAAGAGTATCAGTGGAAAAATAGTGCGTTTAAGGCCTGTAATTGCAGATTTTGAGCCTTAATCCAATTGTTCAAAGACAAGGTACCAGAATCAAAGACCCATTGGATCGTTCAGATGGTCTAATGCACAGAAATATAATACTATCAGGGTTTCCGTATCAGCAGAACGTCCTTCCATGAAAGGACATGGTACACATTATTGTTTCAGTCTACATTGTGTCCAAATGAAGATTTCTGCCCTATCAGCTGTCCTACACCATCAGAAGCATTTGTTACACGGTATGGCAGACCCTAGCATCATTATTCTGCCTTTTTGTGCAATTCACCATAACACTGCAACGAGTACCAAAGATAAATTCTCAGAATTAAAACCGAATGGAGCCTCGGCCCTCCTGCTACTCCAGAGTTTAATGTTGCAATTAAAATGTCATCTACTCATGTTGATTCTCTTCTCCTATAAGAACTCCCAAGAGCGAATTGTAAAGGTTGTTGTTCGGTTGCTTCCGTTGCTGTTAGAAGGATTCATTCTGACTGTTAGAACAGTCTTGGGAGGGATTAGCAGAGTAGTTGTTATGTATTAGGATGGGAGGAGAATTTTGGATTGTAACATCCATTGAGCTTAATGTATGTGACTGGTTTTGCATCAATTAATCAAAGCACATTTCACAGGATCCTGGTCTATTACTATTGGTGATGTCTTCTAACCTTTTTTATTACATTTCAATTTGTTTCATTTTCTACTGGCTTGCATCAGCAATATGGTATAGGATTTACCCTTGTTAGGTACCCTATGCCTCTGCTCTCCTTGCCTTCTATGTTTTCTGCTAAATATTTGATCTAAGAATTTTTTTCCGTTGATTTAACCAGTGTAGTGGATGTTATTGCCTACTCTCTAATGTATGAATCAAATGAATATGTTCTTAGATGTTCTTGTTGGGTTTAAGCTGGAATATTTGGGAACACTGGGGATTAGAGTTAGCCCTGTCCACTAGGATCCTTGTGTGACCAGCTGGCCTTTCTAAGATATATTGTTAAACTTATCTCTGTTTTCCCTTCGAGCATGCTAAAGTTGACCTGGAGTTAAATGACCTCTGGTCAGATCTATAAGCTGCCCCTCTGTTCCTCCTTTGAGAGTTTCCTATGAGTATGTCCAAGCAGGTCTGGAGTTAAATGACCTCTGACCCGATCTATAGACGGGAATTAGGTTGATTTCCTTCTTTCACTTTCAATCCTTGATGTTCCATCCCACCATCTAATCTAAAAGATCCTTTAGTATTAGATGACTTGCCCTTTGAAAGCTTTGGCTAGTTGTTGCATGTAATCACCTTTCATGACTCCATAGTCCAATGGATGACACTTTCTTGACCTATCCTTTTTGCTAAAACATCCAGCTATTTTGTTCCTTTCTCCCATTACTTTCTCAGTCTATGATCTCATGACCAACCCAGCAACTCACCAACCAAGTCATTTTAAAACCCCCCTTTTGTGCTTCATACCTAGCCTAACATCTCATTTTGATCTTCAAATATATACCATTCTTTTCTCTATTTGGAGAGATCCCTCTCCGGGTCCAGGAGGGCTAGATCCTAGGGCCCCAAATTGGTTCTGATGTTGTCTCATCTTTTGGTCTTGCCAATATGGCCAAAACATGGGAACCCCAACAAAAAGAAGGAAGGATGCTTATAAAATTTCAGATGTTAAGCCTTCACAATTTTTGTTTTAAATTTTCTGCAAATAAAATCTATGTGCAGCTTGTACAAAATGCCATAGCCCCCATAACAAATCAGATTTTTCAATCTTGATTTGCTTATGTTTTCAATTTCTTGTTTTAGAAAATAGAGAATGCAAATCTGTCAAAAAATGTAATCTTGACAGATAATTAGAATATGTAGAGAAACAATGAGTTCAACTGTCTAATCTGAACTCATGGAAGATATAAGGGTAGAAATAGATTAGTTTACTATTTTCAAATAAAAGAATAAAATGATGTTGAAAGGGTTTGCAAGTCCAAATGCACCCATTGAAGAAAAAAATGTTAGGAAAAGTAGGATGTGTAGGCAGAAGTTTGGGAGAAAATCATCTGATTATGATAAATACATATCATCTTTTAAAAGAAGCATGATCAAAGAAGGAAGAGGTTGTCAAAGTGCAGAAAAACATAAGTCACTGGTGTTAGTTTCAGTCTTTTCATCCTTCCTCCAGTGATCAAACATGCTTTTACAAAGTGATTTTAAGATGTCAAGGTCAAATTTTGTCATTTCAGTAAGTTTTCAAGCAAAATTTGGTCACTAGGTATTAGGTCTAGGGTTTGCTTTTACTCTTGTCAAAGTTGTCCAAATGTCAGTCCATGTCACTTTTCAGCAGAGTGTACCATCATTCAGAGGGTTTTCATCATCATGTCAAGTTCCATTGGGTCATTTTACAGCTTGTTCATGCTTCAATGCAGTTCTAGAAGGTTCATATTCTTCTCCTAGGTTTTGGAGGTAATTTTCTCGATGTCAAATCATTGTAGCAAACTTGTATCCTGATGTTCATACACCTTTCCCTATCCTTAATTTAATTTATTAAACACTCCTCCATCACTAAGATCCTCTACCCCTTCCCTATTTGCACAAACCCTAGTTTTTGCCAACTTGGTGAATTTCTAGAAGGTCAGAGCTTGCCATTTGGACCCCTCCCTCACTCATCTATGAAATTTACTCTACTTCCTAACATCCTCCCTACTTCCAAAATTTTTCAAGAATTTAGAAGCTCCTTGTCCCCTTCATTTTCAAGCCATTTCTGACAACCTCGCGCCCACACATCGATAGGTTTTACCAAATGATAAGCTCGGAGTACAAAGATGAATTTCGGAAACCTGAGAGAGGTTTTTGTCCAAAGGATGCCAAAGAAGAAACACCTCCTTCACGTTTTACACAGGTATCACGGTTTTAGAGAAATGTGAAAAATACCGTTGCCTCATGAGAATTGATGCACCTCTGAAGTGACCTTGGGAAAATCAAGATTTCTCCTAGCTTGGTTGGCCAAATGACTTTATTGATGAGTCAAATGATAACTAGACACAACGATATTTCCAATGAGCTATCATGAGCTCAATTTGGAGTTGAGGAAGACCTTCAAACGTTGATGGCAACAGTGCTCTGCCTTGACGCAGCCTCATTTTGCTCATTTTGACCAGTCTTGGGAGATTTGATTTTTGACAGGGTAAATGAACTCCAAATTGAAAAATTCCAGTTGTGTTGGAAAGTAGACTCAATAAGATTTCTAACAAGCTATCCTACTCCCCATTTTGACACCAGGAAGGCCTCCAGAGGCCTCCTGCAAAAGTGCGTTATGCATTGAGCTTGGTGCGCGGCGCTTTGAGATGAAACACAAAAAAATTTGCCATTACTCTCCAAC